>JAZKJV010011347.1:0-600000 GCA_037367405.1 Ottelia alismoides | reverse complement strand
TTCGTTTGCATCCTTAGTAGGGCCTCTTCTTATCGTCGAAGCGCGGCCAAGGGTGCTTCAAGCTGCTGCCGTCGAGGGTGGTGAGGGTGCTAACCTGGGGTGTGGGGACTCTTTTTGCTTCCCCGGTGATGTTAGACATGTCTGTTTTGGGCAATGGGGACCATTGAGGGGCTCCCTGGTTAGGGCAGAGAGGTCCATCTAGAGGTGTCTGCAGGTCTTCGTCGGTAACCAAGGAGGTTGGGCATTGCAGGGCTCGTTTTTTATACTGCAACTATTGTGGTGAATAGGGATATTGGCATTATTGATGGTAATGGTGTTTGGAAGATTTTTTGAGGGCGTAGATCTCATTAGGTGACTCACGTAGGTACCCCTGCACTCATGCTCACTAACTACAGTTGTTTTAAGTGTGGGAGTGGATCCATCGACATCACGAATGAAAGATTCCTCGTATTTGGCAGCCTCGAGGGTCCACTAATGTGGGGTCAGATGGGGTGCAGGAATGTTTTCGTCCTTGAATGGTTATGTGGGGAACCCTCCTATTGTAATGTTAACGAAAGTATTCCACATGGACGCATATGCGTAAATGGATAGGTTAGCACATTGCTTTCCTTAAGCGTGACCATATGCGACATTTATGCTTATGCGTGCCACTTATGCGACCTGTATTCCGCTTATGCATCTCGTGTGCCACTTGTACATTTTTATGCAGATGTGGTATCAGGTTGGATCTTAAAAATATAATTATGGTCAGGCGTCTCTCAATTGAACCTTCCTCCCTCTCCCCTAAAATCGATAGGCTACCTCGAAATCTCTCTCCCTCTCTAACAAAAACCCTATTTCAAAATCCCATCCTTCACCTCCATCTCTCTCCCGAGTGCCTCCAGCTCGCTCGCCTTCTCTGCCTCAGCCTCCAGCTCTCTCCTGTATGCCTCTAACTCACTCGCCTCTTCTGCCTCCAGCTCTCTGGTCGTCGCCACGACGCCTCCCTCTCCACCTCTGCCAACTATTGAATACCTTTGCCACGAGCTCTCATTCCTCCTCTGGCAGCTCTCTCGCCTCCTCATCATTACTAGGTAACCTGGGTACAATTTTTATTTATTTTGAAATTATTTACTTAATATTAGCACAAATATAGAGATTAACACATGTTGGTACTCAAACACTGTAGTTTTTTCCTAAATTTTGTTGCATGTTGATTCATTTTTATTGCATGCGTCTTTTTAAATATTTTTTTACTTGGTTATGTTAATCTGTCCAAATATTTTTGACTAATTACTCCATATGATTGGTGTCATACATGATACTTATTTTTTTCTAAGCGTTTAATTTTATGATTATGAATTTTTCAATCATTGATAAGGTTTATATAGATATTTATTTATTTTTAAATTAAAAATTATAAAACCGTGCAAAACCAAATATACCTCATATATGCCCTCACATACCGCTTAATCACTATTTGATGACACGATCGAATGCATACAAATACCGTTATCCTAAACTTGTCCTATGAAGTAATTTTGTCCATGCTAGTAGGAGAGTGCACATGTGTCTGCAGATCTGTGTTCTTCGGTGATGATTGCTTCTTTGGCCCAATGACAGGAACTTGGATTTGATTGGATGTTTTATTAGGTCCTTCTTCATGGACTATTTCTCACGTGATATTGTCACCCTGGAGCCTGTGACTGCATGTACACGTGATATCTTGGCCTCACAGGTGATGGTCTTGCAGGCAACTGATGTTGCGGTCTCTAGTGTTTTTTTTGAAAGGTAAGTACGTATATTGATGAGAGGAACGCATTACAAAAACCTGAGTTAATTACCACCCTCACAAAAACCCAAAAGATGGGAGAGGGAGTTCTTTAAAAGATTTAACTAGACAATAAATACAAGGCGCCCAGAATTGGGAAATCGGGGGAAAAAGTCAGTTGCAAATGATCACTACATCGTTCAGAATTTGCTTTGCAGTTATCTGTGTAGGTGTAAATGAGCTCTCAGCCTAGCAGTGGTTTCCTTCATACCAAATCCACCAAACAGAAGTCGTAAGAGCAGTCAGAAGCTTTAAGTCAAGGTATGCGTCTTGACTATGTATCATCTTGACCCAGTACAGGACCTCCCAAATATTAGAACCATCTGCGAAAAGCGGTAGCCGCAGAGCCACAGAAACGATCGCCCATATATCCTTGGAGTAGGGACATCCCCAGAACAAATGATCACAGGATTCGATATGGTGGGCACACATCAAACAGTTACCATTCACACATAACCATCTTAATACGTCTATCATGAGTAGGAAGTCTGTTGTGTACCACCCTGAATAAGCAGCACCTGTGTTTGGGGGCCACCTTTGAGCCCCAAACTTCCTAATAGTAGTTAAAGGTGGTCTCTCTTGCTCGGACGAGAACGTAGAATGAGCGGAAGGAGGAGCCAACAAGAGATAGAGCCCATTTGTAGGGGGCGCAAGGCTACACTAGAGCTGGGGTGATCATAACTCTGCATCTCAAAAGGACCTTCCAGTGCAGTGAGGCACTTGGCGAGATATGGACTTCCTAAAAAGACTCCCACCGAAGATATTTTGAGCGAAGATAATCAACCCAAATAGAGTTATCAGCTGAGAGGAATCTGGTGTTGAATGTCGGTCTTTAGTGTTGAATGATGGCAACCACAGTACAAGGATTAGCATTGCTGCATCACGCTAACATGATTTTTCGTGTATCTAGTATGTCATCCACTTCACGACATCTTTATTGCTTCCAAAGTGCATTGGCCGACTATGCAAAAGTGGTTGAGGTGGTCTCCAACGGTCTTCTTGAGGGTGAAGGCAGCGATGTTGCCATTGTTGAGGAGGATTGTACTACTAGTCAAATTTTTTAGGCTATTTATGTGATGGGATGAACCTCCTTCCATCTGTAGGTGGAAGAGCACTTGCCATTTTCCTTTGCAGGGTTCTCGAACCTTTCAATGGAGCTCCTGGATGGGCGAACGGAGAGCTCTTTCAGCCCCATGTGTATCCTCTATTGTAGAGCTTGACCCTTATTTGACACGGACTACCCTAGGCCCTCGAGGCCTTTTGACCTGGGTTTTATGTGTGGATGGTATCGGGGATGTTGCTCGTAAGCGAGTTCTTCTATTGCGGTGATGAGCCAGCCAGGTGAGGTGCGCCACGCTACGTCTCTGGCAATTGTGGGCTCTTGTGTTGGGACCTCTGAAGTTGAGATTTCTCATGTTGGGGTGGCTTGCAGTGTTGTGGTCAACCTCAAGAAGCGGAAGAATTAAGCGTGTTTTATGACGTCAGGCTCCGACGCCTCTTACGCATGCCATTTCCATGGTAGATCACTGAAAGGTCTTTGTTTGTCGCAGTAAGCGAAGGCCTTTAGGCCCGTAACCATGCTGGATGTGTGTTTCGTTTGTAGATTTGGTTGAAAGGGAGTGGCGATGGATGCTCGCAGGGTACGATTGTGACATGGGTGGTGACACAGGGAGCTCTGATGTGCCTATGCAGTAGTCCGGGAAGCGGGGTCAGATTGCATGTTGCATGGGGATTATAATGCGGGGACGTCCCCCACTGCTTCTAGATGAGGATTATCTTTTGGAATACCTGAGAAGACATTTTTAAATAATTATTAAAATATTTCTAATTAATTAAATAATCATCAAGTCATAATATTTAAAAATATAGTCATCAATCAGTACCTGAGGTACCGATTTGGGAAGTAATGCCCAAATCGGCACCTCAGATGCTGATTTGGAAGGCAATCCCTGTAAACCCCCTAGGATCCGGGTACCCGTTAATCACACATTTCGCGTTACAACATTCATTTCTATCGCATTAAGTAACTGAAAGTACGGAAAAAAAAAATTTTCGCGAATGAAATAATTTCATCTGACATTCACATCAACATTTATAACCGCAAACTCATAGAACAATGGTCACCAAAATCTCATTTTGTTAACTTCCATATATTTTACATGTACAAAGTCTGACAGTACATACATTCTATCCCAAAATCTGATTGAAGAGAAAGAAGCATAATACATTATAAATTGAACAAAAACTGGCACAAAATAAACCATACCGTTGGGTATAAAATTTATCTCCTGGGCCCATGTATAGCTACTGAACTGCAGGCTGTTTGCCTGCCAAACATGTTAGGAAAGAAGAGGAGTCAGCGGTTGCTGGTACCTCCCAAAAACTTATATAAAATAACAGGCATTTATTGTGATCAAAAGCAGGCAAGTAGAGAGGCATGAGCAACTCAAAATAAAGTTTATTTCTACCTGCAATGTAAAAGGCTTCCAGATTTCTAGTAACCACCTCTTATGATTAGCTATTATCCCCACATTCCCCACTTAAGCATATTTCTCTTGTAACTGAGTGTATATTTTATTCCCATAGTACCTAGAGATCATATTTATGAGTGATGGTGGAAAGTTTGGGATGATAAGATATATTAATATTTTTAATTCCTAAGTTTAGTAACTCCTGCAATTATTAACTTCAATTGTTTCAGATATAACTCCAGATGATGTAGATACAGATCGTGATTCTAGGTCTTGGAGATCATGTCATGGAACTTGATGGCACATGAAATTGCTAATTTCTTGTCATTGAGATTATATCATGGTTTTCGATATAGGACTGGTATGATGATGATGGATTTGATCCTTAATGTCATTTACTCCTTTTAAGTTAGTGGATAGTCTGTGGTATTGGTCTGTGTGTAACCTCACACTATGACTCTAAGGTATTTAAAAGTACCTTAGGGTTGGGGTGCCTCCGTAGGCATGCGGTGTTGTATAATGCATCCTAACTAAGTTCCCAACACGTCCACTAACTTATAGGGATTTCGAATCAGATTAAAGTCACCTCCAATCAACTTAATCTCAATTATTATTTCCTCCAAACCTTAACTGTACTCTCTCAGATGTAACTCTCGATGTTTTAGATGTAGATATGGATGATCTGGATGTAGAATCGCCAAGTCTGTTGGCGAAGTAAACTCAAGCGGTGAAGAAGCCAACAAAAGGGCTCTTCCGTCTCGCCCTCTAATTGGAAGGACGGTCCAATAGAGGGATAGGTCTACACTCCCAAACTACGCCACTGAGACGGGTGAGAGAGACTTCCCGGAAAGTCGCTCTAGAAACAGCCCGACCGGTAACGGGCAACCGAGCTCGTACGTAAAACTGAAAACCAAGGATCCCCCGCCTGGGTATCCTAAAACAGGGTCAGCGGAATGGTCTAAAGTCGGGATCCCAATGAGGCGTAAAAACACTGTGAGCTCACGTTAAAAACCGAAGGGGGACTGGGATCCTAGACCCGCGCACTTGGCGGCCGCTTCCCTAACTGGGCTTCCTTTCCTCCGCCCAGCTGAGGGTCACCGCACCCTCGCATGGTTAGGTGTAAAGGTCACCAAAACCAGCCATTTTAATCATCAGACATTATTGATTCACTATTACTTACCAGATTCTTCATTCTTTCTCGATTTCTGATATGTTTAACCCCATAGATTTAGATATTGTTTCGAGAAGTCAACATTAATCACTTTAACTTCTGTTATCAGTCTCTTCATCCTCAAAGAGCATACAAGGATCTTACTCCTCAAAAGGTGCATGACATGCATCAATCCTCTACAGAGTTTAAGTTGATGTTATAATGTCTTTATGAAACAAGGACTGTCCATATCCATGCATCTAATTGATTGAAGATATAGGATAGATTATGTAACCATTTCAACATTCACCTATAGCACTTGTAGATTGCCTAGTAGAAAAATCATCAAAGGGCCCTGTCCTTTGTAGTTTCAGATCCGTTTTTCCTGATATCCCGTAACCTAAAGGATCTCCTATGGGTCTGTTCACCCCAACATTTCCAAACAAACCTCATTTTTAACAAATTTAAAATCTTACTTGATGAAAAAGTAAGAACTGTCAAGCAGAAAAGTGGCTTGTCTGGAAATACTAATAATTTGTGATGAGTTCTAATAAGATGTATCTAGGATTCGATATAGCATTTTACATTTATCCAGACACTAAAATTTTCAAAGTTCCTAAGTGTTAATTCTTCGCAATACCAAAGGTTTACTGATAAGAGATGATAATAACCTAAATTATGTTTCAGGAGACATTTGCGTTACCAAATAATCAATTATAGACAAAATCTAATTCAGATTGAGGGATATATGTCTATATGAAGATGTGGATTTGGGAATGTGCATGTGGTATAGTCCATGATTTAGAGGTAAGGGATGGACCTGAATAGGGTAACGGTACCACCATCATGATTAGTTTGGCCAAACATTTATAACATTGGTGCTTCTTTTGAATGTTAATGAAAATACATTTGATTGTATAGTTCGACAACTTATCATGCCCCCAGATCATGCCCCCAGAAAGATGATGTCAAATTAGCAAAGACAATACATCTTTAGTCCATGCATAGTGATCAAAATCCACACACAAAATATATTTATCAACCTATTTTATCTAAACCTGAAATGAGTATTATTTAGATCATACTCAAAATCAAAATCTGAGATACGGAGCATATACTTTCCTTTAGACTGTACTTAGGATAACACGTAAACATGAGTTGAGTATTATTTAAATCATAACAGGGATCATAATCTGCGATATAATTTCTTATTCAACCAATCAACTTGAAAGTAGGGCAATTATGAAGAATACACACATAGGCAGTCCTGAAAATTACTGGAGAGATATGTTGAAGTGCCAGATTGTGGTGAAATTATATAGCAGCAAGCAAAAAGACACGTCCAGAATTTTACCATCTAAGAATTATACATGCTATAGATCCTTCATCCTTTCCAATTATATATAAATTCAGAGTTGTTACTCCCCACAAATTTTTTTTCCGATATTTCAATCCCATCCCATTATTGCATGTATATGAACCATATTCATATTTTAAATTTACACGATGGAAAGAATGATCCATATTGAATCTAATATTTATACCAAAAAAATAAGAAAAATGGTGAGCTCATGAAAAAGGATGGAATCTACATGCATGGCAGCAAGGAGAGGGAAGGAGGTACTTTTAAATCCTCAATATCTTGAAGATCCAATTGCATGCAAGATCAGCTCCAGAAGTTGCTGCCAGCAACTGCACAAGAGATCCAGCAAATGGGGATTTCTTCGAAAGGAATGGCAAGAAATTTAAGGGGAAAAATTGGTGGGAGCAAAGAGAAAGGAAAGACCTGCTCTTTCGTTGAGATTTATGGAGATAGACGAGAGGATTTCAGCAGCTTCAAGTCTGTCTGGAGCAATATCAGGGAGCTCCAATTAGACTGGAAGGGGCTGCAAGGGCTTCTCGGCTGGGAAGGATTTGAGAGCTTGGAGAAAAACGTGAGAGGAAAGGTGTATGGGTTTGATATTTATAAGGAGAGGCGGAGGGAAGCTTCCTTGCACCTTCCTATTTCCTATTATATAATCTCTTTTAACGGCTGGAATCCAGGTAGATACTGTTGCTGTTTTTAATTAATTAATTTTTTATTATTATACAAATATCCCTTTAATTGATATAACTTAAAGTTAATCGTAATCGCGCATCGGACCTCGGATTTTGACGCATAATATCTTGTTTTGATCGTCTCGGGACGACGATCAATTTGAGTATAATATTCATATACTTTCGGTCGAGTTTTGAATACCCGAAATATTCGGATACGGTTTTTGTTTAAGGTTTAAATTTTACGAATTAAAATTATCAAACGACCTCCGATTGACGAACGGTCGATTCCGTTGGTCTTGTATCGTCGAATCAGATCTAATGATGGTCTCGGTTCATTTTGCGGTTTCTGAATTTGCGTCGCGTCCTTTTTCACGGCGCGCGCTACGATGCGATTGTTTTTCGGTTGATTTCGTCCGAACGACTTTTGATTCATAATAATTTGACCGTTTTAGGTTGTTTGGCATTGACCAACAACGTTTTTGGGTTCATTGGATCCAAAATCGGACGAGTTCGGGTTTGGTGGTTTCCGGATGTTACAATCCCCATACGAGGGATGGTAGTGCAAATTACCCAATGAGTTTGCCCAAATCGACACCTCAGGTGCCGATTTGGGCAAAGTCATTGGGCAATTTGCATTTCCATCATTTGGGTAATTGTATTTCCGTCCCTCGTTTGTTATCAATAGTTTTTTTCAACTGACCCCTTTTGTTATCAAAAGCATAACATTTAACCATAAGGATGTAATTACATCTGAATGGTAAATGCTTATCCTTTTTATTACTGAAATTGTTCTTTTCAAATTTTCAAATTTTTAGTTTATAAGTCTTTTCCTTCATTATATTATATATTAAATTCCTTATTCTAGTTAATTATATGTATACTTATAATATAATATATAATTAAATCCATTTATAATATAATGTTGATCACATAATATTTAGGTACTAATGACACAATATATGCACCATTACGAAGTCTTCAGCCCGAGAAACCAATGTAGACGACGTCTGCAACATCCATCTACATTTGTTTCTCTGACTGAAGAATTCGTAATCCAATTATATGATTCCACGGATAACATTGGTTTTTATTCGATCATACTTGTGTCCGATCTTTAGTCGATCAATATTCCTATTCACTTTTTATTTGATTCAAATCCATATTCAATGAATATTTTATATGAATTCATATCCAATTATATGGTTCCCTAAATCTTCATCCGACTCATATCCGTACGTAGATTTTTATTCATGTTTGATGCAGAAGATGTGAATATGGATAAGAAAATTAGTATATCTGATATGTATCCGAACCCTTTTCATCGCTAGTCAATGTTGATTTGATCACACGAAAAGAATTATAAACTAAAAATTGAAATTATGAAAAGAACAATTTCAATGATAGAAAGGATACACATTTACCATTCAAATGTAATTACATCCTTTTGGTAAATGTTGTACTTTTGCTAACAAAAGAGGTTAGATGAAAAAAACTATTGATAACAAACGAGGATGGAACTGCAAATTACCTAATGACTTTGTCCAAATCGGCACTTGAGGTGTTGATTTGGGAAAACTCATTTGGTAATTTGCACTTCCATCCCTCGTACGGGGATTGCCTTCCAAATCGGCACTTAAGGTGCCAATTGATGACTATATTTTTAAATATTATGACTTGATGGTTGTTTAATTAATTAAGAATATTTTAATAATTATTTTAAAAAAAGTCCATGCCTAAGACCTTTGCCAAACGAACAAGAGGAGAGAGATGAGTATGATGTTTGAGGGGTGGAAGAAAGATGTGGTTTGTTTACAGGAAACTAAGCTGAGGCTTGGGACAATTTCAACTGGCGTGATTTGGTTGGGTCTTGTCTCTAGGAGTACAAGATGATGTCGTCTGTGGTGCGTCAAGGGGCATGATTTTTGGTTGGAGTAAGGAGTGCATCAAGCTAGTGGATTTGATGTGAAACACCAAGGCTTTGTCCGCTTTGCTATGGAAGATCTCGAATAATTATTAGTTCTTGGTGGTGTGGTATACGTTCCCACTGGCCTTCTTTCGTATGTGTTGTGGGAGGAGCTTCAATTGGTGCGAGCTTGCTTACCGAACTTGGTGTGATTTGTTGGTGGTGACTTCAACGTCACTCCTTTTGTTGTCGATCGGTCATGTGGTACGGGGGATTGGACCCTAGCTCCCTGCTTTTCTCTGAGTTTGGTAGTGAGTTGGAGATGGAGATGTTAGACGCAACGAACCTAAAACACATGTGGAGGATTTGTTCTTCTCGATCCCATTTATATCATTTTCTTGGCTATGTTGGATTGCTGGAGTGTTTTTCCTTGGCGTTTGTGATGGCCTCGCCTAAGTCCCACTCTAATCATTCACCCATTTGTTGGACTCCAATGATGGCAAGCGTCTGGGTAACATTTCTGATTTGAGCATATTTGGATGCTCGGGAATGGTTTTTGTTAGAAGGTCGTGAGGTGTTGGTAGGAGGCAGAGGTCAAGGATCCAACGTCTTAGAGGTTGACTTGGAAGCTCATGACCCTATGGGGCATACTTACACTACAAGAAAATTGACTTAAGGCAACGGATAATTTAATATTCGTTGTCATATCTTCCGTAGTTAGATATATAACAACAAATATTATTTATTGCTTGCTTCTTTAAATTTGCAACGAATAATGGTATTCGTTGCTATATTTCTCGCAATGAATCATATAACAACGATTATTCATTGCTTTTTTCTTCTAATCGTTGCTAAATTTGGCAATTATTAGCGTGAAACGAATAATTCAACGGAAAAATCATTGTTATATGGACCTTTAACAACAAATATGACATTCGTTGTTAATTACAAGTATAAAATTTGATTTCGCAACGAATAATATTCGTTGTTAAATCTTTAACATTGAAATATATGGCAAAGAATATTCAAATTATTCGTTGCCTTAGGTCCAGTTTCTTGTAGTGTTATACACTTTAGGAGGGAGTTTCGAGCGTTCCGCATGCAAAGGATAGATGTGCATGTCAAGGTTGTACGCCTTGATCAAATTGAGGACAAAAGAGATTTATTGGAGGAGGCGATCATTGCGAGGCACGAGCATAACATGGTTTTTATGGAGGAGGACATGAAGCACGGGGACGAATAGAGGCAAAGTTTAGTACAAAAATGGCTAAAGGTTGGAAATACGAACACTAGATACTTTCATGTAGTGACCAGGGGCCATATAAGGTGGAATCAGATCCACTCGATTGAGGTGGATGAGGAGGACCTTGTTGGCAATCATTTTATTAGTGAGGCAGTGAAACGACACTATCTAGGAATTAGTAGGTGTATGCTTACCAGCGGTGCAAGCTGGTCGGGAAGGGATGCCCCACGATTGCTTGACCTTTAGTATGAGGAGCTGGTTCGACCATTTGTGTTGTCTAAGGTCAAGCGGGCGGTATTTAGTCTAAATGGGGATGGTGCCCCTTGTCTAGAAGGTTTCTTGGTGTTCTTTTTTTGGGAGTCTTGGGATTTGGTGGGCCAGGCGTTGCTAGATGTGATGGAGTTGTGGATGCCAGATGAGGGGTTCAAGCAGTTGAAATGGTCTCTTATGTTCCTTCTACCCAAGAAGGAGGTGGTGCAGCACGTCGAAGACTTGCACGTTATTTCATTGTGTAATGTTGTTTATTTAATTGTGACAAAGGTGCTTGCCAACATATTTGTGAGAGGTGCTGGGCTCAATCAACGATCTTTGCGTAAATAATGTTCATTTCAAGTCGTTACATGATGGATGGGGTGGTGTTGGCATCCGAGATTGTGGAAGAGTGTTGCAGGAAAGGGACCAAAGACTTTCTATGGAAGGCGGATTTCTCGAAGGCTTGTGGTTGTGTTCATAATTGGTTCGTTTGGTCGTCCTTGTATGTGAGGGGATTTCCAGGTAAATGAATTACCTGGACAAAGATGCGTATGATGACTGCATGCGGTGTGGGTAAATGGAAAGCAAGATGATGGTTTCTTTATACCACAACGTGGCGTTAGGCAAGGATGCTCGTTGTCGACGTTACTCTTTATGGTGGCTATAAATGCTATGGTGAGGATGGTGGTGAAGGGTGGTGAGGGTCATTTCCTTGCTGGTTTCGCTCTAGTGAGGTTTTGATCCTCACTCTTCAGTATGCAGATGATACTATTTTCTTTAACGAGGGTGGAAATGCAGCTACAGAGGGGATGTCCATCATTCTTGAGTTGTTTGGATTTATCTCAAAGTTGAAGATTAACAATGTTAAGTCTTCTTTTGTGCCTATTTCAAATGGATGAGGAAGTAGCATCCTACAAAATGCCATGCGAACACAATGTGGGGCTCCCCCTATCACATAAGTTTTATTACCTTTGGTGGGCGGTAGGTTGTTGCACTCTGAATGGCACTCGGTTATTGAGAAGATAGAGAAGAAGTTCGTAATTTAGCGGGATATATTTGTCTGTTGAGAGGTGGCTACCTTCTTGTGTGTTGAAGGTGGTCCTCTCGACTGTCATAGTGCTTTTCCTCTACGTGCCCCCTACTCGTTGGGTTGAAGGGGAGATTGGAGGCGATTATGATTGTTTCTTCTGGGCTTCTTCCGGTGAACAACATGGGATATCGCTCGTTGGTTGAAAAAGGGTATTTTTGGCAGAGGAGGATAGTAGGTCGGGGATATGTTGTCTGGAGGCTTGAATCATGTGCTTCTAACGAAGTAGGTGACCTGAATTTAGGAGAGACAGCACGAATTTGTTATGCAGGGATGCTCTATCTATGTGATTTTACTAGATACCTCGACGCCATATGTTGGTGTTCATTTTCCCTCCAATTTCAGGGAGGGGATCTACTATGTACTTTTGTGTGTGGTGCCGCTCATGAAGTATGTTTAGGAGATGGATGTGGGTTCTAATTTTGGAAAGATGACTGGACTAGGCATGGACCTTTGTGAGGTTATTTTCCGCATCTTCTTGCAGTGGTAGCTGGTATACATGTCAGAGATTGTTGTGAGAGTGAGAGCTGGATACCTCTCTTTCACATTGAGTTGTCAGATCAATGATTTGTAAAATCCTGTTGTTCCTTGAGACACTACCTAATGGTGGAGGATTGGATGGCTCTGTTGATCACTGGTCTTGGACTGATGGACGTTTCATTGTTCGGAAGGCCATAAGGCTTTCTATTGTATGGAGGTTCTGGATCAGGCGTTGATCTCAAATCAGTTCACTGACTTGTGGAGATGGAAGATACCATTACGCATCCAGATTTTCATTTGGTTGTTGCGGAGGAAATAGCTTATAATGGAAAATAGAGCATGCAGTTCTTCCCTAGATGTGATGGATCATGTGGGTGATGTGCGGCAATAGAGGAGATTGTTGAGCATCTTCTCTTTCGGTGCCCTAATACTAGGCAAGTTTGGGCTGCAACGCCTGTGGAGGGGGTTGTGACATTGGACTGGACTGAGTTTCGGGAGTCCCTCGATGCTCTTGGTCTTGGTAACAGTCCAACCAAGGTATGGGTGGGTGTTGTCTTATGGGCCATGTGGCTTGCAAGGAACAGTTCTATCTTCCGTGGAGAGCGAATGTATATGAAAAATATGATTGAACATGGTAAGAGCTTAAATACCCTTTCGTCCATATAACTTTTTGTACTTTTTTATGATAAATATATACAAGTTATTTGTAACACCCGGGGTCCGCATAAAATCGACCCGATTAAGGTCCGTTTCACCCAATAAAGTTGACAATCGGCATTAGATGACTCAATTCGATCAATATATTGCAAATTAAAAGTTGTTCGGAATCGACCAAAAATCGATCGCATCGTAATGCGTGTCCGAAACAGCCACGACGTAAATTCGGAAACCGCAAAACAAATCGAAACCACCCAAAAATCCGATTCGAAGAAAGAAGACAAACAGAATTGACCGATCATCAATCGGAGGTGCTTTGATATTTTTAAATCGCAAAATTTAACCTCAAACCGAAACCGTATCTCGAAAATTCGGATATTCAAAACCCAATCGGAAGTATATCAATATTATACTCATTTTGATCATCGTTCAGAGACGGTTAAATCGAGATAGTGTGCATCGAAATCCGAGGTTCGATGCCCGATTACGGTCAACTTTAAGTGTGTCAAATAAGAAGAAAATTTTTCGTTTAAAAAAATATAATACAGCCTGTTCGGTTAAAAATAATAATAGAATTTAGTACAAAACCAATTGACTATTCTTTCCAGCCACTTGACTATTTTCTTCTTTCTACATGGCATTCTTTTTAGCCCATTTGGCAAACAAAAGGCTTCTTCTCATCCTATAACACCCAAATCTCATTTCCATTTCAGCCGTTATTCCCCTCCCTCCTTTCTACTTGAGCAAATCTGAATGTGGGAAGACATCCCCCTCGCTTTTCTCCCTATTTCCTTCTTCTTCTATAAAACCAGCCGAGACACCTCTCTTCTTTTCATTGTTTCCACCAAAAGGTTCAATGCCCTTTCGGTTGTTGTTGTCCTTAGCAGCAACTATTGCTACTGATTACATGTTGATTGATGTTGTCAACCATTTACAGCAGCAAATGCTCCCAAATTAAGCTACAAACCACTGCTACAACTGCTATAGAAGGTGCCTATATCAAAGCCCTTTTGCCAAGACTTGTATTTCTGCATGCTTCTGAAGAAGCAGGGGCTGCTGCCAAGCTACCACCACTGTTGCATGCAGTAGCAGCCCTTGCTGCTACTGATTGAGGATTTTTTTCTCCACTTTGAAGATCCAAGAGGTACAATCCCTTTTCCTTTCTCTCTTGCTACCACTCACGTGCTTTTACACAAATTATTCCCTGTTGGTTGAGGACTTGGGACAGGAATTAGGAAGAAACTCTAAATTTTCTGAAAATTTGTTCGAATATAAATTCTGTTGTTGTGAACTCCCGAGGATCTGGGTACTCGTTTACGACATTTTCGCGGCATTTCATTCGCATTAGATCGCACAAGCTACTGAAAAATAAGAAATTTTTTCGTGCTGCTATATTTGCATATGACATTCACATTCTTTGCGTAAACCACAAGGATAAGAAGAACAAGAACCATCACCATTTTATTTCATAAATTTTCATATAATTACATCATGTACAAGAAATCTTCCAGTATACACAGTATATCCCAAACTCTTGTATAGAGAGAAAGCCTTTACATCGTAAAGAGTGTTGGACATGCGAGCCCATGGCGAGCCATTATGCAATAAATGTTATTGCGAATATCATTCCCTGATCTGAAATGAAGAATGAATAATTTGCATAATAGGTCCCTTAGTACAATTAGAGTTATGTACCATGTCCATCTTAATGATCATACAACTGTTGATTCAAATATTGAATCATAGAGACTGGTGCTTGAATGAATATCTAATGAGTTAGATTAATGAATCATCAAGCACCATCAAATGATTGTTAAGAGATGATCTCCAGCCTGAGTAGGAGATGGCAATCCTTTCTCAATTAGGTTGATATCTGACCGACCTCTTGATGCAAGTCCTCTACATAGGAATAGAGATTCAGAGGTGTCAGATTAGTTAGGTCAAAGAGTTGACTTAACGAGATCGAGACAACTTAAGTCCTATATCATATGATGTCACGATACAGGCACACATCCTCTGACCGGAGACAGATGTGTTACTATATGTCTGAGTATGTACATTTGGCAGACCAATAGGTTAATGACCTAACCAAGGTCTATACACCGGCGCGTTGGTGTGCATATAAGGGCATATGAGTAATACGATCTCTCAAAGGGATCATACATGTTCATTTACTGAACCGGAAGGCATGAGCTCACTCATGAGATATTGGGAAGAATCAAATTTCGTGCACGGTCGTCTCACTTTGGAAGCTTGACTAAATTTGTAGGTTTGATATATACTTTTGGAAAGTATATGATCAAGATCTAGGTATGATATATGCTTTTGGAAAGTATATGATCGATACCAACTCCCAATGATCGAATGAGAAACCTACTGATAAAAACCCTGAAGTAGACAATGTAAAGTTGATCTAATACTTTGGTTTTATTCTGAGTCTTCAAGTATGCAGGATGTACAGGTATTGGGAATACCTGAGGGTGATGTGATCATAAACGATTGTATAACCATGACGCTTCCATTCCTAGGGAGTGAGAAACAGGTCTGGATTTTAGTGACTCCTCTCAGTAGAGAAGTAATATGATCTTGGTCCAAATGTTGGACATTGATCTGAATGTGATTCAGATGCAATGAGAAGATTAGATTTGCGGTCTTGATTTAATCAAGCATCTATGAGAGGCCCGCGATCTGGATTTGAGATAAGATCTCAATATCCAAATCACTATACGTGGAACAATACAATCGCCCTGTCCTTATCTCCAAGTATCCGTGGAGAAAGCGCATTATCCTTGAAAGAGTTCAGGATAATTTCATTGTTGATATGTGTATCCGAGCATTGAGAAAATAGATTATTAAATGTGATTTAATTATCATGAATTATATGAATTTGATTCATATTACAAGGAGAGTTATCTGAGATAATAAACAATGATTTACTTATCAAGGATGTGAATAATGTGAATGCAATTCATATTATTTGGGCACATGAGATAGAGATCCAAGATGATTAAATGTGATTTAACTATCATGAATATGAATAATGTGGATAGCAATATCCATATTAGTCATATATATTATAAATGTGATTTATAATATATAAGAGAGAGCTATTTGTAATTTCCATTTGTTAATTAAATGTTAATGTGAATTGGATTCACATTGGACATTGAATTGAAAATGTAATTTACATTTTATTTTGGGTTGTGAATATGATTCACTAATTTTTAATGGCATGATTGCAATGTTCACAAAATAAATTGGATTTATTTTTGTGAAATAATTTGCAACAAAAGTTGTTGCAAATATTGGAGAAATTAATGGGATATTGTATGTCATGGAATAAAAGGAGAAGAAGCCACCTTCCTTGTATGGAGGGTGGACGACCACATTTCCTACATGGAATGTGGTGGCCGTCCACTCCATTCATGGAAGGAGACTTGCTTCCTTCCTATTTCTCCAATGGAGATTGATTTGATTTAAATCAAATTATATTTGATATATATTTGATTTTTATTAAATTAATTGTTGTTGGTTTTTTTCTACCAACACAAATCTTAGCCATTAAAAGAAACACAATCAATCAGAACCATTGGATTTGTGTTGTCTATAGATTACGATCCATGGATCCCAAAATATTATAAAAGGAGAGGCACTCCTTTGCTCTTCTTTACACACAAGAGAACATAAGTCTCTCTTTCTCTTTCTCTCTGCACGTCAACCCTCTCTCTTCTTCTCTCATGGTCGTCCACCATGGACGCCCTAGAGGGAGTCTCCATCGCCGCAGCGTCGTCGTTATGCTGCCCGACCCTTTGCTCGTGGATCTCTGTCTCCTTCGGTGTGCCTCGCTCGTGAAGAAGACGTCGGATCTCGTGTGTCGAGATAAGGAGATCCGCCGCTTGGATTATCAACATGGATTGCGAGAAGCACGCGATTCATCCCCGCGCTCGCAAGCGTCTCCTCCGTCGGATCGGACTTGAGACAGGAGGTTTCTTTGTTTAGAGACTCGATCGCAACCACGCTTCAAGAGTAATCCTGTTACTTGTTTGTGGTTTAGACGAAACGATCCGAAAAGTGTTCTTTGATCATGTGGTTTCGTCGAATGAAAAAAAAAATAATTTCCGCTGCTTAGAACAACTAGTGCGACTAGTCGTTCTTTGTTGTATTCGATACGATGCTCACGCTTCCGTGATGCGCTTGAGGATATAGACATATCTTTTAAAGAGAAGAAATCTCATATCATACATAATCATCAATAGATGTCACATATCCATAATGTTCACTATGATATAGACGATCCACATGCATCAATATGTATGAGATCCCGTATACCTTGACATCTTACACCTTTCCTAAGAGAAGGGTGTATTGGACATTCTTTGAATACACTAGTATGTAAGATTTGAAATTTTAGATATTCTAAAGTTTCATATCTTACTAGTCTATTGATCTCATCAGCAAACATATGTTCAAAACTTGATGCCAAATCATTGTCAAATGATCTTCATCCTCCTATTGATCTTATAAAGGTTTTAATTTTCAATATTAGAAATCTTAATGAACCATTGATTAATTTTCTAATTTTGTGGAGTCCACTAGATGCTAGATTACTATCTGAAATATATCCATCATGACTCTTTAAATAGTTTTATCTCAGAATTCGTGTTTATTTCCAACATTTAGAAACAAAGAATGAGTGTATTCTAATATCTAGGTCATAGAGACATTCTCTAAGACTAAGGGCTCTCCCACTGAGAATATGAAGTCTATCTATCCAAAAGAGATTGCTGCAACAATTACATCAATATCCATGCAGATGACTATTAAACCTTAAGATCAAATTTCCAATCTTCTAATATATATATGCAACCAATTGCAAGTGTCATTAGAAGATTGGGATACAATTGTCAGACTTTATCTTATGAAATAAATAAGTTAAAGTCAATGATTATATGTAGATTATTCTGATGCTTTATCTGAATCCTTCACTAAGGATTTTAGACAGACTTGATAGTCATACTATCAACACATCAACTTATTGCAGTATTGGCATTCATCCAACTCTTTGGATGTCATACAGAAGTACAATCAACTCTTTGACTTTCCTTCTCACATGGGTTCGACCCACGCTTCCACGTTGCTCTCTTCATCTATAAACAACCATTGTTCAAGATAAAGAATCTCTTATGTTAAATTCAAAAGAATTATGTAAGAGCATTTCAACATTTATATATTGTTGACACGATTTTTCGCGGTTTAAATAGATGATTTAATCAAGTCGTTTTTTCCCACGATAAACCGTTGTCAAACAAATAATATTACAACTACGAGCACGATGAATGTATGCAAAAAGTATGCGGCAAGTAGAGGTTCGAATCCACAGGGACCAAGTAAATTTGCAATTTTTAGTTAGACATCTTACACATAAAATGCTAAATGAGATATAGAGATAGAATTTGGAAAAGATTTCTTTTAAAAATGTGCAATCTAATTGATGAAGAAATTAAGGACTATGCTTGGAAAATTTAACATAAAGGAGAGTTCAAGGGCTGCAATAAAATGACATATAAATATAGAAAGAGAGAGAGATGGAGTAATTCTCATGCACGCATGGAGAGTTGCTGATTGTTGTTGGTGTACGGGGGAGAATGCCGCAGGTGCTGCACGAGAGAGATGGTTGGACGCACTGACGGTGGCGCGGGCTGGAGTAAACCGCAAGGAGGAGAAGAGTGGCTGGCAGCGGGCTAGAGGAGCATCGCGAGGAGGAGAGTGGTCGGCAATCGTCGGGGTCGAGGAAGAGAAGAACGTTAGGGGCAGGGAGTCGTTGGTGCCTATGCCTTCATCTTCATCTGCATGAGACCAAAGAGAGAGAGATAGAGAGAATAAAGAGAGAAGAGGGGGAGTATGAGGAGAGGATCCTTCATGTGTCATGCCTCCTTTTATAGATGAATATTGCTTTGGAATGAAGGGACACATCCCATGCACATGAAAACAAAACAATAAATTTATTCATGCATGGGAAAGGGAGAAGAATGTTACTTGTATTCAAGGGAAGCACCCCATGCATTTAAAGATAAAAACAATTCATTCATGCATAGGGAAGGTCTCTTTTTATAATAGCCATATGCACCTTTTCAAAGTGAAGTGAAAAGTCACATGCATGTATGATAAAAACAATAACTTCGTGTAAGACAAAAATAATAAAGACTCTCATGCATGGGAAGGATATGGTCGGCTATAATTTGTGGGAAATGGGAGAGAAAAAGAGAGAATGAATGAAGGTGGTACACATGCATGTATGATATTAAAGAGTGGGAATTTTTTCACTCTTAACCCTCCCATTTTCTTTCCAACAAATTGTAAGAGATATTTTGTAGAGCCAAGTTAATATGTTGGATGTTGATTAAATTAGTGCTCTATGAGTGTAACCAATTTCTCTCTGATAAATCTTATTAATGATTATAATCAATGAGAATATTTTATCAGATGTTTTCTTGATTTTATGATGATTTTATACGCTTATGCGCATGGAATACTGTAGACATATATTATGTGAATTTAGAGTTTGAAACATTGGAATTGATATTGTATTCCACATAATTTGAGCTTATTATCTCATCATATCATGTAATCATCATACATGCTTCATTAAATTCATACAATATGAATATTATGAAGCTTCATAAATGACTAGAGCATAGACAATAGAATGATGACACTTATCATGTCTACATCCATCTGGACCCTTAAAACATTGGTTCAGGTAGGTATTCAAACATTTTGAATACATCATCTCTTATAGAGCTACCATTCTGCATAATGCAGAGAACCATGTCATTTATGATTAAATGTCTAGAGCACATATGTATGCCAGACATCTTCTTAGATTTTTATAAGGATTATTTGACAATTGCGATTGTCATCGACATGTCACTTCCAAAGTACACTCGATGAAAAATCAAGACTATAGAGACATACAAACCCTAAGGTGATGTCTTATTGTCTTATTTAATTGCCATTCCTCATTATGTTGAGGAAACTTGCACATTGCAACCACATACATTATGTGTTCAATTATAAGTACAATATCTGGATCATGAGTCCAATCCATGATATTTTACTGGTTATCATTGAGTATAACATTGAGTGGGTTTAATCAAGGATTATCTGAAATAAGAAATTTGTGTAAGGGTATATATATTATATATACGTATTTTACTTTGATTTAGGATTTTTATATCAAAGTTGTCTTGCCTTGTCAACAATGAAAGTTCATTCCCTTAATCACTTTCAATGTAAGAGATATTCTTACCATTATATCTCTAGCAAGATCTGGGATCTCCTTTCCTATCTTTGTCACATCCCAATAATATGAGAACCTGTGACTCTGATAAAAAGAAGCGGAAACACATTCCACCTTGCAAGTCCAACTTGCATTTCTCAATTCGGTCTTTAACACCCAAGCCCATCACCCCTAAGACGATGTTGACCCGTTGTTAATTGAACCAACCATCAACAGGATTAGAACTCGCTATGTGCAATCCAATATTGCCCTAATAATATGAGGACTCGATATTGGGGTCACTACGCATACGTCCTTACTCCTTCGAGAAGTAAAGAGCCCGATCTAGATGTGTTTGTATACAAGAGCTGTAGAAGAAGTTAGACGGGTCCGCAGCAAGAGTGAGTAGTGTAGTTGTTTCCCAGGGTACGGGATACGAGACGGAGCGAGATGGTGCCCGGCATATATAGTTGGGAGCAGAGAAGTAGAGCGGCTCTCTCCGAGGGGGGAGGTCCCTAAGCCAGTACTCTAGTGGTCAGGAAAGATTCCATTCTTCTTTTGCCTCAATTCCCTGCCTAAGCCCCACTAATATGTCTCCTGCAGTTGATTTCCTATCCTTGATAGAAGCTGAAGAGGCAGATAATAGGCGGTAAGTGGGTGAGAAGTCAAGAGGACTACTAGTCCTGAAGGACTGCATGCGCTGATTCTGGGACTGCCCACGTAATTACCTCAATGTGCGAGAAGTCACTCCATATCATACATACTACCTTCACTTCGGACATGCGTCTCCTACATACAATCCCTGGCGACGGAACCCTTCGCCTTGACGGGAGACCATGGATGTCACTTATGTGATCCTCTGCCTCATATTTAAATCACAATAATTAATTATTGAATCACATTCACATAATCAATTCTTCCAAGGGAAATACACATCTATTCATAATAGAGTGCTTTTAATTGGATATAATCAATTTAATCACATTAAATTAATTATCAATCCAATTATCAATCAACAAACTTGATTATTACTTGAATAGTAGGTATAATCTCAAAGTACGTATTATTCGAATTTTGATAATTAAAAAATACACTTTGACTTCTCCGACATTATCGAGTCCCTACCTGCTGTCATGGCTAGTACCGACGGGAGTGGGACGGACCACATCCGGTGCAACCCGCTACCCCAACGCTCCCTGACTAGACACCATATCCACCTTAGGAAAGGATAATGCCAGATAGATCATTATGTACTTTGAGATGCTCATAGGTTTTTCAACCGAAATTATACCATATAATATTCCTCAAAACCATTTTGATAATATTATAAGGAGATTTGATAGATTTGCTAAACAAATCCCCAATCCTATTCAAGCAAGAGGGTTTTTTATGTAAAAGTTGTCCTACAACTATTGTAGGATAAACTAGGGTTCTGCATGAAAACAATGTTTGTTGATTATTTCATATCAACCAATTATGATCAAGATCAACTATCTTATCATCTTGGTTAGTGAAATGTCATTCAATGAAATAATTATCTCTTTAAATATTTCAAAAATATTAATCAATAATCATTTCAGAAAATTAACAATTAATTTTCATCGATTTATTTGAATGACTATCACAAGGTTCATGGTCAAATTCGTCAATTTTCAACAATGACCCCTACTCACTAAAATCAACATATCTTGATCAATTTAAATCCAAATTACGCAAAATCAGTTTCCTAAGATTTCTAATTTGATTTATGACAGAATCCAAGTGATATTTCATGCATTTCTAGGCGCATGAAAACAGTAATTAACTCATTAATCATGTTTAGATTCGCAGTTCCGGCAACAGTGAATACATGTTTATTCAAAGGGCCATATCTTGAGCAAATGAAACCCAAATTACATAAACTCAGATCCCATGGTTTCCTTATTTAATGAGAAACAAAATCCGATTGAATATTTTGTGTTTAAACAATTTAAACAGTATCGAAAAATTCAATTAAACAGGGGTGCGAAAATTGAAATGCAGTAAAAAAATTTCGCAACCCTTTCAAACCCAAGTCGTCCTAGGTTTACGGATCGTATCCAAAACCTTTCCGACCTAAGGCTCTAATACCACTTGAAGGATACGATGAATCCTCAAGCGCATCACGGAAGCGTGACGATCGCATCTTATGCGATCGGAGCGACTAGTCACACTAGTCGCTAGGTGCAGCAGAATTTAAAATTTTAAATCAAGAGATGAAACCACATGATCACAAGAACATTTCTTGGATCGTTTCATCAAACCACAAAGTATTAGAAATACCTCTTTAAGCGTGATTGCGATCACTAGATCTCTAATGCAAGAGATCCTCCTAACTCAAGTCCGATCTACGAAGATGGCACTTGTGGGTGCGATGATGAGACACGTGCTTCCCGCAGTCCTCGATGAAGATCCAAGCCTTGAATCTCCTGATTTCGTCCAACGAAATCCGACGTCCTCTTCTAGAGCAAGAAGCGGCGATAGGGTATATACCATACGACATGTTCCTTTTGTTTCAATTTTCTTTTCTCTTCTGTTTATATTTTCGGGACACATATATGAATGAACTGTCGACTTCTGATGTACATGTGTATATATTATGAAAATGAATGGAATGAAATTTTGGTGGCAATTGTCTGTGTTGATCTGATGAATGTGGTCTGGAATGTCATGTGCAATTATAGCAGTACAAAAAAATTTCTCTGAAATTCAATAACACGGTACGATGAAAATGCGAATATAACAGTGCAAATTGTGTGTAAACGGGTACCCGGATCCTAAGGGGTTCACATTACTGGGCAGACGTATTCTCGAAGTCACGCCCTCTTTTTCCTAAAAGAAATGTAATCTGCAAATTTCGGCAGAAAAAACAGTATCTTAATACTCAATAAGACATGTACAACAGGGGAATTTACTAATATACATGTATATGTACATGTTACCAAAACACATTTACATTTTCCCTTTACCTTGAACCTCTTGGGCCCTAGACAAAAGCCTGATAGATGTATTTACACAGAATATATTATTGTAGACGTGATATAAATTAGATAATTATACAAAGAAAATAGTAGGGCGGTTACTGCGTCAAAACTTTTAGAAGGGTCACCAAATTCGACCTCTGCCTCAAGCCGTCCCAGTTATCAGTCTCTCCCGTTGATCTAATTTCTTGACGCCGAGAATGCCAATTAGAACTTGAATTCCGAAGAACGCAGAACATATGTATGCAGCAATTGCAGGGGTCTGAAATGGTTGGTGTTAAATATGTGGTACCATGTCTATCAGCACAATCAACAAAATACTGATATAATTTAATTGAAAGATGAAGTGCACATAGAACTGTGGACTAATGGGACCACAGATCAATGTGAATTGTGAACTCCAAAAAATAAGTCTAAAAAGTCAATTCAATTTCACTTCAGCCATTTTGGGTACCAGATATCTCTACATGGAGAATATTAAATGAAACACGTCGCACTGTCATATAATAAGTTGGTCTTAAATGGCGATTCTGAAAATTATTGCATGTACTACATTTTATAAAATTAGATGATACTAAAATGAAAAGTCATGAGTATCAACATTTGGCTAAGCAGATTTTAATATCTCTTCCAAACAAACATACGAGCAATGCCTATGCCTCAGTCGTACTTAAGCCAGCCAGAAATTAACAACATAAAGTCTGTTTCTTTGGCAAAGATGTGAATCTTTTTGAAAGAAACTGCTTACCCTTATGGAGTTGAGATACAAGATCGTCGCCAGATTTACTAAGCTTCCAGAAGCCACACCCTGTTATCCATCAAAAAGTCTCAGTTACCACCATCTAAATCAACAACAAAGCCTTTTTCCATAGAAAGGATATTATTGGTTTTATACAAAACATCAATTACAATGTTCATACAGTCCCAAGTTTGCCATGATTCAATGCACAGAATGGAAGATTCTAGGAAATCTTAACTTTTAGAAGGATAAAGAGATTAAAATTCGACTAACAAACAAGGGAGGTGAAGTCGGTGTGTGCAGGAGAGCAAAAAGGAAGCTAGGATAAATATTTTAAAGAAAGAAATTAGAGTTGTAGAAGCTACTAATGCACGAGATTGCAAAAATATACTGTTCTAAAAAAAGATACAACTGTAGGAATACTTTATTGTAATCTCTCAGTAAATAAGGAGCATGATGAAACCACACGAGGAAACCTCTAGTGCCAGATATTTTATTGTAATCTCTCAATAAATATAAAAGCTGTGGGGCTTCTTATATAGAAGCCCAGACATACCAGAGTCTCACTTGTATATGATGTGGGACTAATCAAGAGAGCATGGTAATTAGATCTTAGAGAAATCTAATTACCCATCTATTATATACTCTAACACTTCTCCTGAATCCAGAGTTAAGAAATATACATCTTGTAATAAAAGAAAATATATGCAACGCATCTTCACTCGATACATCTTGAGAAAGAAGGGGGGATATCCGCTCAGAGTAGTCATTGTTGAGAAGACCCGCACGAGGATGAGCCTATGATGATCAGGACATGCCTGGAGTAGAATCGTTGCGACAATCAAGATGTTTTTATAGTATAGTCGCTCTAGGAGAACATCAACATGGAGAGTAATCATACTATGAGGAGACATATGCTGAAGCAGTTGATGCTCGGGAAAATGATTTGTGTGCAGTAGTAGTCTGGAGTGTCGATCTTTATTGTAGTTGGGAAGTAAAAGTCTGAGACGATCCCAGGTAAAGAAGCACATATGGAGTAGTTAATGTCGATGTCGAACACCAAAAGTAGAGTTGTCATCTCTTATATGCAAATCACTAGAGTTGGGCCTCTCCCATACATGAATCTTGAGAATGTCCTAGACTTGGAGTCGGTTCTCTTGTATAGAATCACTGAAGATGAGACCGCCTTGTGAGGAGCCAGGCGCAGAAGACGATGGGCGCAAGCAAAATCGTGTAGATACATCTAAACTAGAAGAATATACCCTGCTTTCAACCCCCTAATCTCCCATACTTGTCAAAATAAAGACATATAAAATCAAGTTGGGAGAAAACAATATAAAACATGCATATTTTTTTGGCTTTGACCCTTTTTTGTAAGTTTTCCCCCCTTTTTTAATAAGCCATATTTTTCTCGGCTTTCTTCTTTATAAGTCGTTCTCCTCCACTTTTCTTTTTTCAATTCCTCCCACCTCCTTTTTAGGCCATTTTTCTCGTAATAGTGGCCCATTTGGGTCCGAAAGATTCACATCTTTTTTTGAGTATAATGCAACAAACCAACTTAAATGGTCCGATGGCAGTGTAGCATGCCTAACAGCCAAAAGAACAGGGTTCAAATCCCTCTTTGTGGGGGTTGCGTTAAGTAGTCGACAACAAGGGTAAAAACTGGTCAAATTTTTTAACATGGATTTGAGAAAGAATCCATGTAGCCGACCCTACTATAGTGAGAGAAGTCTTTGCTAATGTAGTGGGCCCGCTGGATGCAGAATGAGAACAACGCATATTCTTAGTAACTTCACCATCCGAAGTTTCTAGGAGATGCTCGCAGGTGTTGTAGGGAGTCTGGAGTCGCGATGAGTACTGTCGCATGGGCGACCAATTACCCATCTATTACATACTCTAACCAATATCATTTAGCATTCATGGACACTTACATATAGTAGCGGTGTGGCTTATTCTCACACCATCCAACCACGGATTATCTTTTCTCTTCTCAGTAAGAGAGAAAAAAGCTTTCTTTTAACCTTGTCTACTTATAGTTGTGATTGTGTTTTGATCATGGGTGTGTGAGCAAGATGAGTGCAAGAAGAGTATATCATGTCCATGACCATTCTACTGGGGTTGAAGTTTGGTTATCTTTCAACGAGGTAACGATGCACAGGAAGAATCCCAACAAGTTTAATAGGAATTTTCACCTTGTGACACCTAGCATTGGGGCATATTTGGTTTATGGATTTGTTCTGACTCAATATATAAGATCCAAATACTAGAAATCTTTAGAGAAGAATCATATAAAGACCTAACCCAAGTGGGACCTTTTTTCATGGGATAGGGTTTGCAGAAAAGATCATCACGACCATAGTGACCTACGTATATCTTAACGTTCTTACTAAAGGTCGTCGTTTTTTTACATACTATTAAATTAAGTTGATTTTTAGGCCTTGCCTCTAAGGGTCGTTATCGTTCAATTACCTTTTCCTTTTGAATTTTATCTTCATGCATTTGTTAAATATCGTGAAGTGTGTGCCAATAAACATGGTATGGAAACAATGAGGCATATTATGAATATAATTGTCAAGGCTGCTAGACAAAAATGTTGTAATGCATGTTGCAGAGCAATACAATCCCAAACAACGACAAACACAATATTGCCATGCAACAACACAATTCGACATTTGCAAGCACTAGTGGAGGATAGAAGCCCAACCCTGCAAAGCAGGGACGGAGCCAGAAAATTATATCGGAGGGGTCACAAATTAAAAATAATCATATATCTATTAATGTAATAGAAATATTTAACATATGAAAAAAGTACAATAAAAAAACATGTTATAACTCTTCCTCAAATTACCTCACGCTGGTTTAAAAGTATCTTTCCATTCTTTAAATGCAACAAAGTAGAATTATTGGTTCCTTGACTTGCAAGTAACAATTTATTACAATAAAAAATTTATATCTCATGTGACAATAATAACCAAATTATGCAATCACCATTTCACATTTATGTATTGCATAGTTTGTTCTTATACTATTATATATGTTGACAAGTACAATCATATATTTCAATAAAACTTAACAAAATGCAAATTATGTGTATAACTTTGATAAAACTTTCTCAATGAGCAACAATACTAATAAAAAATCTTTTTTTTAAAGTTTCTAAATATACTCAAAAAATAATATAATTAAGATTTGTAATTACTATAATTTCTATAAATTTTAGCTTTGTATATCTCTAAGATTTGCAAACAATAGCTTATAATTGAAATCCATTTAGATTGAATTTTATCGTAGTAAAAATTACTTTCAGCATTGAACTATTCGTGTTATATTTTTTTTATACATAGGGATCTGCGATAGAGTTTTCTTTATCTTTCTTCTTTCTATTGAAAAATAGAGAATAGAGACAATAAAATCCATTTGATTCAAATTGTTGAATAAGCTATTTAGAACTATTTCTTTCCTACTCTTTCTTATTCAATCATTTTTAGCTTTTTTTAGAAAGAAAGCAAATATTATTTACTATTAATTAGTATTATCTCACTTTTCTCATATTATTTTTTTGAGAAATTCAAAAAGTTCTAATATTTTTTGTCAAATAATATGACCAAATAATTTAATCAAGACTATTATTTAGTTGTTAATTAAAAATATATTAAGATATAAAGCTAATATATAATTATTTTTTAAACAAGTCAAAAGTTTGATGTTAGGCATAATATTAGCTTATAAAAAATATACATTTTCAAGACCTTAAAAGCAATGTTGCCATATACTTTTTTTAATTATCCAGATGCTAAAAGAACAAAATGAATGGGAGAGAAGGGGAAAACAAGAGAAAGATGGTGAAGAGAGAGAGAGAGTTACGATTCTTTCTCAAAGTTGGATTCTATTTTTAGAATCCAACTTGCCATAGAATTAAACCAAGTGCGATACTTTCTTCCTAAAACTTAGGGGGGGGGCACTTGCCCTTCCTTTCCCCCGTCTCTATCCGTCCTTGCTGCAAAGAATAGCATGCAAGGATGCAATGAAAGCGTCGATGTTGGCAAGATCGATGACTACGCGAGGAGACATCACCCCGTGGTGCAAGATTGCTGAGTCGTTGTTTGACTAGACACAAATCCACATAGAAAGACACTTTATTTGTGATAACCCACTACAAGATCTGAGGCTTTGTATGGGAGAGGTGTGTTTTCTTATTTATGTATAGGAGAGGTCCACTTTCGAGATCTCATATAAAAAGGATCAATCTACAATTGTTGCTTGGGATCAAATCCTACTATTGTATGGAATGAACTCATACCATTGTTTCTTGAAAGGGCCTCCGACTACTGCTTCCCGCCTAGTTAATTGTACGAAGATCGGCTTCCAACTTACTTGCCTACTTCTAGCAGAAGATATGTTACATGAGGGGAAGACAATTTCTTTTATAACAAGTTGCAGTTATTAAGTCTCGGCTTGAGGGGAGTGTAAAAAGTTGTGTATTGAGCAAGAAAGAAGATGGATCTCTCGAGGATGCCATTATAACTCTAAGATGGTTAGTAGATTTCTTCAATATCTCAATATTACTCTTGTGGTTAGTCCTATATTGTCGGTTGTTGGGACGTGTGCAGATTGATGGGTCTATATATGCCTCTCTATACTTCCGATAATCCTCTAAGAAGAATAGTATGAAAATTTGAGCTAGTCGTGTCCCTTCTCCGATGCAGTAAGGCCACCATTCTTTTGTCTCCAACCACACAAAAAATGTTTTTGTTTTCGCATGTGCTTATTTATTTAATTTTAAGGTATATAACGTTAATTTGCACTATCTGGCCTTTATATAATTGTTATTGAACAAAATTTATATAGTATATTCATAATGTGATCCATTCAGCACAATAAATATTCAATTCATTATATATTTGTGTTTAATTTTAAGGATGTGGTAACAGTTTTCTTATCCATTGTATGTATCCTTGCTAGATTTTAAAGTGGACAAGATGCAGCGACACATATATCAATAATCTGTTTATTTGCACCCTTGATTGACATATATAGGAACCAAAAGAAGGTGTTCTACCAAATTCTGACTAGCAATTTTGTACTTTTTTCCTTTAAAAATCAGAAGGCTTATTAGGTAGTATATGGAATCAAGCAAGTCAAATAACAATTTATATTCAAGCAAAAGATGTGGATATGTGAAAATTTCTCTTTCAATATTGGCATTCAGATCCAGGGGTAGGTTTGCAAATACTATGTATTAATCATCTCTTATTCCAAATGTGTAAAGAAAGAAGGGAAGGACAGGAACTTACATTTCCAACTGCTGTTTGTACAGTAGCTACCCTTTGGAAGGCCCTCTCAGACTCCAAGGTTCGCACCCGAAGCTTAAGATCCCCTTGTTCCTGCATGACAATTAATATCCCTCAGCACAATATCATTATAAACACTATTTTATACATATTTAAGCACACATTAAACTTGTGATTCATTACCAAGCGTTGTATGATACTTGCAAGTTTTTCAACTCTATCTGCCTGCCTAAATAAATTGGCAAAAGCTTGGGACTGTCGTTCCCACCTTTTCTTGAAGTCCTAAATACAAGGAAGATTTCTTTTACTTAATAATGAAAGAGAAGCTTAAAATGTAACTGATACAGAACAAGTAGATAGTGGTCCTGCCTTAACAGAAACCTCAACCCCTGCTTCCCGAAAGCTTAGCAATTCCAATGCATAGCTAATAATAGCAACATAATAAATGTTAAAAAGGAGAATGGATCTAAAAGATCTGCATTGACTACAAATTCAAGTTGTGTCAATTGAACACGCACGGTTTGGCAATTTCAGTAATGACGGATCCGGGGTCGAGTCCTTTTCCTATTCCATCCAAAACTGCAAAAATAAAAAAACAGTAGTATAAGGGGGTTGCATACTCAACTAAGAAGAGAAACAATAAGGCACTTTTTGTTGCACAATACCAGAAAATGCTCTAACAACAAACGTAAAAGTAGCAATTGATAATAGATCCTCTCCTGAAGACCGTCACAAAACAAGTATGAGAAGCAGATAAAGATATTTATTAAAATTAAATGCATCTACCAATTGCAGCTAATCGTTGCTTCTTCTTTTCCAGTCTTTCTTCCTTTGTGGTTGCTTTTTGAAACCAAGTTCAGCTGTAGCCATCTCTCTTTCTTTCCTCTGTGCAGCAAGGCGTTCCTCAAAGCTGCAAAATAACCTTATTTTCGTAAACCATGCATTTGTGAGCCTGCTATATCAGGTTAATTGGGTTTTAGTAGAATACTTGTTCAAAAAGAATTGTGCAGTTCTTCTAACGGCTGTCATATCACCCGTTGGAACAAGAACACCCATTTGAATCATGGCACCAAGCACCTGTTAAACGGAATAAAATATTGGCTCCCACATCTCAGATGTCTTTATCTCATTATTAGACACCTCAAATATAGGCAAACAACAACAAAAAAGCCTTTTTCCCACCATTAAGTAAGGAAAATAATAGTCCAGTGACACAAAATTGATAGAAATACTATAGATAAACTATGGTTGTATTGCTTATTGAAAACTTTAAAGACTCCATAGGTAAGACAGAACGATATGATCCAATCTGCAAACATGTTATAAATGCCACTCAATAACAAAAATTATTATTATTATACAGTACAAGTTTGGATGAAAATTCATATAAGAATATAATTTTTTGGGTAAATTACAAAAAAAGGTCCCAACTATGTGTCAATTCTCGATTTTCAAATTAACAAAGAGAGGCCTGAACTTTCAACTTTAGGATTTAACGTGGTTGTGGACAGAAAAGGATCTCGGAAGCTTAAGGAGGATTGTCTTAGAGACAAAAATAAGAGCACGTCCCTGTTCGTTACTTGATAAGTGATGCCTTTAATTAGGAAGCGACTCATAGTTGGGTTTGTAATTTTCCCTATTTTTTGTTAACCTCTAAATTCATTCAATTAATCTTTGTGATAATTAAGGTACTAAGTTCAAAATTAGAAGAAATGTAAAGAAATTCTTATCCTGCCAGGGAGCCAACCTCTCTATAGTTGCAGTAAAGTGAGAAAAAACGTTTTTGGCACCTCTAAGCTCGTGGCATATTATAGGATACTTCATTTTTGTTTTTTAACAAATGTTGGGAGAAGAATTATTCATGCATTAGAACTAGACTGAGGGCTCTCTTATATAGGAGAAAAGCCCTTAAAAAATAATTACATACTAAGTCCTGAGAAAAGATAATAGCTTAGAATAGACATAGAAACATATATAATTATCTTAACACTCCCCCTCAAGCTGGAGCATATATATCTATCATGCTCAGCTTGGAACAACACTTCTAAAATGGACCTCGAGAAAGAGCCTTGGTGAAGATGTCGGTTGTTTGATCCCCTGTCGAAATATGAGAGGTAGCTATGAGCCCTTTCTGTATCATGTCTCTGGTGTAGTGATAGTCCACCTCAATATGCTTTTTTCGCTCATGGAAAGCAGGATTATTAGCAATAAATAATGCAGCTTGATTATCACATAAGAGTCGCATTGGAAGAGGCACTTCAATAGTAAGATCAGTTAACACCGATCTAACCCACATCATCTCTGTACTTCCTTGTGCCATGGCCCTGTACTCAGATTCTGCACTTGATCTGGATACTACAGTTTGCTTCTTGCTCTTCCACAAGACAAGTGAGCTTCCAACAAAGACTGCAAATCCTGATGTAGACTTCCTATCTATGGGACAACCTGCATAGTCTGCGTCCGCACATGCTGTCACCTCCAGGGATGTATCCCTACGGAATAATAGACCAATACCAGGTGAATTCTTCAAATATCTCAAAATCATGTAAATCGCATCCATATGCATCTTTCTGGGCTGCTCCATGGACTAGCTAACTTTGCTCACTGCAAACATGATATTTGGTCTGGTGATAGTAACATATAGCAGCTTCCCAACCAGTTCTCTGTATCTACTGCTATCTACTTCCTCAGTATCCTTGTCATATAGTTTCATACGTGGGTCCATAGGTGTAGTAGCACGCTTGCATCTAGTCATACCTGTCTCAGAGAGAAGATCCATCACAAACTTCCTCTGAGTCATTACTAGACCCCGCTGGTTTCTGGTAAATTCTAGCCCCAAACTGTTAACCTAGGAATTCCTTGGCTAGTCCAATGCCATGAGCATCATCACATGTAACAATGATGTCATCTACGTAAACAAGAATGGCAACCGTACCTTTCTTTGTCTTCTGAACAAACAGTGAGTGGTCTGCAGTAGATCTCACAAAGCCATGGTGTTCAATCAACTCCGATAGCTTCTGATACTAAGCTCTCGGACTCTGTTTCAGCCCATAAATCGCCTTATGTAGTTTGCACACACTCTGGGACTCCCCCTCAGCAGCAAACCTAGGTGGTTGTTGCATGTATACTTCCTCCTGGAGGTCACCGTAGAGAAAGACATTCTTGACATCAAGTTGATATAACAACCAATCTTTTGCAACTGCTACATAAAGTAGGATCCGCAGTGTTTAATGTCTCGCAACTAGAGAAAATGTGTCCTGGTAATCCACCCCATAAGTTTGGGTGAATCGTCGTGCCGCCAACCTTGCTTTGTAGCGATCCACGCTAACATATGTGTTGTGCTTAACGGTGAATATCCACTTACAACTGACAATCGAAGCACCATTGGGAGCGGGAACAATGCTCCATGTTCCTCTAGACCGTAATGCTGCCGTTTCTTCTTCCATTGCCTAGCGCCACTGCGTGCTCTGTAGTCTCTCTGTGTAAGTACGTGGGATAGTAACTGCGGATAGTCCTACTACAAACCTTTTATAATCATCATATAGATGATTTAGAGAAACATGCGCTGCAAGCGGGTAGGTAGCACACTTACGTCGAGGCTTCCTAAGGACAATAGGAAGATAATCATCCCCATTGTCCCGATGGTCTAAATCACCTTGTATGCCATGAAGAACGCCTGTAGCATCAGATGGAACAATATTATCCTGACATACCTGTGGCATGCTGGATGATGTAGACGACCTTGGAGCAGAGGTGCCAGTATTCAACCTGCGAGTGTAAACCAAAGGTAGGAAACACTGTGGAATAGCTGGAGGTGGTGGCGGCGGTGGTGGTAGTTGTGTTTGGTGTTGAGTACCATGAGATCCATTTGGTGTTGAGTACCATGAGATCCATTTGGTGGAAGAGACAGTGGAGTAGGAACAACAATTTCCTCTCCAGTAGTACTATTGGATAGCCTGTCACCTGGGGGAGAGAAATACATAATGGATTCAAAGAAGGTAACATCATCACCTACATAGTATCTTTTGCCAACAGTATCAAAGCATCTATACCCTTTTTGGATGCGAGAATATCCGACAAACACACATTTAACCGCTCTAGGTGAGAGCTTGTCACGACCAGGAGTGAAATCATGGACAAATGACACAGACCCAAAGACTCTGGGAGTAAGAGACAATAGGTCCTTCTTGGGAAACAGAATCAAGAAGGGAATTTTCTCTCCAAGACTAGTTGATGGCATACGATTAACCAAGTAACCAGCGGTGAGAACAACATCCCCTCAAAAAGAATGTGGGGTACGACTCTGGATCAACAATGTGCGCGTGACATCAAGAAGATGGCGATGTTTTCTTTCCGCCACACCATTTTGTTGTGAAGTATAATTGCATGATGTTTGATGAAAAATACCCATAGAACTTAGAAACTCTGATAAGTTAAGAGTTGTAAACTCCAGTGCATTATCTGTACGAATGAATTTGACATCTGCAGAGAAAACATTTTTGCTTCCAGAAGAATTTTTTTTATGATAGCACCTGCCTTAGATTTGTGTTTCAACAAGAACACCCATGACACTCTAGAATTAATCATCGACAGCAACCATATAATAACGATGTCCCTGATGATCAGGAACACGACTCGGACCTCAAATATCAAAATGAAACAACGCAAAGGACCGACTACTATGACGACTCGGACGACTCGGAACGGAAGAGCGATGATGTTTCCCAAGCTGACAGGCTTCACAATTCAATGTAGTGCGGGTAGATATCTGTGGTAGAACATGACACAGCTTCTGCAGCAGTAGATGACCAAAGCGAAGATGCCATAGTGGTGAAACGGGTCCAGAAGGAAGGGTAGCAACGTCGGCGCATGATGGTAAGGCAAGCCTATACAAGCCTCTCTGCTCACGGCCATGTCCAATCAACCTGCCAGTAAGTATGTCCTGAAACATAAAAGAGGATGGATCAAATATGGCATGACAATGGAGATCTCTTGTAAGTTGACTAATTGACAACAAATTCATCTGAAAGTTAGGTGCATATAAGACATTCTGAAGAGTGAGAGAAGGTGCAATAGATATCTCCCCCTGACCAATAATGGGCAATCGAACCCCATTGGCAATAACAACTGATTTGCCAGGTGAAAGGGCTCTGTAGGTAGAAAATTGCATCCTGTCGCCACACATATGATGGGATGCCCCGGAGTCCATAATCCAATCTGTCAGGTCTGAATATGAACTACTGGTGAACGCATAATGAGTATCTGAGGAGCTAGACGACGCTCTGGCGGATGTGGCAGCCTCTGTGGTACCTGGAGACGAAGATGCTGGAGTAGTCATCATCTCTCGGAGCCTGGATACAATGTCATCAAGGCGAGTGTCTGATGTAGGTGCTACGGAAGTCTCTGTCTGCTCAGCAACTCGTGCTTAGGCTGGATACCCATGCTTATGGAAGCATGTCTCCTCGGAATGGCCTGGACGATGGCAATGAGCACATGGGCCACGATGTCTACCACCTCCTCGACCACGCGGTCCACGACCGCGAAGTGAGATGAACCTCCCCTTCCTCTAGTAGCAGCCATAGCTGAAGGAATAGGCTGCGCAGTGGTCGCTGAAGTAGTAATCCTGCTCAGGCGCTTATAGACCTCTTCCATTGGTGGAATAGTCTCTCTAATCAGAAGTTGAGTACGAGATGCATCGTACTCAGGATCAAGAGAGATAGAAACACTCCAGTCATGGTGGCGTTGCGATACGCCTGTTGTTGCTCTGTGCTGGTAGTGATGGGCATGAAACTGTGTAATCTCTCAAACATGCCCCTCAGGTGAGAGAAATGAGCATGGAGCGGGCGACCATCCTGTTTGGTCGAGAAGATATCGAATTGCAATTGAAGTATCTTGCTTTCATTTTTCGACTGGCCATACGTATCTTCAAGTATATCCTACATGACCTTCGCAGTGGGCTGATTCACAATATCATTGGCTATCTCAGTAGTCAATGTCCCAGAGAGCCATATGTGTGCATAAGCATCATCTTGTTTCCATGTTGCGTTAATCCCTATCTTGTATGTCGGCTCGGAGTCATTTAATATGTGCTCCTTATTGTGGCACTGCATAAGGATACGGAACTGCATAGACCAAAGCTCATAATTGGTCCCATCCATCTTCATAATTGGGACTGGTCCTTTGAAGGCACCCGAAGAGGAGCAAACGTCACCCTTGTTTTCCGCCATGATACGGAAAAGCCACGAGATAGGTTGTATGTGCAGACTCATACAACTATCCCAACCTCCACAAATGTGCCTCTACCCCTGCAGTAGAGGTATTTTTCTACCCGCCTAGGTATGTGCACGGACCTCTATGCTTATCCGCGGCATCCCTAATGGACTGCACCACCACGGGCAAAGGCGGGGCCCCTTTGGGGCAGAACTGGAGGCCGCAACGGTGCTCGGGAAGGAAGGGAAGCCGCAGCGGCGACCTGGACAGCAGGCAGGGAGGTGTGGCGCTTGGGGGTGGTGCACGGGGGCGCGCGACACGGGGGGGGGGCACGGGAAGATGCGGCGCACGAGGGGGGGTAGGGTTAGGGTTCTGGGTGGGATACGGGAACCTCAGTCTAGGACCGTTGCTCCGATACCATGTCGGGAGAAGAATTATTCATGCATTAGAATAGACTGAGGGCTCTCTTATATAGGAGAAAAGCCCTTGGGTTAATTACATACTAAGTCCAGAGAAAAGATAATAACTTAGAATAGACATAGAAACATATATAATTATCTTAACAACAAATGTTGGCTATCCATGACTTTGCAACGCATTGAGGGTGTGTACATAATCATTGTGCAGTTAATGATCTTCGTACTGGCATGATCTCCCGCTTCTTGGTAGATAGTGAATCCTGGGGACATGTGGTGAGTCCTCTCATGAAGACCAGAGAAGAGAGCACCATCTTTATTCTTCCCATTGCCAATGTGTAATCGACCAATCAGAGAAGACAACCTCATCAATGGTGCAAGTAGTGTTGCTAATTAGAGATTGTGATCATTTCTCCCATGAAAGTAATCAAATACTTGAGATTCTTTATCTTTCTTGGCAAAGACGATGATCAATCACTTTGATGAAGATGGTGGTTCATGCGATGCTATTGTCTTGGGAGTGAGATCACTCATACCAATTTGATATATTACACAATGATGATATCGTAGGGGCATGGCTCAAATATTGATCTTGGCGTTGTTTCCAAATGCCCAGAAAAGGGGGAAATCAGAAATTGAGGTATCACTGTTTTTTAGTCAACAAATGAGATATAAATACACATTTGTTTGTTAAAATAGAGGTACAAATTAGATGTTTGTCTTGTACCGCATCATATATTGTATATCGAAATATATATATATATATATTATAAAGTAAATTATGCAACTAAGAATGGAAAATATATTGCATTTACATGTAAAATGATAAACAAATTCAAAAGGCATATAAATTTTTTTGATAAAGACGTCGAGTGGTAAATACTTACTATGTTATACATATTAACGAGAAGTTCTCACACGCATTACGCATTGCTCATACGTGTTACTTTAAACTATCTATATATCAACAACAATAACAATCTCGTGCAATTACAATTATTTTTTCTATTCAAAGATTTTCAAAAATTAGGGGTGGGGGGAGTTCTCCCTTCCAAAATAGGGGTTTCGCTGAGAGGGGAGAGCATGTTGGACATCGATATCGCTTAATTGAAGATATAAAAAAATTGGTGAAATTCAGTGAAGTTAACCCACGCTTACAGGTAAATGATAGCTCAGACTAGCATGGTCAATCACTTGTGTTGCGGGTAAATGATCATTTCGACCAGCATAATTTACCATACCCCTCTTTTGTACATTTCCGATCAACCACTATGTCTAATGCATATACCGAAAGTGACCAGGGTTATGCAACCCCTTTCATATGGTCATCTGATAGTGTGAGCGTTTAAATCACACACATAATCTCATTATTAGGACTATCTTACATTGGTGGTTGTTGTGGAAATGAGAATAGTTGGGCTCAATCTCACCATTTTTGAATGATAAAATGGGGTGTAACATTCTTAGTAGATGTTTACCATGCACAAAAAAGTCACAAGAAACACCAAAAAGCGGAGTGTAACGCCCTTGGTAGATGTTAAAAAAGTCCCCTCAATAGCTGACATTTCTTAGAGTCGATGACACGGCCTAAATTATCTACTCTGCTGCTCAGCGTTTACAAAGTTACCACAACACAAATCAGTAGGAAGAAAAGCGCTCACCTAATAAGGGCCATCCTTGCCAACACAAATCCTGAGGTCTGGATCTATTAACTCACTAGTAAGATGCATGATATAAGCCAAGAGAGATAATTGTGGCTAGTTACTATAGAGCTCTCAAACCCAAATGAGAGGATTTAGATTATTCTACCAATTAGGACTTGGAATCTTTAAAGGATCTGAAACACTTTGACACAAGGCATGTGAGAATGTTTAGAGCTAGAATCTCAACTTATACAAGCTTTTCTTAATTGAGGAGATCAATTACCAAATCCAAGTAGAGGATAATAAGACACTGACTGTGAGCATCAAGTCCACTAACTCCCAGGTTAATACTGTGAAGCATAGTGCCTACGTGATTCATGGAGTTAAAGGCAAGACCACCAAGTGGAGGTCAAGCAAGAAGTGTAACCATTGTGGCAAGCCTGCCATAGTGTTAATATTTGTTGGGATCTTTTTTTTTCGAAAAGGAACAATTTTTGGGATCTTCACATTGACAAGAATCCTTGGAAAATGAAGAGAGGGACAGTCATCTAGATACTCCCAGTTACATAAGTATGTAGTTATGTCACGATGAATTCTGACATGGCTAAGGGAGGGTGATGCTAGGATAAAGTTTTTCCATACCATAGCTAGTAGTAGACGGAATGGATTTTATTCATTCACTTTTGGTATGGTGGTAGTGCAGTGTGCCTACCACCCAAAAGATTGGAGTTGAAATCCCCCCTTGTGGGGGTTGCGTTAGGCAGTCGACAACCAAAAAAATGTACTAAGCCTTATCCCACTATAAGCAGGGTCGGCTACATGGATTCTTGCTCAAATCCATGTTGAAAGATTCGACTGTTTTTTATGCTGGCCGTCGACTACCTAACGCAACCACTGCAAGAGTGGGATTTGAACCCTGGTCTTTTGTGCGGTAAACACATTGTACTACCACTAGTCGACAACCAATGTAAAAAAATAGTCAGATCCTTCAACATATGTTTGAGCAATAATCCATAGCCGACCCTACTTAAAGTGGGAGAATGCTTCATCGTTATAGCTAGTAGCATGTGGAAGGAATTTTATTCATTCACTTTTCGTGAATAGCTCCAAGGTGAAGGGTGACATGGAGGTGGGTTGGGTCTTAGTGGAGCACTTTCATAGTCTAAGCAAGAAGATTCCAATTCATGGTTGGAGGTGACTTGGTAATAACGTGTCTATTTTTCGTAAAGGCAAGCATATGGTTTGATCCGGAAGTTTAAGTTAAAAGAGGTTCGTGAAGCATTTTTTCAGCAGACTATTGATAGTTGCATGGTTATGTATATTGTTGCCACGAAGGTGCTCGTCAAGAGGTGACGTCTTGTTATGGATGATACTAACTTTTTTTAGACGACTTCCATTCCAGATAGATAATGTGCAATCTTGTGATGAATATGAAGATTGTGTCTAACTAGAAGCAACATCAAGTGAAAATGATGCTTTGGAAAGTTGATTTTTTTGAAGCTTACAGTTATGTGGGTTGATGCTTCATATAGGCCTCATTACATGACATCAAATTTCAGCGAATTTCGATCAAATTTCTATTTCGACAGGTGATCGAAAATCGACCGAAATGGCTGATATATGTGCCTTGAGGGGAGGGTGGGGTGGGGGGTGGGGGGGTTGACCGAAATATCATTCCTGTAGGTCTCTGATATGGTGACCGAAATCAATATTTAAAACCTTACCTTACTAGTGAAACATGGATTTCCATATACTTGTATGGCTTGAAACATTTTTATATTTTAGTTTGGTGAATATCATAGTGAAGGGTGGATATTATCAACCTCAAGTAGGGTCATGCATGGTTGTCTACTTACCCCTTTTCTCATCATTATTGTAGTAGATGCATTGACATGCATGGTTGGTTAGGATGTTCAGAGAGGTGTTGGTGTTATGTGTATGCTTAATGATATCTTAATCATAGTGCTTAAATAAAAAAAACACCATCTTTTTTTATCGAGGATAGGGTAGGGAGGTTAAAAGGATGTACATAATGCTAGATGTTTTTGGAGTATCTAGACTTGGTATGAAGCATGCAAAACCCATGTTTGACGTGTACGATCTTTTGACTTGGAGATTGTAGATTGTAATTGGCAGCTTGCTACACCTCGTAGAAGCCTGCTGGTGTCATACTTGAAGCTTCTTATAATTTATCTTCGATCCGAGGATTGATTTCCATTGGTTTGTCTTGCAATAAGGCTTTTTGTCTTTCTGAAAGAGGAAGTATGGTGCTACTTAAAATCGCTCTCTCTGATATACCAATGTTCTTTATTTCCACAAGACTCTTGTGAATGTAATCTGTTATTATCTCAAAGCTATTATGAGGACTTTATTTTGGAGTAGCTCGGGTGGATTGCTTGTAGTGGATATAACTCATGGATGAGGATTCAGTGACACTTCCCAAGGATGACGGTGGCTTTTTGATTCTACGGCTAAATGAGATAAATCAAACCTTTGTGGTTAATTGGATCTCTAGACTCTCGAGTAGCGGTGAAAACCCGTTGTATAGATTAATCAGAGGCATTTATGGAATCCCCTCGTAATTTTGCTTCCGAACATTTGAGCCATGTGCCTGCATATTTCTATAAAGGTGTTTGTTCTGGAATGATGATTGTTATATTGTTGGTCCCTTAAGCTCTCATTTCACATACCTTTTTGTGTTGGCATCATAAAGTAGTATACTCGTTTGTAAGGCTTGAACTAATTAGATGTAGGTTATCAATTTAATTTCATGTAGTGTAGACATGCACTTCTTATGGTCAACTAGGTTTAGATGTGGCTTCCCACATCAATGGATCGCATGGATTAAAAGATGTGTCAGCACTACCTCATATCTGGTACTGGTGAGTTGGCGGCCTAAAGGTGGTTTCTTCCAACACAGAGAGGTGTGAGGCAGGGGTGTCATTGGCATCTCCTTTTTTATGTGGGTTGCTGATGTGCTTCCATGTATAGTAAATCAAGTAGTGTCGTGCAGTCTCACAACAGGTTTTTCCTCGGGGGATAATTCCATCCTCTAGTATGCTCCCAACAACATTTTCTTTGAGGGGGAGTTATAGAGGTGAGGGGTATGGTGGTGAAGCTACAGATTTTTTATGAGCTATTGGGGTTGAAGATCAACAGGGGGAGTCCAGCATAGTCCCCATTTAGCATGGTTGCCCGGGTGGTAGAAGAGTGTGTGAGGGAGTTGGCGTACCCTTGTGGTACGCTACCGATAAGGTATCTTGGGCTACCTCTCTGTAATGGTCGACTTCTCTTAGACTGGTTGTCGGTGGTTGAAAATTTGGAGGAAACTAGCAGGGTGGAAGAGTTTGTTATTTTCATGTGGTGGGTGCCTGGTTTTGGAGAAGGCAATGCTTACGGCCTTTCTTTTTTAATGTCCTCTAACTTGCTTCAAGGGGGAATACGATGCATATTAAGATGACTATGAGAGGATTCTTCTAGGGAAAGACAAACTAGGATGGTCGTGGTTTGCATGTGGTTGACTGGGAGACGATTACTCAGAAGGTCTCAGTATTCGAAGGCTGGAAGAGATGGATCAAGCGTTACCGATGAAGTGGGTAGCGAGAATCTGGGGTAATACTAATGACACCCATTTAAGGTTAATCCGTAGAATTTATGGTATTAGTGTACATGTTTTGGAGAACATACGATCATTATGTTTAAAGACAACCTTTTGAAAGGGTGTATGCACGAAACTTCTTCTAGATTTTCCTTGTTTCTTTCAGCTAAGACTTGGAGATGGCCACACCTACAACTTCTCTTTCTAGAATGATAGCTCAACGGATGGTAGGTGTCCGACTGCTCGTTTCCCCCAACAGTCAACCCCCTCGGATCCGGGTGCCCGTTTACGCCGCATTCGCAATATTACATTCATTGACGTCGCATTAAATGTATGAATTTACAGGAAAAAATTTTCGCGCTGCTTTGATTTTGTGTATGACATTCACATTCCACATTTATCAGATAAAACAGAATATGCCACCAAAATTTATTTCATTTATTTTCATAATATCAATACATGTACATCAGAAGTCAACAGTTCATTCATACATGTGTCCCAATATATATATATATACATAAGAGAAAAGAAAACTGAAACAAAAACAACATACCATCTGTTATATTTCCTATCGCCTGGAATCATCAATAGCTACTAAGCAGCATGTTTTTTGCCTGCCAAAATATGTTAGGAAGAAGAGGCGTCAGCGGGTGTTGGTACCTCCCAAAAATTTATAAACATAAAAAGGCAATTATTATGTTCAAAAGCAAGCAAGTAGAAAGGCAGGAACAACTCAAATTAATTTTTTTTCTACTTGCATATGTAAAAGATTTCCAAATTTATAGTAAGCACCTCCCATGATCAGCCATTATACCAACATTTCCCACGTATAACATATTTCTATTGTAATTGACTGATCATAAGTATGTATATATTATTCTCATATTACTCAGAGATCATATTATTTAATGATTATTCAATGATGGGAAAGATGAGATGGAAAGGTATAATGATTTATTTAATTCTTAGTGGATAGACTGTGGTCTTGGTCAGTGTATAACCTCACACTATGACTCTAAGGCGTGAACAATGTCTTAGGATTGGGTGCCTCCGTAGGCATGCGGTGTTGTATAATGCATCCTAACTAAGTTCCCAACACATCCACTAGTTTATAGGGATTTTGAATCAGATTATAGTCACTTCCAATCAGTTCAACTTTAATTGTAACTCCTCCAAACCTTAACTGCAACTGTTTCATATGAAACTGTGAACCCCGGGATCCGGGTACCCGTTAATCACACATTCACACTATTATTTTCACATGAGATCGCATTAAGTGACAGAAAAACATGGAAAATTTTTCGCGCAATTATGACATTCATTTCCAACACATAACCACAAGTAATTAGAGACAATAGGCACCAAAATCTTATTTCATTAACTTCCATATATTCTACATCATGTACATTGTCTGTCAGTATACACAATATATCCCAAAATGTAGTACATAAGAGAAAAGAAAGGGAAGCATTTACATCATTATCTGAACAAAAACTGAGACAAAGTAAATCATACCGTCTAATGTATACTTTATCTCCTGGAACCATGTATAGCTACCGCTGCTACTGAACTGCAGGCTGTTTGCCTGCCAAGCGTGCAAGGAAGAAAAGACATCAGCGGGCGCTGGTACCTCCCAAACACTTATATAAAAAAATAGGCATTTATTGTGACCAAAAGCAAGCAAGTAGAGAGGCATGAGCAACTCAAATTTAAAATTTATTTCTACTTGCAAATGTAAAAGGTTTCCAAATCTCTAGTAAACACCCCTCATGATTAGCCATTAACCCAACATTTCCCACATAAGCATATTTATTTTATAACTAATTGATCATAGTAAGTATATTTCATTCTCATTTTACTTAGAGGTCATATTTGTGGATTTTGATGATGGGAAATGTGAGATGAGAAAATATAAAGATTTATTAAAATCTTAAGTCTAGTGGATAGTCTGTGGTCTTGGTTCTTGTGAAACCTCACACTATGACTCTAAGACTTGGAGAAGCTCCTAGGGTTGTGGTGCCTCCGTAGACATGCGGTGTTGTATAATGCATCCTAACTAAGTTCCCAACACGTCCACTAACTTAATGAGATTTCGAATCAGATTATAGTTACTTATAAATACCCAACTTTAATTGTAATCCTTTCAACCTCAAGTGTAACTGTCTCAGATGTAACCACAGATGATGTAGATATAGATCTGGATGATCTGGATGTAGAATCGCCAAGTCTGTTGGCGAAGAAAACTCAAGCGGTGAAGAAGCCAACAAAAGGGCTCTTCCATCTCGCCCTCCAATTGGAAGCGCGGTCCAATGGAGGGATAGGTCTACTCCCAAACTACGCCACTGAGACGGGTGAGAGAGACTCTCTAGAAAAGTCGCTCTAGAAACCTGCCCGACTAGTACAGGCGAACGAGCTCGTAAGTAAAACTGAAAATCAAGGATCCCCCGCCTGGGTATCCTAAAACAGGGTCAGCGGAACCGGTCTAAAGTCGGGATCCCAACGAGGCGTAAAAACACTGCGAGCTCGCGTAAAAACCGAAAAGGGACTGGGATCCTAGACCCGCGCACTTGGCGGCCGCTGCCCTAATTGGGCTTCCTATCTCCCGCCCAGGTGAGGGTCACCGCGCCCTCGCACGGTCAGGTGTAAAGGTCACCATGACCGGCAACATTAATATTTGTCAATCATTATTGATTCTCAATATTTTCATTTGATAACTGATCCCAACAATTTATCTCATTTCTTTCTCAACCTCTATTATGATCAACTTAACATATTCTAGGTATCTTATCATATTAATGAATAATAGTCAATAGATTATAATTAATAAATCAGTTTATGAAGATTATTAGGATCTCAGGAAACCATTTGTTGTATTCGAAGAAGGGTGTCGAATTCCTAATAGTTGTATTTATCATGGTTTTGCAAGTTCTCGGTTCAAAGATATTAAGAGTAAAGACATTTCTAATTCTTGCTCCAATGCAATTAAATGGTTAAGAAGATATCATCCTGTATCTTTTGATTCTAAATAATATATAATCAGTATTTCAGCTTATTTATCTACTACATTGATCTTTTTGTTCTTAGAATTTTGACAGGAATCCACTAGAAATTTCGTTATTTCCCTATATAGTGGAGCACATGAACCTATGTGAAAAAAATTCAAAGGAACCTCAACAAGTGGGCGTTGGAATCTACACCTCTAATTATGGTGGTTATTAAGTGTGCAACCTATCCTTCTTCTCCAATATACTATACACGTGTACTTTAGTAGTGTCAGGCATAACAAAATGCCCTCTTCCTAATAAAAGAAATAATAATTTCAGGAGAAAGAAAAAGACAATTGTTCAGAGCACCAAAAAAAATCTCCATATTCTGAAAATGCACATATGCATCGTTATCTGAATAGATACAGTATATGATATTTGTAACTGCGATTGGATAGAATGGTCACTATGTTAACCATATATATGCTTCCAATCTAATCATACTTCAACTAATTTAGATCCAATTTAAAAAAACTCCAAACCCCATTCACCTATATGATCTACAAAAGAAGATACTGATCGACAACATAATAACATGATAAGTCATCATCAAATTCAAACTCCTGAAGATTCACATTCAATTTGTTCATGGCAAGATACAAACCTCCTGTCACAAATAGGGCTCGGATAGGGGCTTTAATATAACCCCACAAATCTTATTTTTTTTTTGAAATCATCATGTAACAAAAAATATTACCATATATATCTGTATATGTATATATATACCTATTAGGGGTAACCTAAAACCAGAATAACCGCAGATTGTCGTGTGATATTCAATTGGTTAATAATAAACTTAGGAGAAATTATACTGTCAAGACCGGCCAACAACTCTTTGAAATGTAAAACCTGTAACAATTAAAACCTGTAAAACCTGTAACAATTATAAACTTAGGAGAAATTATACTGACAACCTGCTTTTTCATATTGTTTTTGACAACATTTAAACTGGTATTTATTCGACTTAAAATTTGAGATGAAGGAAACCCAACTTTGAGTATCACTAGAGAAACGAAATGATCATTTAATTCATACTTTCCAGCAAGAGGAGGTGAAATAGCGCACATACAAGGCAGCAAGAAGAATTAGGGACAGGGATAGTACCTGGATTTTCAGATTTTGAGAAGAAGCTTTTGATTTCTTGGTATGAGCAGTTCTCGACCTTCTTGCAAGGAGTAACGACATCCAAGAATTGGAGGACTGGAGTTCCTATCGGCTGGTGATTTGGGAGTAAAAAAAATTGGGGGTGTTTATATAACCAAAGAAGAGAAAGAGGAGTGACGATAGATTTGAGAAGAGAACAACACCTCTAATAGGCTTCAAAGGTTAAGGAGGAATGCTGAGCAACCACTTTCTGCAGAGAAACGAAGAGCTTCGGTGAAGAGAATTGGGAAAACAAGAAGGGAATAGGGGGATATATATAGGAAGAAGAGAAGAAAAGAGGGCCTTCCACGTTGTATTGAAGGAAGCCAGATGTCCAACTTTAAAATAACATCAGCACTTATGTCAGGGCTGATGTGTATATTTATTGAATTATTTTACTTTTTACTTTTTTTTCTTTACCTTGCAAATCAATCTGTAGTTATATATATATATTTAAAAACCAAGACTTTATTTATTTGTCACACATAAAATCGTCCGTATACGCACCTTGGATCTCGTATTTTGACGCCAAATATCTCGAATTGATTGTCTCAGAATGACGGTCAATATGAGTATAATATTGATATACTTCTGGTCGAGTTTTAAATACTCGAAATTTTCGGATACGGTTTTTATTTAAGGTTAAATTTTTAGATTTAGAATTTTCAAACGACCTTTGATTGACGAACGGTCGATTTCGTTGGGCTTGTTTCGTCGAATCGGATCTAATGACGGTCTTGGTTCGTTTCGCGGTTTCCGAATTTGCGTCGCGCTTTTTCACGGTGCGCATTACGAAGCGGCCAATTTTTTGATCGATTTCACCCGAACAACTTTTGATTATTACCAATTGGTAGTTTTAGGTTGGTTAGTATTGACCAACAACTTTATTGGGTTATTCGGACCTTATTCGGGTCGAGTTCGAGTTGCTAGTATCCGGATGTTACAGAAACTCTAGATGATTTAGATGTAGATATGGATGATTTGGATGTAGAATCGCCAAGTCTGTTGACGAAAGTAAAATTCAAGCGTCGAGGTAGCCTACAAATGGCTCTTCCGTCTCGCCCTCTAATTGGAAGTGCGGTCCAATAGAGGGATAGGTATATGTGAGGCCCGCTCCCTCAGATCTAGGATACCCGTTTACACATTACTCGTAGTATCATGTTCGCTAAAGATCGCACTAGAGTACTGAAACATTAGGGAAATATTTTTTAAATGACATTCACAAATTAACTAATAAGCCACAGAACTACAATATGTCACAATTATATTGCATAAATTTCATAACAGTTAACATGTAACAACATAAATTGCATTATATACATGTATCCCAATTGTATCAGAAGAGAAATAAAAGCATATATAATACCTTGAACAAAACAATAGCGTGCGCACCTGATAATAGTAACTGCAAAAGATGATGTTCAACTCTCCCAATACACCGGTGCAGGTATTTTGCCAACAAATGTTAAGCAGTATTAATTAGAAATAACAGAAAATTTATTCACTCCAAAAGAAAGCAAGTAAATAGGGCTTGGCAATTAAATTTAGAGCTACCTGCATTGAAACATGTTTTCAAGTTGTTTGTTATGTGAATCCCCTAACTTACTCATCCTACCTTAATTACCCATATTTTTCATTTTTATAACTAGATTACATGATCCATATTAAGCTATCACCTTCTTTTTATATTCATGTTTAATGGATCTTAATAATATGGATGATGAGTCTCTTATCTAATAATTGTATTTATTAAATGCTTGTAATGATCGAGGTGATACATATTTCTTTCCGATGTTTACGAGGTGTGGATCATAGTAATTGTATATGATGGGTCTAGTGTTTTGATTCTTTTCTTGTTTAATTTCTCAACCTTAGTGGATATTGTGGTCTTGGTCTGGGTAAAACCTCACACTATGACTCTAAGGCAGTAAGGAAACCTTAGGGTTGGGGTGCCTCTGTAGGCATGCCGTGGAGTAAAATGCATCCTAACTGAATTCCCAACACGTCCACTAGCTATTTCAAACAACTGTGGTAGTAGCTCGTAGTCTGATAAGGATGATTTTCATAAACTGGTCTTTTCTCTTCGTCAGGAACAATAACTAGCTTAATGGAAACTAAGTTCAACTACAACCATCTCAACTGTAACCAAGCTCCCATGTAACCAACTCAATTGTAATTCATCTCAACTTTAGGCAAACTCATTTGTGACTCAATCCAATCTCAAATGTAACTTTTCCAAGTTCAATTGTAACGGATTCAGATGTAACCATAGAGGATTCAGATGTATACATGGATGATTCAGATGTAGCATCGCCAAGTCTGCTGGCGAAAAGTAAACAAAACTCAAGCGGTGAGGTAGCCTACAACAGGGTCTTCCATCTCGCCCTCTAAGTGGAAGTGTGTTCCAATAGAGGGATAGGTCTACTCCAAAACTACGCTACTGAGACGGGTGAGAGAGACTCTCCAGAAAAGTCACTCTAAAAGAAAAACCGACCCGACCGGTACGGGCAAACGAGCTCGAAAAACTAAAACCAAGGGTCATCAGCCTTGGTACCCCAAAGAACAAGGGTCAGCGGAACTGGTCTTTAAAAGAAAACATGTGGATTCCAGAGAGGCGTAAAAACTACGAGCGCTCGCGAAAAACCGAGAAAAAGAGTAGGATCCTAGACCCGCGCACTAAGCGGCCATTGCCCTAACTGGGCTTCCTATCTCCCGCCCAACGGAGGGTCACCACACCCTCGCACAGTCAGGTGTAAGGGTCACCATGACTGGCACTTATTATTTATCAGTCACCACTGAATCACCAACCTTTTTACGTGTTTGACTATTCATTTCTTTCTCAATCCTTTTTATGGTTGACTGTACAGATCTAGGTCTTTTGGTCAACGGTCATATTGATATAACAGAATCCTCATTGATTTCACTTATTTGCCTACCCCATTCTTCTCAATGTCTTCTGTGATTGACTTTACAAATCTAGTTATTTTGTCACTAATTATCTTTGATGATTTGTATAAGTAATAGATTATACGCAAGGATCAATTGTGTTTCTTATCATAGAAGAGTAGATTTTTAAATTCTATTCCCAACTATAACTATCAAGGAGAGATCACTTACTCTTTCCATAAACCTTATCTGATGGAATCACTTAGATTGGAAAGGTTGATAAGACAATAGATTTATTCGAGAAGATGCTTCTTCATGGCTTGAAACTCGATGACATGATGTTTATCGTAGTTCTAACAACTTGTAGCAGACCAGGCTTAGTGGAGTAGGAACTAAGTACTACAATTCTATTGTTGAAAATCATGGAAACACTTCTTCTATGGATCATTACACATGGATAATTTATCAATAAGGCCAGACATGTAAATTACCAGAAGCACAGAGTTTTATAGTCGATATGCATTGTCACACAGATGATATTGAATGGGTAACGTTGCTCTACCTATGCAAGGTTTATGGCAACCTAGAGATTGGAAAATGGGCAATAAAAGCACTACCTGAGGTTGATCCGCCAAAACATGTCAATTATGTCTTTTTGTCAAGCATAAACATTGAAAAGGCCAACGGAATAATGTGGCATTATTGCTGCAAGGGATGCGAGACAAATAAGTGAGGAAAGAACCTAATTGCAGCTGACTCAAGTATAAAAATAAAGTTCGTGTATTTTTAGCGGATAATCAAACGAGTCCTTATATTAATGAGACATATGATACCTCGTATTTGTTCTCTCTGCGCAATTCAGTTTTCAGATTCAGATTGTTGTATACTTCGACAACCCTAAAAATCCATATTGTTTTGCGATGTAATATGCTCTTTTATTGCATCCGACAGCAAATCCAATGGCTAAGCTAATCATCCCATCAATTTCACTTGCCCCTATTTTAGCAGCTACCCGGTACGGAAATCTCTTCATTGATGAAAAACATGGAGTATTTGTGCCCGATTTCACACAAATCCCACACACATCCATGTCATATATTACATGTTATTCCCTATAACTCAGACTGCATCATCCTGAAGTACATATGCAATTTAATTTGGACAATACATAGCTCTATTGAAGAGTTCTCCAAATGTATTTGACTTGATGATTCTAAAGAAACCATCATTGTCATTGCATGTAAGAAATTTCCCTACTTAGTTGTCTTTATTGGAAAGTGACATTTGATCATCTGAAGAACTGTATTGATTGAGCCATTTCTTTACCAAATCTAAGAGAAGAGCAATGACATTCATGCATATCGACTCAGGATACTCCTGAAGACTTTTAAAAATCTATGTAGGCCTTAACCAAATTTGAACTTACGAGCAGAAGAGACATTCATAGATACTTCAACCAATAAAAGGGTGAAGAATGGAATAATATAAATTTCTTGCTTGGGGTGTTGTATGGGATAGCAAAGTCACTTGCTGAGGTCCCTTTCTATGTAAGAAAAATGGAAACATCATCCATTTATACCTATGAACAAAAGTCTATCTATAATGTATGGACACTAATATCGTTTCAGGAACCTAATTCTCAAAGAATTTTCCTATTCCTTTTTATTCCCTTGGTGTATTAGTTACAAAAGAAATCAAACAGATGTTGGTTACACATTCAAATTTTTAGAGTGGTTCAAACACAGTATCTTGCCTATAACAGATGTCTTATATCATTCAAAATATATTGGCAATTCCTTAATATGTGATTTCTAAAGAAACACCTTTCTGAAAATGGGAAAGAGCACAAAAGCCTGAAGTACTTGTTGGATCAGATCAACTTAAATCGAATTAATACATAAAACAATAGTAATCTCTTTTCCACTGCTCAATAACTCAAGGTGTTTGATATAACAATCCAGGTTAATTCCTATGAATTTTTAAAGAACATGTAGGGAAAATCCTCATGCAAATTCAAAGAACATGTTAGGCTAATCCCATGCAACTTAGTTCATCCAAGCTAGAGTAGCATGCATCATTCCAACAGTTGAGAAGGGTCACAGAAAAGGGACAGATTTACAGGAGACAATGTGTATGAAAACCTCATGGTGAGCAACAAGAGAAGGAATAGTTGTACCTTGGATCTTCCCAGATGGGAGGATCAATTTGCATGTAATGGTGCCTTGATCAGTGATTTCTTCAGCTGCTGTTTGGAGTATCAACAACAATCAAGAGCTGTTAGGGCTGCAACAGTACCGGCTGTCATTAGATCAGCTCCAACAAGAGGCCTGGACAGCAACTCATGTGGCTGCTTACAGAAGACAATCCTGCAGTAGCAGCTGGAAGAATGGGGGTTGCAACTTCTTTAGAACATGCAGCATCAACTGCCCAATGGAGGCTGCAGTTGCAGCTTCCAAGTTGCTGGACATCAGCTTCCAAGAGGGAGATGGTTGCTGCAAGAAGTTCCTACGGCTGGAGAAAATTGGGTTACTTATGGGGAATAGCTAATAGAGGTTGGGTGGTATTTATAAGGGAAAAAGGGATAGGAATTTTATATGACAAGTGGAGTGGAAGAAGCCAAGTGGAGTAAGAAGTAGGAAGCCAAGTATTACTGGCTTATGCAGTCTGTTGTCCGCAGAAAATTTTTATTTATTTTTATTTTTTTAACAATAGCTCTCTTATATTTAGAAAATCAAAGTTGACCGTATATGCACCTCGAGTGTCAGATTTTGGTGCACAATAGCTCGTTTCGATCGTCTCTAAATGATGATCAAAATGAGTATAATATTCATATATTTAGGACCAAAGATGAATCCCCGAAATTTACGGGATACGGTCTTCATTGGTCATTAAATTTTACGATTTTAAAATATCAAACGACCTCCGATCGACGAACGGTCGATTTTGTTCGTCTTATTTCGTCGAGTCAGATTTTTAGGTGGTCTCGGTTTATTTTGCGGTTTCCGAGTTTGCTCGTGGCTTTTTCGGGTACGCATTACGGTGCGATCGATTTTTGGTCGATTTCACTCGAACGACTTTTGATTCACGATCAATTGATCGATTTATGTTATTTAACGTTGATTTATAACTTTATTGAGTTATATGGACCCTAATCAGGTCGGGTTCGGGTTTGTGTAGATCCAGATGTTACAGTCTACTCCAAAAGTACGCCACTGAGACGGGTAAGAGGGACTCTCCGAAAAAGTCACTCTAAAAAACGGCCCGACTAGTATGGGAAAACGAGCTCGTACGTAAAACTGAAAACCAAGGATCCCCCGCCTGGGTATCCTAAAACAAAAAGGTCAATGGAACTGGTCAAAAGTCGGGATCCCAACGAGGCGTAAAACACTGCGAGCTCGCGTAAAGAAAACCGAAAAGGGACCGGGATCCTAAACCCGCGCACTTGGCGGCCGCTACCCAAACTGGGCTTCCTATCTCCCGCCCAGTTGAGGGTCACCACGCCCTAGCACGGTCAGGTGTAAGAGTCACCATGACCGGCAAAAAAAATTAATTTATCAGTGATTCTCCTTCTTTCTCACTTGATTGACTACTCAATCATTCTCCCCTCCTTTTTTTGTTGACTGCCAACTTATACTAGTAGATAATACCCAAGGTTTTATTGGTTGGGGTTTGTAGTCATAATGGCCATAGGGAAACACTTACTAAGAGAAGTATAAAGATATCTTTAATATTTAGAATATATCCCTTACTTTTATGAGATTAGTGAAAGAAATCAACTCATGCATAACACACAAGGATTCATTGGTTGGGGATTGTAGTCATGATGGCCATAGGGAAACATTTGCTAATTCTTCACACTATTTCCACTGTCCGGTTCATCCAAAATAAACTCCCATTGTGTCAATTATCATTAACTCAAGTTATGGAAAAAGAATGGGGTATAATATTATGACATCTACTTATTGCGAGATAGGACAGGTTGTATTGTATTTGACTTAAACTTAGAGTAACTTGGCTTAAAAAAATTATTGCAGTAACATCTCTTCATCTAGTTAGACCCCCCCCCCCCCCCTCTCAATTTCACATCTTTTAATCATGCATATCTGTAGCATATAATGGATGGTCAATTTCAGTACTGAGGTATATAATTAAATGTAATTGATGAGATATCAACATAGACGTCAGACTGCTAAAATATATTTAGCTTATAGAGGTTGTATACAATGTACAATCTGTGGATTGTAAAGGCAATAATTGATTTATTGGAAAATGGAAATTAATCTCAACTCTGAATCATACGGTTCAATTCCTAACTCTTGCACAGGTACACTCTCACTGCAAGGCATGAGCACAATGTTCCTCAATCTACATTCTCTAAAAATGTATATAGAATCTCTGAGTAGAGTATAAAATGTATCTATCTGCTCAAAGTCTCAATTTGATTTCCATTCTTTCATATGTGTGAATTTCACACTGGGTTTCCATTCTTTTAGACGTGTGATTCATCAGTCTATCGATGAACATCTCTTCCATCTTTCCATGTTCTACATATGTTTCAGGAAATATTTTTAACAGAACCCATCATATATTTTAGAAGGTTGCATCAGATGCTTAAGAGATAGATGCATCAAGTACTAAAAATAACAATTTATTTCTGCTGATTGTAAAAAAAAATACCAAGGGTGATACAATGGTTTTTACATAGATCTAAGACATGCTAAGAAATTCCTCCAACAAAACACCCATATTTTCAACATAAAAGAAGTTCAAATCTTGGTTGTAAATCATGTGAAAATATATAGAGACAGCAAGAGATGGAAGTAGGATTATACAGGAGATCACATTTAACATGTATGGCAACAATAAGGAGGCTAAGGAGTGTACCTCAAAATCTCAAGTATGGAGATCAAAATTGAGCTTCAATTTGTAGCAAGCAGCGGCTACAGGTGTTGTCTAGTGGCTTCTACAGCAAAAAGGAAAAGCCTTCCAACAAGAGGGTTTCCAGGAAAACTCCAACAAGAGGAATTTGAGCCGAAATCAGCAGCAATGGCTGCAGTAGCATCCTTGATGGTTGCTGTAGCAGCAACTAAGAAGACAATGGGAGGGGAGAACTCTCGGCTGGAAAATTTTGGAGAGAAGATGAGAAAAAGAAGAGGATTTGGGCTTATATAACCAAGGAAGAGGTCCTTAGAATGGACAAGTGGGAAGTAAGATTATGGCAAGTGTTATAGGGAGAGAGAAGAGAAAAACAAAGAGGAGAAAAAAACACACGGCTGGACTGTACACAGACCGTGTACAGTCAGATTTATTATTATTTTTTTCACTTATCTGAATAACCTAAAGTCCTCTTTACTTAGTGCCTCGAATCTCCGATTTCGACGTATAATGGCTCATTTTTACCGTCTCTGAATGGCGATCAATATGAGTATTATTTTGATATACTTCCAACCGGGTTTGAATTCCCGAAATTTACGAGATACGATTTTAATTTGGGGTTAAATTTTGTGAAATTAAAATATCAAACAACCTCCGATTGACAAACGGTCGATTCCATTGGTCGTGTTTCATCGAATCGGAATTTATGATGCTCTCGATTCGTTTAACGGTTTTCGAATTTACGTCGCGGCTTTTTCGAGCACGCATTATGATGCGACCGATTTTTGGTCGATTTCGCCCAAATAACTTTTGATTTACGATCAATTGATCGATTTAGGTTGTTTGGCATTGACCAACAACTTTATTTGGGTTAATCGGACCCAAATCGGATCGAGTTCGGGTTTAGTTGAAACCCGAATGTTACAAATATAAAAACCTCAAAGGGAGTCTCGTCCTCGAGACTCGAGTTAAGGTCATTATGTATCTTGAATTCCATAAAAACCTTAAAGGGAAAACAAGCCATATTCTTTAATATGTAATAATTAAATACGCTTGTTTTAATGATTACCTGAGAAAAGCTGTGGGTATCGTGCCTGTATATCAGCTTCAGTCTCCCACGTTGCCTCTTCGACGCCGTGTCGATGCCACAAAACCTTGACCAATGGAATGTCCTTACTGCGAAGCTTCTTCACAGCACTGTCAGGTATCTACACTGGCTTCTCCTTATAAGTCAGATATAGCTTCACGTCAAGATTCTCGTAACTGATGACGTGACGAGGATCGTGCGCATACTTCCTCAGGTTGGATACATGAAATATATCGTGAATGCCGGAAAGATGTGGAGGAAGGGCTACTCGGTATGCCACCTTCTCCACTCTAGCAAGGAACTCGAATGGTCCAATATATTGTGGCGCCAGGTTGCCACAAACACAGAATCTCTATATCTCTATATTCCCTTCATGGGAGATACACGAAGAAATACCCAATCTCCAACCTATAATTTATAGAAATGTCATTAGTATGAGATTAAGTTGAACATATATAAGTCATAATTGAGTGAATGAAGAGGAAAGAATTGGATTACCTGAAATTCCAAATCTCTACTCCGACGGTCTGCATAGCTCTTCTGGCGGCTCTGTGCTGTCAGAAGCCTCCATCTCACAAGATCAATAGCTCTCGCAGTCTCCTCTAGGAGATCCACGGAGTAAAGAGCATGATCACCTACCTCACGCCAACTGAGAAGTGTGAGGCATCTCCGCCCGTATAGAGCTTCGAATAGCGCCATGCCGATACTGGAATGATAGTTGTTGTTGTACGTGAACTCCACCAAAGGAAGATGGTCCTTCCAGGACCTTTTCCACTCCAAAGTGCAAGCGCGGAGAAAATCCTCTAGTGTCTGAATGGTGCGCTTACTCTGCCCATCTGTCTACAAATGATAACCAGAACTCATTTTCAACTCTGTTTGTAGTGTTGACATGAACTAATGAAATTGTGCGAAGTAAACGTCGAATCCCTGTCAGACACTACCTCTCGTGGTATACCATGCAGCCTAATGATATTCTGCACATAGAGCTTGGCCGGTCTGAAGGGAGTGTAAGTCGTGTTGACAAGTATGAAATGGGTTGACTTGGTAAACCCATCAACAACGTCCCAAATGGAATTATGGCCACCTGGTGTATTCGACAATCCTGTGACAAAATCTATAGAAATTCTCTCCCACTTCCACTCGGGAATGCGAAGAGACTGCAGTAATCGTGGTGGTCTCTTGTGCTCGGCCTTGACCATCTGATAGGTCATGCATCTGATGATATGTTGCGCCACATCGCGCTTCATTCCATCCCACCAGAAATGTCGACACAGATCACGGTACATCCTCGTGCTGCCTGGATGGATAGATAACCGTGAACTGTGTACCTCTCATCAAGTATGTCTCTGCGCAACTACTCGCCATTAGGTACAACGACCATAAAATATACTCCGTAACAACAAATTCATCAACCTCATCCTTGACAACGCGCATGTATCTATCTCGAATTTAAGGATCTGTCTTCTGGCCTTCTACGATGCGATCCCACAAACTACTGAATCATGGAGGCACGACTGTGGAAATGGATGCGCTCTCCATAGGATGCCAATCGGTCAAAGATGCGAGCATATCCCATGTATATAGCCAGTTTCTCGTACCCTCAAAATGCGATCTCCTGCTAAGTGTATCATCCACCACGTTTCCCTTACCGGGATGGTAAGAGATCGTGCAATCATATTCCTTCAGTAGCTTGAGCACTGATAAAATAAAGTTGATCATGGTTATTTGTATGTTTTGGTTAGCTCAGAATGGAGTTGTTTTTCGCTCCTAATGTTTTTATATCTTATCCATCATGCGAATACTATCCTCAAGTCTTGTCTCTTAATACTCAATCTTTTTCTAGTTTTTTTAATTTAATGGGGCAAATAACTTTGCGCGTTTCTCCCTTTTTGGCTTTAAAAAAAATTGACCCCTCGGCAACAAACCCAGGTGTTTATTGCATATAAACTTCCCCCTGCAGGTTAACATACGAGAAACCATTCTTACCATCAAGTTGGAAAAGCGACCAATCCCATGCTATAGCAGCATAGATGAGGATACAGAGAGTAGAATGACGAGCCATGAGGGAGAAATTGTTCCGATAGTCCACTGTTGGGCATGCGAGCCCACGACGAGCCAGTATGCAATAAATGTTATTGCGAATATCATTCCCTAATCTTAAATGAAGAATAACTAATTTGCATAATAGGTCCCTTAGTACAATTAGGGTTATGTACCATGGCCATCTTAACAATCATACAGCTGTTGATTGAACTATTTAATCATAGAGGCTGGTGCTTGGATGAATATCTAAAGGGTTAGATTGAGGACTCATCAAGCACCGTCAAATGATTGTTAAGAGTTGATCTCCAGCCTAAGTAAGAGATGGCAATCCTTTCTCAATTAGGTTGATATCTGACCGACCTCTTGATGCAGGTCCTCTGCATAGGAATAGAGATTCGGAGGTGTCAGATTAGTTAGATCAAAGAGTTGACTTAACGAGATCGAGATAACCAAAGTCCTATACCGTATGCTGTCACGATACAGGCACGCATCCTCTGACCGGAGACAGATGTGTTACTACATGTCTGAGTATGTACATTTGGGAGACCAGTAGGTTGATGACCTAACCATGGTCTATACACCAACGCGCTGGTGTGCATATAAGGGCATATGAGTAATACGATCTCTCAAAGGGATCATACAGGTTCATTTACTGAACCGGAAGACATGAGCTCACTCATGAGATATTAGGAAGAATCAAATTCCGTGCAGGGTTGTCTCGTTTTGGAAGCTTGACTGAATTTGTAGGTTTGATATATACTTTTGGAAAGTATATGATCAAGACCTAGGTATGATATGTGCTTTTGGAAAGTATATGATCAATACCAACTCCCAATGATCGAATGAGAAACTTACTGATAAAAAACCCTGAAGTAGACAGTATAAGTTGATCTAATACTTCGGGTTTATTCTGAGTGTTCCAGTATGCAGGATGTACAGGTATTGGGAATACCTGAGGGTGATGTGATCATAAACGATTGTATAACCATGACGCTTCCATTCCTAGGGAGTGATGAAACGGGTCTGGATTTTAGTGACTCCTCACAGTAGTGAAGTGATCTGATCTTGGTCGAAATGTTGGACATTGATCTGAATGTGATTCAGATGCAATAAGAAGATTAGATTTGCAGTCTTGATTTAATAAAGCATCTATGGGAGGCCCACGATCTGGATTTAAGATATGATCTCAATATCCAATTCACTATACATAGAACGATACAATTGCCCTGTCCTTATCTCCAAGTATCCGTGGAGAAAGCGCATTATCCTTGAAAGAGTTCAGGATAATTTCATTGTTGATATGTGTATCCGAGCATTGAGAAAATTGATAATTAAATGTGATTTAATTGTCATGAATAATATGAATTTGATTCATATTATAAGGAGAGTTATCTAAGATAATTAAATGTGATTTAATTATCAAAGATGTGAATAATGTGAATGTGATTCATATTATTTGGGCACACGAGAATAGAGATCCAAGATGATTAAATGTGATTTAATTATCATGGATATGAATAATGTGGATAGCAATATCCATATTAGTCATATACATTATAAATGTGATTTATAATATATAAGAGAGAGCCATTTGTAATTTACATTTGTTAATTAAATGTTGATGTGAATTGGGTTCACATTGGACAGTTAATTGAAAATGTAATTCACTTTTTATTTTGGGGTTGTGAATGTGATTCACAATTTTCCAATGGCAAGATTGCAATATTCACAAAATAATTATGAATTATTTTTGTAGAATAATTTACAACAAGTGTTTTTGTAAATCTTGGAGATTTCCATGGAATAATGTAATCTCACGAGATCTCATGATATGACATGAGATTGCAACCAAATCCCATATTATGGAAGGAGGCAATCTTCATTCCATAATCTCCATGCTTGATTGATTTAATTTTGGATTGATTTATATTGATTTATCAATGTAGATTTAATCTAAATTAAATTAATTGTTGTTGGTTTTTACCAACACAAATCTTAGCCATTAAAAGAAACACAAATCAATGAGAGCCATTGGATTTGTGTTGCCCATGGATTGAGATCCATGGATCCCAAAATATTATAAAAGGAGAAGCACCCCATTGCTCTTCTTTACACACAAGAGAACATAAGTCTCTCTTTCTCTTTCTCTCTCTACACGCCCACTCTATCTCTCTCATGTGGCCATTCACCATGGATGCCCTAGAGAGGTTCTCCATCGCCGCAGCATCGTCGTTATGCTGCCCGATCATTTGCTCGTGGATCTCCGTCTCCTTCGGTGCATCTCGCTCGTGAAGAAGACGTCGGATCTTGTGTGTCGAGATCAGGAGATCCGTGGCTTGGATCATCAACATGGATTGCGAGAAGCACATGTTTCATCAATACGCTCACAAACGTCTCTTCCGTCAGATCGGACTTGAGACAGGAGGTCTCTTTGTTTAGAGACTCGATCGCAACCACGCTTCAAGAGGTAATCCTATTACTTGTTTGTGGTTTAGACAAAATGATCCGAGAAGTGTTCTTGGATCATGTGGTTTCGTCAAATAAAAAATTTTAATTTCCGTTGCATAGAACTAGTACGACTAGTCGTTCTTCGTCGTATTCGATACGATGCTCAAGCTTCCGTGATGCGCTTGAGGATCTCACCATATCCTTCATCCACCCCATATATCTGGGTGAACTCATGTGTCATAAGTCTCACCTTGTAGCGATCAACATTGCCATATGGTATATGCTTCACTATAAAGATCCATTTGCAACCAACCACAGAAGCCCATGTAGAGCAGTACCCAAGCTCCATGTGCTACAGAATCGGAGGGAAACCATCTCCATTTCTATATCAAGACACTACTGATTTTCTGAAGTAGCCACCTTATATGTGTGTGGCATCATAATAGTGACAATCACAATAAAATTCATGAAATCCTCTGATAGATGTTCCGGTGAAACATGACTACATGAGGGCATGCAGCACATGTACGCTTTCTCGTCCGTAGTGCACTATTATCGTCAAGATCCTTTGCCTAGTCTATCGCATGTACTACACTCTCTTGAGGAGTTACATGCTTGTGCGGTAAAGTTCCATATTGTACAGATATTATCAACATTGCCATCAACAGAATTTATATGGGGCATGTTGGGTGAAGGGAAAGGTACATGAACATGGGTGTACTAGTTGATCTGTGAATGTTAACATGAGGCAAAGTCTGAGCCACAATATGTGTGGTGAGAGGTGGAGGCAAAGTAGGAGGTGGAACGTAAACCTCCTCACTGAACTTAGACGAATTCATCCTATCACATGTGATGTCAGCGTTGGTATGGTACTTCTGTCTAACAAGATTAAAGCACTGGTACCCCTTCTGGGTCAGGGAATAGCCAACAAAGATGCACTTGACAGCTCTGGGGGAGAACTTGTCATGTCCAGGAGTCAGGTGATGAATAAAAGTCATATAGCCAAAGACACGAGGTGTTAGAGAAAAAAGGTCCTTATGGGAAACACAATCGAAAAGGAACCTTTTCTCTTAACACGGACACCATGTAGCAGGTAGTGAGGACATATCACTCAAGAAAAAGTGGGGAGCATGACTCTGTATAAAAAGAGTCCTACTAACATCAAGAAGATGACATTGTTTGTGTTTTGCAATTCCATTCTGTTGAGAAGTGTAAGCCTAGGAGGTCTGATGACTAGGATGCCAAGGGGAGAGTTGAATAGTACAAAACTATGTAACATAGTCAGAGAGAACATACTTATCAGTAGCTGAAAAAATGTTCTTTATGTTAATAATGAAGTTTTGCATAACATAACCAACCTTAGACTTGTTTTTAATTCGAAAAACCCAAGAAAGTATAAGAAAATCATTAACTATAACGAGATAAAACCCGTCACCTTAATAATAAAAACACGAATGGAATACTAAATATCAAAATGTAACAACTCAAATAATGAACCATTGCTACGACTCTAACGACCAGGAAAACTGGTATGGTATCGCTTCCCAAGCTGTTAAGCCTCGCATTGAAAAATACATTGAGATGGAATCTGTAGGACTCTATACTGCTTCTAAATAGGAAGCGGTCAAATCGAATATGGCACTTGTACGAAGAGATTAATCCAATGTGAATAGAAGATCTATCGGTATAAGTAGACTGTCCTTACTAATGACCACATCCAATCACCCTATCGGTGAGTATATCCTTAAACACAAGAGGGGGGTTTTAAAAATGGCATGACAATTTAGATCCTTGATAATATGACTAATAGATAATAAGTTCATAAAATATCAGTTTCATGTAGCACATTCAATAGATACATGGACGATGTCAACCAAATCTCTCCCTATCTAGGAGAATGTGTTCTATATGAAATGACTATAAATCTGTCAGGGTAAATCGAGTTGTAGGAGGTCAAGTGTATTGTCTCCGCAAAGATGGTGAGATGCTCCAGAGTCCATGATCCACTCTAAAATGTTTGTGCTTTGGTGCAACTAGCAAGTTCTTAAGTTGCACTAGTGTATTGGCTGAGGCTACAATGTCATATGGGGTTGAAGGAACACTAGTAGGTTCGGTGGAAGGAATCATAATATCCCTTAAATGGGAGATAAGATCATTAAGCTTCTGTTTAATAGAAGTGTCAGTAGGCTTAATTTGCTCAACAACACGAGCATATACAGGATGACCATGCTTATGGTAGCAAGTATCCTCGGAGTGCCCGAAATAATAGCAGTACATGCACCGCTGATGAGAGCATCCACCTCCTATTCCACAGACACCACATCCTCTAAACTGTGGTAAGCTTCCTCTATCGTAAGATGCAACCATCACAGAGGAGACATGAGTAGTAGCTGCAAGAAGCACCGTGTTCTTACTCAGTCGACTATATGCCTCCTCCATGGGAGGTATAGTCGTGCTCGTGAGAAGTTGGTTACATGTGCAATCATACTGAGAATCAAGTGCTGCAAGAAATATGCCTACCATCATGGCATTCATGTATGCCATTTGCTTCTCGGTGGTAGCGTTCAGAGACATGAAGCTATGAAGCTTCTAGAGCATGCCCCAGAGCTAGGAGTAGAATGCTTGGAGAGGACGACCGTCCTGGTTAGCTATAAAGATGTCGTACTGAAGCTGCTTAATCTTCGTCTCATTCCTCATCTGAGGATATGTGGCTGCGAGGATGTCTTACATTGTCTTGGCAATAGGCTAATGGAGAATGTCGTCGACTATTTTTGTAGTAAGGGTAACATATTGCAAAACACATGCCCACATGTTATCTTTCTTCCACAAAGCATTCACCTAGTCTTCTCAATTGGCTCAGGTTGCATCACGATGTATTCCTCGTTACTCTCCAAGATACTCATGAGTTGTGTGGCCCACAATTCACAGTTGGTTCCATCTATCTTGACAATGGGTGCTGGGGCCTTTTATTTCTCCAGAGGAGGATACGTCAATCTTGTTCTCTGACATGCCGAATGGCAGAGCCCGGGGAGGATGCGACTAGGGATGTAGAACAATATGAAATTGTCTACATGCCATGAGGGGAACCGGTCATATATGTAAACTCAGCACAATTGTTCACATCAACCTCAGAGGTGCTTTAGGGCAAGCAGGGTGGATTTAGAGGTCTGAAAGCACCCCGAAATCAGTAAAATGAGGCCTTTTCGAGGACTAGGGCATGCGAGGATGACAGATAGGTTGCACAGGAACATGCTACTTCCTTTGGTGAAGCCGCACGTTGGTGTAGGACCGCTTGGCAGAAACTGGGGGGAGGCGTGGTGTCGTTGGTGTGGCAATGAGGGTCTTGCGAGGGGTGCGACGGCGGCTGCATACAATGTGGGGATGGTGCTGCAGGGGCCGCTGCTGGCGCAGGGAGGGTGCCACGAGGGTAGTGGGCAGTGGCGAGAGAAAGAGGGGGGCGGAAGGTAGGGGCGGTGGGAGTGGCTAATGTTCAGAGGTACTTAGGCTCCGGTGTAGGAACGTCACTCCGATATCATGTAGAAAGAAATGAATGGCTTATTTATTCATTCAAAAGCCACATGGCTCTCTTATAAAGGGTAAATTACAAAATAAAAAATAACAAATACGTACATGCTAATAACTCTCAAGTCTCAACGGTAATTGCTTGCCGCATATGCTTGTGGGGGCCAAGGTGATTGCCATGCTGACCATACACTCAATTGCTTGGATCCGGAGTAAACAGAGAGGCCACCGGAAAGATAGGTTTCCGAGCTCAAGAGGTATTCTTGCTCTCGTGGCTTAATTCAGTTATTCCTCACCTACCCATATTATATGTAGAAGATTAGAAGGATTTACATGTTCATGGAATTTTCCAATTGCCCCATTTCGCTTTTAAGATAAATGATGTGAATATTACCCAACAAATGATGCCTTGGTGTGCTAGATATACTTTATTTAGAGCAAGCATAACAATATCATGATAGTTTGGTGCGATTATAATAATTATAAATACGTTCTCAGGTTTCAGGCTGATGTCAACAAGGCCAGGTCAGGTTCCCCACTAGTGTGATAGTGGATCGTTGTGCTCTGTACAAGTCTGAGCTGCAATGGGGAGATGACTAACGAGAGTGTATTTCACTTGATTATTTAGCTAAACCCTAGGCAGGTCCTTTTTTGGTAATCATGTGAAACACCCGAGTGTCACATTTGTTTCACCAGGTCTTCTTCCCGAGTTCCGGGATGAAGGTAATGGCCATTGACCGTATGGAAGGCCGTTCCTTGTTCAGCACTTCCCGCTGGGATTTGATTTCAGATGTGTGTATTTTTTCCCATTTTCCGATCTGCAAGAAAATCAAGCAATTGAAAAAAAAAGATGGTCTTTCTACTCCAGTGAATGGTGTTTCACATCATGATTTGAAAATCTGAAGAAAAATTCAGGGGCTAACTTGTTATTCGAATTCTTAAGAATAATAAAAAACTTTCATGATAGAGTTCTCACATAATACCAATTCATTTACATATCAAGAAGCATTTCAAGGATATTGGACTCCCTGCTGATGTTAAGTATATTGATCCGACTTACATGGTTAGAGTTGTGCGTGCCAATGCATCTCATTATGTGTATCTCCCCATTCCTGAAGTCAATGCAGAACCTAGACAGATCGATCCAAACAGCCGCATGTGGCATCGTTGCCTGATATCAACTGGTCAACCAGATTTCACGTAGTTGAATATATTGGATCTATGATATCTTCATTTATTTGCATGTCCCACTGTAAGTTATTTTTGCTGGTTATGTGCCATACTAAAGCATCCTTTGGAAGGATGTTAGGGTGTCAGGGTTTTAAATAAGGATATCATATACTCATTGTTCTTTGTAACATAGTAAATTCTCCTTCATGGTGAAACTGTTTACTCTGATGCTGTAGTAACACGATTCTTTGGAAGAGTATTGTTGATGCTGCTGAATCAGTGTTCTGTCAGTGATTTTCATCATTCTCGTTGAAATGGGTTTGTAGGGATCTTGCCAAACTGGTGCAAGTCATTAGAAAGGATTAACCGTAAATAAACCATGTTGATTAAGCCAAGCTGATATACTGAAGGCTCATTAATACAACCATCAATAATAATAATAATAATAATATTGCCAATTATTTCCTTCCAAGAGAAATGTAACATCTGTTATATTTATATAGCTTAGTTGTATTTAACAATATTATAGATAATCCGCGCATGCACTTGATACTCCTTCCGAGAGAAATGTAACATCTGTTATATTTATATATCTTGCATGCAGCAAGTTTCATGACTAAAATACTTGTTTAAAATAGCTTGATTATTTTTCACTGCAAAGAGAATCTGCAATAAACCGCGTGTATATGCACAGATACTGCCAAAAGAGTTTGGATCAAGCCGCTAATACAGAGACCTAATGTGAGACTATTTAACCTTTGTATGACAACATGAAAATCCACTCACAGGGGATAAACATGAAAATTTATGCTATGAATGCAGTAAATTTAAATTACAACCTTAACATGACTGGAGAAAATCTTTTAACTGTCATCGCAAGTAGAAAAAAATATCCTAGCCACAATTACAACTGACCAATCCACATTTCAGTCACATAATGTAATTATCTGAAATGCTGGGGTGTGAGCTACATTAATATTTTCTTAGATTAACTCAAAAGGATCTATCAAAAATCTACAGATAAGGTTTAGAATCATGATTTATTTTCTTGTAATCTTTGTAGACTGCCTAATCCTAAAATATAATCCTTTAAGAGATCATATGGAATCCCAACAGAGATAATAGCATCATGCTCATGAGTTGTACATTCACATCACCACCACAGCACATCCTTGTTTATAAGGCTAACCATCCACAATAAAGCAAAGGCTGCGTTTATTACTCTGAAATGATGAACAGTTACATTTTGCACCCTTCCAGGTGTTTACAATTGGAAAACATTGGAAACAGTAAGCAGTTCAGCATGTTGTCCAGAGACACACATGTTAGATTTCCAGCAGCCTTCTGCAATTAGTGTTCTTCAAGCCTCTCCTCGAGCAACAGTAGCGTCCCCATGTACAGACCTCAAAAGGACAAGGTCGTTTACAATCTTCATTGCCTCTGTTGCTTCAAGAAGCACTCCGTCTTCCATTGCCCATCCTTTATTTTAAATCGGTATTATCTGAGCTACTGCAGTCCACCATCTGTATGGGAGTTCTGACATATGTTTATCCTGCAACCCTGCACTGGATGCTCGGGTTGCAACAATGCCTCTCAGCTGGGTCTTTACCTTCCCAATTCATGCCCCACTGCCACCTCTTCCCAGACAATCAATTTCCTATCCTCTGTCCAGTACTTTAATGAAAAAAATAAGTAGATAAACCTGAAAGATATCAAATAAAATCTAATAGAAGAAATCAGAAAGAAATGGAGGAAAACATAATGCTGATTAAAAAGAAATTTAGGGATACACGATGTTATTCGCTTAGGAGTTTCGAGGCTGCTAACACGTACCTTTAAGAAATGAAGGGTTCCGTTGCCGCTTCTCGAAAGAGGAAGAACAAATTGAAGTAGTTGTCTAAGTTGTGGCATCATTTTCAGATGGGTTGTTTTTTAAAATATTCTTTATACAGAAAACGACAAGATATAATAAGACAAAATCAATTGAGAGCAAATACCTTGCCTATTAATTTCCCAAAGGCATCTTATATCCAATAAAAAATATAAACTAATGCAATTGTGCAATGAAAATCATAAGCTGGCAAAATTGAAGCATATCAAATAAAGTCTTCCAACAGTCACTAGAAAAATGTCCAGGAAAGCATTAAAAAAATAAAATTCAAAGTTTCCAAGTCAAGAAATATTCGAATGGGACAATCATTGGAGAGTTTTAATGTATGACACCGATTTCTTCACACTTGTAGAAAATGTCATGACAAAGATCATGTGATAGGATAGGATAGATAAGAGAATAGTTTGTCCTATCTATTTCCCAAAGCTGCCATTTTCTGAATTAAAAATATAAGCTGAAAAATAACAAAGATATCAAATAAGCTATAAATGGAATGAACTCGTTCTAAAAAAACTAGTTTTTTTCTGTTAGCGAAAAAAGAATGGATTTTTAATCAGCTCCAACAAGTGCATGCACGGTAATCATGGAAAATAGGGTCCGTTTCTAAAAGTTATTACTCAAGTTTTTTTAAAAAAAGGGCTAAGGAACGTCGATGTTTCGTAGAATATGATTTAATGATATGATTATTGATTAGTGATTCCACCCTATTGGTAATTAGCAATTTTGAATCTATTGGTTACCGAATGTAGGTATTGCAGACGTTGGAAAAGGGTGCTAAGGCAACTCTATCAGGCTGGTAGCCGAAAGGGTACCAAACGACCAGCTTCTTACCTGCAAATAGAATAGCCAACTTACCTCCTTCAGGAGACTGAGCAGTAGAGATGATCTCCTGGATCGGATAGTGAATAGAAGGAAGCTCATCTAACTTGGTCAGCGAGGGATACTCCGTAACCGTCATCCTCATCCCACAACTCACCAACTCCCTTCCATCAGGTTTCCAAGCCAACCCCTGCACCGGCGAGCCAACATTCACAACAGAGTTCCGCATGGCCCCTGTATCAGCATCCAGAATCTTATACCATGCTCGGCCTCGCTGCCACCGGAGGCCAAGAGACGCGCCCTGGTCGGGCACCAAGCGAGTGCCTTGACAGCCGCTGGGCGGTCCTCGATCCTTTGAGTGAAGCGATTGCTCCTAAGATCCCATATATAGACAGCACCATCATGACCACCGCTGGCTAGCTTGCGGACGCCGCAACAAGAAGGGGACCAGCTGAGCGTGTATACCCCCCCGGTGTAGCCCCTGTACCTGAAGAGGGGATCACCGCGAGGGCGATCCCTGATGTCGGTGTTGGTGATGAGCGCGTCAAAGCCACCGGAGGTCAAGACGTTGCCGTCGTGCCAGGCGAGCGAACAGACGGGGGCAGAATGAAGCCCTGGGAAGGTCCTGAGGAGTCGTTGGCACGAGAAATCCCACAGCTGCACGTCGCCGTTATTCAATCCCACCGCTATGTGGTGGCGCTGCCGTTGCGTGCCGGTGTTCCGCGCGAGGCTGGTGATGGGCCCGGAATCGTGATCCACGGATAAGAGTCCCTGGACGGAGGAGGCGTCTTCCGTGGCGAGCAAGACGTGGTTCAGGACGGCGACCAGGAAGCGAGATGGATCATGACATGGGCCGTCCCAATCTATCAGATTGAGACGGTCGTCTTCGATGAGATGGGCGAGGGCGAAGCCGCACCCCGGGACGAGAAGCCCTCGGCGAGTGGCAGCGGGGCGTGGTATCTCCTCTTGGGTTTGTTGGCCGAAGAGGGCTCGCCAGAGGCGCTTCACGTAGAGGGAATCGCCGGCTTTCGGCTTCTCCGGGAGGGAGAAGTTGGCGTACGCCCGGCTGAACATCACCCTGTCCGCCATCACAAACAAAGCTTCTTATTAGGGTTTTCGTTCCCACTTTCCAGCGAGCGAGAGCGAGAGCGAGCGCGCGCGAGAGGGAATACGAGGAGTACCGGTAAGTTGGGCGGCGAGGGTTTTTTTTATAGGTAAATTGTACCCGCTTCCATCTTTGGCGATTGCATTCTTATCCCCGTATTCCTAGTTTATTGCATCATCCATGGATCACATCTTACCTTACCTTCAATGAAATTTTTTTATATACAAAAATCATAAATAGTTTTTGTTAGCACCCATAATTACTATGTTAGGTTGAGTCGGGTCGGAGTAACCTCCTGTAAATAGTAGTTGTTTGGATGGTTAGGAGGGTTAGAGAGGGTTGGAATGAGGAACATGATGTTATATCACATTGGTTTGTGATGGAATTCCAATCTAGGAATGTAGATGGGTAAACCAATTACCCCAAGGTAACCTAGTAACCAAACGAGCCTTAGGGTTGCAGAAGATCACTGTTGGAGGTAAGAACGAAGGGAGGTCTTCGGAGAAAGGGTGAGGGGATGTACTCGAGGCTATGAGGACTCTCCTATGAGGCGATGAACTTTAATAGTTTGACCTAGGTTGATGTCAGGATCGTGTTTGGCCTTGCCTAGAACTTTTCGTGTGTTGCATGAACAACATTTGGTTACACCTGAGCTGTGTATCATTGATGGTGCACCAGGGGGCATCACTCACCGTTGGCGTGTAGCGAGGGTCTAGGGATGCAAACGGATGCGGTTATATTCCTATTCGTTCGTATTTGTGTTCATTTTTAAGAGGATATGATACCTGGTTTTTTAAAACAGGTGCATACAAATATTCTAACAAAATTTTCACGAATATGAATCTTGAGTTAACGAACATGAATATGAATACGAAAAAAATGAATCTGGTTATGAATGACCTATATTATATATTTTATATTTAAAATAAAAGTAGGGTTTATTTCCCCTTAAATTCCCCCCACCCTGACACCCTCTTTCTCCCCCACAAACCCTACCTCCCCTGACCTCCGCCTCCCCCTACCGGTTGCTGCCTACTGCCTTCCACTGTCGGTCGTCTCCCACCACCTTCCCCTATTGTTCTTGGCCTCACTTTGTTGCATGCGCCCACAGCCTCCCCCTGTCGCCCTCTGCCTCCCCTCGCTACCTTCCGTCACTACCCAACCTCCCTCTACCTCACCTTATTGCCCTCCGCCTCCCCCAACTCCGCTTCCTCCTGTCACCTCCGCCATCACCCAACCTCCCTCTACTTCCCCCTGTCGCCCTCAGCCTCCCATGCCTCCCTCTGCCTCCCCCTGACCTCTGCCTCCCCTTACCCAACCTCCCTTCACCTCCCCCTGCCCTCTGCCTCCCTCGCCACCCTCCGCCGCCTTTCGCCTCCCCCACCCAACCTCCCTCCGACTGCACTTAGTTTCCTTGTTTCCGTTCTCGAGAATCTTGTTTAGGAGATACATCATTCATCAAGGTTAGTTTTTTCAAGATATTGGTTTGTTCCCTTCAAAACTTTTCATTGCAATATTCGTTATTATATTGCCGTATCATATTAAGTTGAATTTCATATTCAAGTCAAAAGATGGAAGTTATGTGGAAGTGGTCACCAACTAATTAGGTACATTTTTATTTATAACTTTTAATTGCAATATTCGTTTGGATATTCGTATTCATTCGTAAAAGATTCATATTCGTATTCATATTTGTATGTTGAGGTCATGGAACTTGATTTTTTACATTCGTGTAACATTGTATTCGTATTCGTATTCGTAAAATAATATGAAAATGGTTATGGTATGACCTGTATTCGCATTCATTTGCATCCTTAGTAGGGCCTCTTCTTATCGTCGAAGCGCGACCAAGGGTGCTTCAAGCTGCTGCCGTCGAGGGTGGTGAGGGTGCTAACCTGGGGTGTGGGGACTCTTTTTTGCTTCCCCGGTGATGTTAGACATGTCTGTTTTGGGCAATGGGGACCATTGAGGGGCTCCCTGGTTAGGGCAGAGAGGTCCATCTAGAGGTGTCTGCAGGTCTTCGTCGGTAACCAAGGAGGTTGGGCATTGCAGGGCTCGTTTTTGATATTGCAACTATTGTGGTGAATAGGGATATTGGCATTATTGATGGTAATGGTGTTTGGAAGATTTTTTGAGGGCGTAGATCTCATTGGGTGACTCATGTAGGTACCCCTGCACTCATGCTCACTAACTACAGTTGTTTTAAGTGTGGGGAGTGGATCCATCGACATCACGAATGAACGATTCCTCGTATTTGGCAGCCTCGAGGGTCCACTAATGTGGGGTCAGATGGGGTGCAGGAATGTTCTCGTCCTTGAATGGTTATGTGGGGAATCCTCCTATTGTTAACGAAAGTATTCCACATGGCCGCATATGCGTAAATGGATAGGTTAGCACATTGCTTTCCTTAAGCGTGACCATATGCGACATTTATGCTTATGCGTGCCACTTATGCGACATGTATTCCGCTTATGCATCTCGTGTGCCACTTGTACATTTTTATGCAGATGTGGTATCAGGTTGGATCTTAAAGATCTAATTATGGTCAGACGTCTCTCAATTGAACCTTCCTCCCTCTCCCCTAAAATCAGTAGGCTACCTCGAAATCTCTCTCCCTCTCTAACAAAAACCCTAATTCAAAATCCCATCCTTCACCTCCATCTCTCTCCCGAGTGCCTCCAGCTCGCTCGCCTTCTCTGCCTCAGCCTCCAGCTCTCTCCTGTATGCCTCTAACTCACCCGCCTCTTCTGCCTCCAGCTCTCTGGTCGTCGCCACGACGCCTCCCCCTCCACCTCTGCCAATTATTGAATACCTTTGCCACGAGCTCTCATTCCTCCTCTAGCAGCTCTCTCGCCTCCTCATCATTACTAGGTAACCTGGGTACAATTTTTATTTATTTTGAAATTATTTACTTAATATTAGCACAAATATAGAGATTAACACATGTTGGTACTCAAACACTGTAGTTTTTTCTTAAATTTTGTTGCATGTTGATTCATTTTTATCGCATGCGTCTTTTTAAATATTTTTTTTACTTGGTTATGTTAATCTGTCCAAATATTTTTGACTAATTACTCCATATGATTGGTGTCATACATGATACTTTTTTTTTCTAAGCGTTTATTTTTATGATTATGAATTTTCAATCATTGATAAGGTTTATATAGATATTTATTTATTTTTAAATTAAAAATTATAAAACCGTGCAGAACCAAATATACCTCGTATATGCCCTCACATACCGCTTAATCACTATTTGATGACACGATCGAATGCATACAAATACCGTTATCCTAAACTTGTCCTATGAAGTAATTTTGTCCATGCTAGTAGGAGAGTGCACATGTGTCTGCAGATCTGTGTTCTTCGGTGATGATTGCTTCTTTGGCCCAATGACAGGAACTTGGATTTGATTGGATGTTTTATTAGGTCCTTCTTCGTGGACTATTTCTCACGTGATATTGTCACCCTAGAGCCTGTGACTGCATGTACACGTGATATCTTGGCCTCACAGGTGATGGTCTTGCAGGCAACTGATGTTGCGGTCTCTAGTGTTTTTTTAAAGGTAAGTACGTATATTGATGAGAGGAACGCATTACAAAAACCTGAGTTAATTACCACCCTCACAAAAACCCAAAAGATGGGAGAGGGAGTTCTTTAAAAGATTTAACTAGACAATAAATACAAGGCGCCCAGAATTGGGAAATCGGGGGAAAAGTCAACTGCAAATGATCACTACATCGTTCAGAATTTTCTTTGCGGTTATCTTTGTAGGTGTAAATGAGCTCTCAGCCTAGCGGTGGTTTCGTTCATACCAAATCCACCAAACAGAAGTCGTAAGAGCAGTCAGAAGCTTTAAGTCAAGGTATGCGTCTTGACTATGTATCATCTTGACCCAGTACAGGACCTCCCAAATATTAGAACCATCTGCAAAAAGCGGTAGCCGCAGAGCCACAGAAACGATCGCCCATATATCCTTGGAGTAGGGACATCCCCAGAACAAATGATCACAGGATTCGATATGGTGGGCACACATCAAACAGTTACCATTCACACATAGTACCAGCTTAATACGTCTATCACGAGTAGGAAGTTTGTTGTGTACCACCCTGAATAAGCAGCACCTGTGTTTGGGGGCCACCTTTGAGCCCCAAACTTCCTTATAGTAGTTAAAGGTGGTCTCTCTTGCTCGGACGAGAACGTAGAATGAGCGGAAGGAGGAGCCAACAAGAGATAGAGCCCATTTGTAGGGGGCGCAAGGCTGCACCAGAGCCGGGGTGATGATAACTCTGCATCTCAAAAGGACCTTCCAGTGCAGTGAGGCACTTGGCGAGATATGGACTTCCTAAAAAGACTCCCACCGAAGATATTTTGAGCGAAGATAATCAACCCAAATAGAGTTATCATCTGAGAGGAATCTGGTGTTGAATGGCGGTCTTTGGTGTTGAATGGTGGCAACCACAGTACAAGGATTAGCATTGCTGCATCACGCTAACATGATTTTTCGTGTATCTAGTATGTCATCCACTTCACGACATCTTTATTGCTTCCAAAGTGCATTGGCCGACTATGCAAAAGTGGTTGAGGTGGTCTCCAACGGTCTTCTTGAGGGTGAAGGCAGCGATGTTGCCATTGTTGTGGAGGATTGTACTACTAGTCAAATTTTTTAGGCTATTTATGTGATGGGATGAACCTCCTTCCATCTGTAGGTGGAAGAGCACTTGCCATTTTCCTTTGCAGGGTTCTCGAACCTTTCAACGGAGCTCCTGGATGGGCGAACGGAGAGCTCTTTCAGCCGCATGTGTATCCTCTATTGTAGAGCTTGACCCTTATTTGACACGGACTACCCTAGGCCCTCGAGGCCTTTTGACCTGGGTTTTATGTGTGGATGGTATCGGGGATGTTGCTCGTAAGCGAGTTCTTCTATTGCGGTGATGAGCCAGCCAGGTGAGGTGCGCCACGCTACGTCTCTGGCAATTGTGGGCTCTTGTGTTGGGACCTTTGAAGTTGAGATTTCTCATGTTGGGGTGGCTTGCAGTGTTGTGGTCAACCTCAAGAAGCGGAAGAATTAAGCGTGTTTTATGACGTCAGGCTCCGACGCCTCTTACGCATGCCATTTCCATGGTAGATCACTGAAAGGTCTTTGTTTGTCGCAGTAAGCGAAGGCCTTTAGGCCCGTAACCATGCTGGATGTGTGTTTCGCTTGTAGATTTGGTTGAAAGGGAGTGGCGATGGATGCTCGCAGGGTACGATTGTGACATGGGTGGTGACACAGGGAGCTCTGATGTGCCTATGCAGTAGTCCGGGAAGCGGGGTCAGATTGCATGTTGCATGGGGATTATAATGCGGGGACGTCCCCCACTGCTTCTAGATGAGGATTATCTTTTGGAATACTGAGAAGACATTTTTAAATAATTATTTAAATATTTCTAATTAATTAAATAATAATCAAGTCATAATATTTAAAAATATAGTCATCAATCAGTACCTGAGGTACCGATTTGGGAAGTAATGCCCAAATCGGCACCTCAGATGCTGATTTGGAAGGCAATCCCCATACGAGGGATGGTAGTGAAATTACCCAATGAGTTTGCCCAAATCGGCACCTCAGGTGCCGATTTGGGCAAAGTCATTGGGCAATTTGCATTTCCATCATTTGGGTAATTGTATTTCCGTCGCTCGTTTGTTATCAATAGTTTTTTTCAACTAACCCCTTTTGTTATCAAAAGCATAACATTTTACCATAAGGATGTAATTACATCTGAATGGTAAATGCTTATCCTTTCTATTACTGAAATTGTTTTTTTCAAATTTTTAAATTTTTAGTTTATAAGTCTTTTCCTTCATTATATTATATATTAAATTCCTTATTCTAGTTAATTATATGTATACTTATAATATAATATATAATTAAATCCCTTTATAATATAATGTTCATCACATAATATTTAGGTAATAATGACACAATATATGCACCATTACGAAGTCTTCAGCCCGAGAAACCAATGTAGACGAAGTCTGCAGCATCCATCTACATTTGTTTCTCTGACTGAAGAATTCGTAATCCAATTATATGATTCCACGGATAACATTGGTTTTTATTCGATCATACTTGTGTCTGATCTTTAGTCGATCAATATTCCTATTCACTTTTTATTTGATTCAAATCCATACTCAATGAATATTTTATATAATTCATATCCAATTATATGGTTCCCTAAATCTTCATCCGACTCATATCCGTACGTAGATTTTTATTCATGTTCGATGCAGAAGATGTGAATATGGATAAGAAAATTAGTATATCTGATATGTATCCGAACGCTTTTCATCGCTAGTCAATGTTGATTTGATCACGCGAAAAGAATTATAAACTAAAAAATTGAAATTATGAAAAGAACAATTTCAATGATAGAAAGGATACACATTTACCATTCAAATGTAATTATATCCTTTTGGTAAATGTTGTGCTTTTGCTAGCAAAAGAGGTTAGATGAAAAAAACTATTGATAACAAACGAGGATGGAGCTGCAAATTACCTAATGACTTTGTCCAAATCGGCACTTGAGGTGTTGATTTGGGAAAACTCATTTGGTAATTTGCACTTCCATCCCTCGTACGGGGATTGCCTTCCAAATCGACACTTAAGGTGCCAATTGATGACTATATTTTTAAATATTATGACTTGATGGTTGTTTAATTAATTAAGAATATTTTAATAATTATTTTAAAAAAAGTCCATGCCTAAGACCTTTGCCAAACGAACAAGAGGAGAGAGATGAGTATGATGTTTGAGGGGTGGAAGGAAGATGTGGTTTGTTTACAGGAAACTAAGCTGAGGCTTGGGACAATTTCAACTGGCGTGATTTGGTTGGGTCTTGTCTCTAGGAGTACAAGATGATGTCGTCTGTGGTGCGTCAAGGGGCATGATTTTTGGTTGGAGTAAGGAGTGCATCGAGCTAGTGGATTTGATGTGAAACACCAAGGCCTTGTCCGCTTTGCTATGGAAGATCTTGAATAATTATTAGTTCTTGGTGGTGTGGTATACGTTCCCACTGGCCTTCTTTCGTATGTGTTGTGGGAGGAGCTTCAGTTGGTGCGAGCTTGCTTACCGAACTTGGTGTGATTTGTTGGTGGTGACTTCAACGTCACTCCTTTTGTTGTCGATCGGTCACGTGGTACGGGGGATTGGACCCTGGCTCCCTGCTTTTCTCTGAGTTTGTTAGTGAGTTGGAGATGGAGATGTTAGACGCAACGAATCTAAAACACATGTGGAGTATTTGTTCTTCTCGATTCCATTTATATCATTTTCTTGGCTATGTTGGATTGCTGGAGTGTTTTTCCTTGGCGTTTGTGATGGCCTCGCCTAAGTCCCACTCTAATCATTCACCCATTTGTTGGACTCCAATGATGGCAAGCGTCCGGGTAACATTTCTGATTTGAGTATATTTGGATGCTTGGGAATGGTTTTTGTTAGAAGGTCGTGAGGTGTTGGTAGGAGGAAGAGGTCAAGGATCCAACGTCTTAGAGGTTGACTTGGAAGCTCATGACCCTATGAGGCATACTTACACTACAAGAAAATTGACTTAAGGCAATGAATAATTTAATATTCGTTGTCATATCTTCCGTAGTTAGATATATAACAACAAATATTATTTATTGCTTGCTTCTTTAAATTTGCAACGAATAATTGTATTCGTTGCTATATTTCTCGCAATGAATCATATAACAACGATTATTCATTGATTTTTTCTTCTAATCGTTGCTAAATTTGGAAATTATTAGTGTGAAACGAATAATTCAACGGAAAAATCATTGTTATATGGACCTTTAACAACAAATATGACATTCGTTGTTAATTACAAGTATAAAATTTGATTTTGCAACGAATAATATTCGTTGTTAAATCTTTAACATCGAAATATATGGCAAAGAATATTCAAAGTATTCGTTGCCTTAGGTCCAGTTTCTTGTAGTGTTATACACTTTAGGAGGGAGCGTTCTGCATGCAAAGGAGAGATGTGCATGTCGAGGTTGTACGCCTTGATCAAATTGAGGACATAAGAGATTTATTGGAGGAGGCGATCATTGCGAGGCACGAGCATAACATGGTTTTTATGGAGGAGGACATGAAGCACGGGGACGAATAGAGGCAAAGTTTAGTACAAAAATGGCTAAAGGTTGGAAATACGAACACTAGATACTTTCATGTAGTGACCAGGGGCCATGTAAGGTGGAATCAGATCCACTCGATTGAGGTGGATGAGGAGGACCTTGTTGGCAATCATTTTATTAGTGAGGCAGTGAAACGACACTATCTAGGAATTAGTAGGTGTACGCTTACCAGCGGTGCAAGCTGGTCGGGAAGGGATGCCCCCACGATTGTTTGACCTTTAGTATAAGGAGCTGGTTCGACCATTTGTGTTGTCTAAGGTCAAGCGGGCGGTATTTGGTCTAAATGGGGATGGTGCCCCTTGTCTAGAAGGTTTCTTGGTGTTCTTTTTTTGGGAGTCTTGGGATTTGGTGGGCCAGGCGTTGCTAGATGTGATGGAGTTGTGGATGCCAGATGAGGGGTTCAAGCAGTTGAAATGGTCTCTTATGTTCCTTTTACCCAAGAAGGAGGTAGTGCAGCACGTCGAAGACTTGCACGTTATTTCATTGTGTAATGTTGTTTATTTAATTGTGAAAAAGGTGCTTGCCAACATATTTGCGAGAGGTGCTGGGCTCAATCAACGATCTTTGCGTAAATAATGTTCATTTCAAGTCGTTACATTATGGATGGGGTGGTGTTGGCATCCGAGATTGTGGAAGAGTGTTGCAGGAAAGGGACCAAAGACTTTCTATGGAAGGCGGATTTCTCGAAGGCTTGTGATTGTGTTCATAATTGGTTCGTTTGGTCGTCCTTATATGTGAGGGAATTTCCAGGTAAACGAATTACCTGGACAAAGATGCGTATGATGACTGCATGCGGTGTGGGTAAATGGAAAGCAAGATGATGGTTTCTTTATACCACAACGTGGCGTTAGGAAAGGATGCTCGTTGTCGACGTTACTCTTTATGGTGGCTATAAATGCTATGGTGAGGATGGTGGTGAAGGGTGGTGAGGGTCGTTTCCTTGCTGGTTTCGCTCTAGTGAGGTTTTGATCCTCACTCTTCAGTATGCAGATGATACTATTTTCTTTAACGAGGGTGGCAATGCAGCTACAGAGGGGATGTCCATCATTCTTGAGTTGTTTGGATTTATCTCAAGGTTGAAGATTAACAATGTTAAGTCTTCTTTTGTGCCTATTTCAAATGGATGAGGAAGTAGCATCCTACGAAAATGTCATGTGAACACAATGTGGGGCTCCCCCTATCACATAACTTTTATTACCTTTGGTGGGAGGTAGGTTGTTGCACTCTGAATGGCACTCGATTATTGAGAAGATAGAGAAGAAGTTCGTAATTTTGCGGGATATATTTGTCTGTCGAGAGGTGGCTACCTTCTTGTGTGTTGAAGGTGGTCCTCTCGACTGTCATAGTGCTTTTCCTCAACGTGCCCCCTACTCGTTGGGTTGAAGGGGAGATTGGAGGCGATTATGATTGTTTCTTCTGGGCTTCTTCCGGTGAACAACATGGGATATCGCTCGTTGGTTGGAAAAGAGTATTTTTGGCAGAGGAGGATAGTAGGCCGGGGATATGTTGTCTGGAGGCTTGAATCATGTGCTTCTAACGAAGTAGGTGACCTGAATTTAGAAGAGACGGCACGAATTTGTTATGCAAGGATGCTCTATCTATGTGATTTTACTAGATACCTTGACGCCATATGTTGGTGTTCATTTTCCCTCCAATTTCAGGGAGGGGATCTGCTATGTGCTTTTGTGTGTGGTGCCGCTCATGAGTTTAGGAGATGGATGTGGGTTCTAATTTTGGAAAGATGACTGGACTAGGCATGGACCTTTGTGAGGTCATTTTCCGCATCTTCTTGCAGTGGTAGCTGGTAGTACATGTCAGAGATTGTTGTGAGAGTGAGAGCTGGATACCTCTCTTTCACATTGAGTTGTCAGATCAATGATTTGTAAAATCTTGTTGTTCCTTGAGACACTACCTAATGGTGGAGGATTGGATGGCTCTGTTGATCACTGGTCTTGGACTGATGGACGTTTCATTGTTCGGAAGGCCATAAGGCTTTCTATTGTATGGAGGTTCTGGATCAGGCGTGATCTCAAATCAGTTTGCTGACATGTGGAGATGGAAGATACCATTACGCATCCAGATTTTCATTTGGTTGTTGCGGAGGAAATAGCTTATAATGGAAAATAGAGCATGCAGTTCTTCCCTAGATGTGATGGATCATGTGGGTGATGTGCGACAATAGAGGAGATTGTTGAGCATCTTCTCTTTCGGTGCCCTAATACTAGGCAAGTTTGGGCTGCAACGCCTGTGGAGGGGGTTGTGACATTGGACTGGACTGAGTTTCGGGAGTCCCTCGATGCTCTTGGTCTTGGTAACAGTCCAACCAAGGTATGGGTGGGTGTTGTCTTATGAGCCATGTGGATTGCAAGGAACAGTTCTATCTTCCGTGGAGAGCGAATGTATATTAAAAATATGATTGAGCATGGTAAGAGCTTAAATACCCTTTTGTCCATGTAAACTTTTTGTACTTTTTTATGATAAATATATACAAGTTATTTGTAGCACCCGGGGTCCGCATAAAATCGAACCCGACCCGATTAAGGTCCGTTTCACCCAATAAAGTTGACAATCGGCATTAGATGACTCAATTCGATCAATATATTGCAAATTAAAAGTTGTTCGGAATCGACCAAAAATCGATCGCATCGTAATGCGTGTCCGAAAAAGCCACGACGTAAATTCGGAAACCGCAAAACAAATCGAAACCACCCAAAAATCCGATTCGAAGAAAGAAGACAAACAGAATTGACCGATCGTCAATCGGAGGTGCTTTAATATTTTTAAATCGCAAAATTTAACCTCAAACCGAAATCGTATCTCGAAAATTCGGGTATTCAAAACCCGATCGGAAGTATATCAATATTATACTCATTTTGATCATCGTTCAGAGACGGTTAAATCGAGATAGTGTGCATCGAAATCCGAGGTTCGATGCCCGATTACGGTCAACTTTAAGTGTGTCAAATAAGAAGAAAATTTTTCGTTTAAAAAAATATAATACAGCCTGTTCGGTTAAAAATAATAATAATAATATAATTTAGTACAAAACCAATGGACTATTCTTTCCAGCCACTTGACTATTTTCTTCTTTCTACATGGCATTCTTTTTATCCCATTTGGCAAACAAAAGGCTTCTTCTCATCCTATATATATAACACCCAAATCTCATTTCCATTTCAGCCGTTATTCCCCTCCCTCCTTTCTACTTGAATGTGGGAAGACATCCCCCTCGCTTTTCTCCCTATTTCCCTCTTCTTCTATAAAACCAGCCGAGACACCTCTCTTCTTTTCATTGTTTCCACCAAAAGGTTCAATGCCCTTTCGGTTGTTGTTGTCCTTAGCAGCAACTATTGCTACTAATTACATGTTGATTGATGTTGTCAACCATTTACAGCAGCAAATGCTCTCAAATTAAGCTACAAACCACTGCTACAACTGCTATAGAAGGTGCCTATATCAAAGCCCTTTTGCCAAGACTTGTATTTCTGCATGCTTCTGAAGAAGCAGGGGCTGCTGCCAAGCTACCACCACTGTTGCATGCAGTAGCAGCCCTTGCTGCTACTGATTGAGGATTTTTTTCTCCACTTTGAAGATCCAAGAGGCACAATCCCTTTTCCTTTCTCTCTTGCTACCACTCACGTGCTTTTACACAAATTATTCCCTGTTGGTTGAGGACTTGGGACAGGAATTAGGAAGAAACTCTAAATTTTCTGAAAATTTGTTCGAATATAAATTCTGTTGTTGTGAACTCCCGAGGATCTGGGTACTCGTTTACGACATTTTCGCGGCATTTCATTCGCATTAGATCGCACAAGCTACTGAAAAATAAGAAAATTTTTCGCGCTGCTATATTTGCATATGACATTTACATTCTTTGCGTAAACCACAAGGATAAGAAGAACAAGAACCATCACCATTTTATTTCATAAATTTTCATATAATTACATCATGTACAAGAAATCTTCCAGTATACACAGTATATCCCAAACTCTTGTATAGAGAGAAAGCCTTTACATCGTAAAGAGTGTTGGACATGCGAGCCCATGGCGAGCCATTATGCAATAAATGTTATTGCGAATATCATTCCCTGATCTGAAATGAAGAATGAATAATTTGCATAATAGGTCCCTTATTACAATTAGGGTTATGTACCATGGCCATCTTAATGATCATACAGCTGTTGATTCAATTATTGAATCATAGAGGCTGGTGCTTGGATGAATATCTAATGAGTTAGATTAATGAATCATCAAGCACCGTCAAATGATTGTTAAGAGATGATCTCCAACCTGAGTAGGAGATGGCAATCCTTTCTCAATTAGGCTGATATCTGACCGACCTCTTGATGCAAGTCCTCTACATAGGAATAGAGATTCAGAGGTGTCAGATTAGTTAGGTCAAAGAGTTGACTTAACGAGATCGAGATAACCAAAGTCCTATATCATATGTTGTCACGATACAAGCACACATCCTCTGACCGGAGACAGATGTGTTACTATATGTCTGAGTATGTACATTTGGCAGACCAATAGGTTGATGACCTAACCAAGGTCTATACATCGGCGCGCTGGTGTGCATATAAGGGCATATGAGTAATACGATCTCTCAAAGGGATCATACATGTTCATTTACTGAACGGAAGGCATGAGCTCACTCATGAGATATTGGGAAGAATCAAATTCCGTGCACGGTCGTCTCGCTTTGGAAGCTTGACTGAATTTGTAGGTTTGATATATACTTTTGGAAAGTATATGATCAAGATCTAGGTATGATATATGCTTTTGGAAAGTATATGATCGATACCAACTCCCAATGATCGAATGAGAAACTTACTGATAAAAACCCTGAAGTAGACAATGTAAAGTTGATCTAATACTTTATTTTTATTCTGAGTCTTCCAGTATGCAGGATGTACAGTTATTGGGAATACCTGAGGGTGATGTGATCATAAACGATTGTATAACCATGACGCTTCCATTCCTAGGGAGTGAGAAACGGGTCTGGATTTTAGTGACTCCTCTCAGTAGAGAAGTAATATGATCTTGGTCCAAATGTTGGACATTGATCTGAATGTGATTCAGATGCAATGAGAAGATTAGATTTGCGGTCTTGATTTAATCAAGCATCTATGAGAGGCCCGCGATCTGCATTTGAGATAAGATCTCAATATACAAGTCACTATATATGGAACAATACAGTCGCCCTGTCCTTATCTCCAAGTATCCGTGGAGAAAGCACATTATCCTTGAAAGAGTTCAGGATAATTTCATTGTTGATATGTGTATCCGAGCATTGAGAAAATTGATAATTAAACGTGATTTAATTATCATGAATAATATGAATTTGATTCATATTATAAGGAGAGTTATCTGAGATAATAAAAAGTGATTTAATTATCAAAGATGTGAATAATGTGAATGTGATTCATATTGTTTGGGCACACGAGATAGAGATCAAGATGATTAAATGTGATTTAATTATCGTGAATATGAATAATGTGGATAGCAATATCCATATTAGTCATATATATTATAAATGTGATTTATAATATATAAGAGAGAGCTATTTGTAATTTACATTTGTTAATTAACTGTTAATGTGAATTGGATTCACATTGGACATTGAATTGAAAATGTAATTTACATTTTATTTTGGGTTGTGAATATGATTCACTAATTTTTAATGGCATGATTGCAATGTTCACAAAATAAATTGGATTTATTTTTGTGAAATAATTTGCAACAAAAGTTGTTGCAAATATTGGAGAAATTAATGGGATAATGTATCTCATGGAATAAAAGGAGAAGAAGCCACCTTCCTTGTATGGAGGGTGGACGACCACATTTCCTACATGGAATGTGGTGGCCGTCCACTCCATTCATGGAAGGAGACTTGCTTCCTTCCTATTTCTCCAATGGAGATTGATTTGATATAAATCAAATTATATTTGATATATATTTGATTTTTATTAAATTAATTATTGTTGGTTTTTTTCTACCAACACAAATCTTAGCCATTAAAAGAAACACAATCAATCAGAACCATTGGATTTGTGTTGTCCATAGATTAAGATCCATGGATCCCAAAAATATTATAAAAGGAGAGGCACTCCTTTGCTCTTCTTTACACACAAGAGAACATAAGTCTCTCTTTCTCTTTCTCTCTACACGTCAACCCTCTCTCTTCTTCTCTCATGGTCGTCCACCATGGACGCCCTAGAGGGAGTCTCCATCGCCGCAGCGTCGTCGTTATGCTGCCCGACCCTTTGCTCGTGGATCTCTGTCTCCTTCGGTGCGCCTCGCTCGTGAAGAAGACGTCGGATCTCGTGTGTCGAGATAAGGAGATCCGCCGCTTGGATCATCAACATGGATTGCGAGAAGCACGTGATTCATCCCCGCGCTCGCAAGCGTCTCCTCCGTCGGATCGGACTTGAGACAGGAGGTTTCTTTGTTTAGAGACTCGATCGCAACCACACTTCAAGAGTAATCCTGTTACTTGTTTGTGGTTTAGACGAAACGATCCGAAAAGTGTTCTTGGATCATGTGGTTTCGTCGCATGAAAAAAAAATTAATTTCCGCTGCTTAGAACAACCAGTGCGACTAGTCGTTCTTCGTCGTATTCGATACGATGCTCATGCTTCCGTGATACGCTTGAGGATATAAACATATCTTTTAAAGAGAAGAAATCTCATATCATACATAATCATCAATAGATGTCACATATCCATAATGTTCACTATGATATAGACGATCCACATCCATCAATATGTATGAGATCCCTTATACCTTGACATCTTACACCTTTCCTAAGAGAAGGGTGTATTGGACATTCTTTGAATACACTAGTATGTAAGATTTGAAATTTTAGACATTCTAAAGTTTCATATCTTACTAGTCTAATGATCTCATCAGCAGACATATGTCCAAAACTTGATGCCAAATCATTGTCAAATGATCTTCATCCTCCTATTTATCTTATAAAGGTTTTAATTTTCAATATTAGAAATCTTAATGAACCATTCATTAATTTTCAAATTTTGTGGAGTCCACTAGATGTTAGATTACTATCTGAAATATATCCATCGTGACTCTTTATGATAGTTTTATCTCAGAATTCATGTTTATTTCCAACATTTAGAAACAAACAATGAGTGTATTCTAATATCTAGGTCATACAGACATTCTCTAAGACTAAGGGCTCTCCCACTGAGAATATGAAGTCTATCTATCCAAAAGAGATTGCTGCAACAATTACATCAATATCCATGCAGATGACTATTAAACCTTAAGATCAAATTTACAATCTTTTAATATATATATGCAACCAATTGCAAGTGTCATTAGAAGATTGGGATACAATTATCAGACTTTATCTTATGAAATAAGTAAGTTAAAGTAAATGATTATATGTAGATTATTCTGATGCTTTATCTGAGTCCTTCACTAAGGATTTTAGACAGACTTGATAGTCATACTATCAACACATCAACTTATTGCAGTATTGGCATTCATCCAACTCTTTGGATGTCATACAAAAGTACAATCAACTCTTTGACTTTCCTTCTCACATTGGTTCGACCCACGCTTCCACGGTGCTCTCTTCATCTATAAACAACCATTGTTCAAGATAAAGAATCTCTTATGTTAAATTCAAAAGAATTATGTAAGAGTATTTCAACATTTATACATTGTTGACACGATTTTTCACGGTTTAAATAGATGATTTAATCAAGTCGTTTTTTTCCCACGATAAATTGTTGTCAAACAAATAATATTACAACTACGAGCACGATGAATGTATGCAAAAAGTATGCGGCAAGTAGAGGTTCGAATCCACAGGGACCAAGTAAATTTGCAATTTTTAGTTCGACATCTTACGCATAAAATGCTAAATGAGATATAGAGATAGAATTTGGAAAAGATTTCTTTTAAAAATGTGCAATCTAATTGATGAAGAAATTAAGGACTATGCTTGGAAAATTTAACATAAAGGAGAGTTCAAGGGCTGCAATGAAAATGACATATAAATAAAGAAAGAGAGAGAGAGATGGAGTAATTCTCATGCACGCATGGAGAGTTGCTGATTGTTGTTGGTGCACGGGGGAGAATGCCGCAGGTGCTACACGAGAGAGATGGTTGGATGCACGGACGGTGGCACGGGCTGGAGTAAACCGCAAGGAGGAGGAGAGTGGCTGGCAGTGGGCTGGAGGAGCATCGCGAGGAGGAGAGTGGTCGGCAATCGTTGGGGTCGAGGAAGAGAAGAACGTCGGGGGCAGGGAGTCATTGATGCCTATGCCTTCATCTTCATCTACATGAGACCAGAGAGAGAGAGAGAGAGAGAGAATAAAGAGAGAAGAGAGGGAGTATGAGGAGAGGATCTTTCATGTGTCATGCCTCCTTTTATAGATGAATATTGCTTTGGAATGAAGGGACACATCCCATGCACATGAAGACAAAACAATAAATTTATTCATGCATGGGAAAGGGAGAAGAATGTTACTTGTATTCAAGGGAAGCACCCCATGCATTTAAAGATAAAAACAATTCATTCATGCATGGGGAAGGTCTCTTTTTATAATAGCCATATGCACCTTTTCAAAGTGAAGTGAAAAGTCACATGCATATATGATAAAAACAATAACTTCATGTAAGACAAAAATAATAAAGACTCTCATGCATGAGAAGGATATGGTCGGCTATAATTTGTGGGAAATGGGAGAGAGAAAGAGAGAATGAATGAAGGTGGTACACATGCATGTATGATATTAAAGAGTGGGAATTTTTCACTCTTAACCCTCCCATTTTCTTTCCAACAAATTGTAAGAGATATTTTGTAGAGCCAAGTTAATATGTTGGATGTTGATTAAATTAGTGCTCTATGAGTGTACCCAATTTCTCTCTGATAAATCTTATTAATGATTATAATCAATGAGAATATTATAACAGATGTTTTCTTGATTTTATGATGATTTTATATGCTTATGCGCATGGAATACTGTAGACATATATTATGTGAATTTAGAGTTTGAAACATTGGAATTGATATTGTATTCCACATAATTTGAGCTTATTATCTCATCATATCATGTAATCATCATACATGCTTCATTAAATTCATACAATATGAATATTATGAAGCTTCATAAATGACTAGAGCATAGACAGTAGAATGATGACACTTATCATGTCTACATCCATCTAGACCCTTAAAACATTGGTTCAGGTGGGTATTCAAACATTTTGAATACATCATCTCTTATAGAGCTACCATTCTGCATAATGCAAAGAACCATGTCATTTATGATTAAATGTCTAGAGCACATATGTATGCCAGACATCTTCTTAGATTTTTATAAGGATTATTTGACAATTGCGATCGTCATCGACATGTCACTTCCAAAGTACAGTCGATGAAAGATCAAGACTATAGAGACATATAAACCCTAAGGTGATGTCTTATTGTCTTATTTAATTGTCATTCCTCGTTATGCTGAGGAAACTAGCACATTGCAACCACATACATTATGTGTTCAATTATAAGTACAATATCTGGATCATGAGTCCAATCCATGATATTTTACTGGTTATCATTGAGTATAACATTGAGTGGGTTTAATCAAGGATTATCTGAAATAAGAAATTTGTGTAAGGGTATATATATTATATATACATATTTTACTTTGATTTAGGAATTTTTATATCAAAGTTGTCTTGCCTTGTCAACAATGAAAGTTCATTCCCTTAATCACTTTCAACGTAAGAGATATTCTTACCATTATATCTCTAGCAAGATCTGGTATCTCCTTTCCTATCTTTGTCACATCCCAATAATATGAGAACCCGTGACTCTGATAAAAAGAAGCGGAAACACATTCCACCTTGCAAGTCCAACTTGCATTTCTCAATTCGATCTTTAACACCCGAGCCCATCACCCCTAAGGCGATGTTGACCCGTTGTTAATTGAACCAACCATCAACAGGATTAGAACTCGCTATGTGCAATCCAATATTACCCCAATAATATGAGGACTCGATATTGGGGTCACTACGCATACGTCCTTACTCCTTCGAGAAGTAAAGAGCCCGATCTAGATGTGCTTGTATACAGGAGTTGTCACTTCGGACATGCGTCTCCTACATACAATCCCCGGCGACGGAACCCTTCGCCTTGACGGGAGACCATGGATGTCACTTATGTGATCCTCCGCCTCATATTCAAATCACAATAATTAATTATTGAATCACATTCACATAATCAATTCTTCCAAGGGAAATACACATCTATTAATAATAGAGTGCTTTTAATTAGATATAATCAATTTAATCACATTAAATTAATTATCAATCTAATTATCAATCAACAAACTTGATTATTACTTGAATAGTAGGTATAATCTCAAAGTACATATTATTCGAATTTTAATAATTAAAAAATACACTTTGACTTCTCCGACATTATCGAGTCCCTACCCGCTGTCATGGCCAGTACCTACGGGAGTGGGACGGACCACATCCGGTGCAACCCGCTACCCCAACGCTCCCCGACTAGACACCATATCCACCTCAGGAAAGGATAATGCCAGATAGATCATTATGTACTTTGAGATGCTCATAGGTTTTTCTACCGAAATTATACCATATAATATTCGTCAAAACCATCTTGATAATATTATAAGGATATTTGCTAAACAAATCCCCAATCCTATTCAAGCAAGAGGGTTTTTCATGTAAAATTTGTCCTACAACTATTGTAGGATAAACTAGGGTTCTGCATGAAAACAATGTTTGTTGATTATTTCATATCAACCAATTATGATCAAGATCAACTATCTTATCATCTTGGTTAGTGAAATGTCATTCAATGAAATAATTATCTCTTTAAATATTTCACAAATATTAATCAATAATCATTTCAGAAAATTAACAATTAATTTTCATCGATTTATTTGAATGACTATCACAAGGTTCATGGTCAAATTCGTCAATTTTCAACAATGACCCCTACTCACTAAAATCAACACATCTTGATCAATTTAAATCCAAATTACGCAAAATCAGTTTCTTAAGATTTCTAGTTTGATTTATGACAGAATCCAAGATATTTCACACATTTCTAGGCGCATGGAAACAGTAATTAACTCATTAATCATGTTTAGATTCGCAGTTCCGGCAACAGTGAATACATGTTTATTCAAAAGGCCATATCTTGAGCAAACGAAATCCAAATTATATAAACTCAGATCCCATGGTTTCCTTATTTAATGAGAAACAAAATCCGATTGAATATTTTGTGTTTAAACAATTTTAACAGTACTGAAAAATTCAATTAAACAGAGGTGCGAAAATTGAAATGCAGTAAAAAAATTTCGCAACCCTTTCAAACCCAAGTCGTCCTAGGTTTACGGATCGTATCCAAAACCTTTCCGACCTAAGGCTCTAATACCACTTGAAGGATACGATGAATCCTCAAGCGCATCACGGAAGCGTGACGATCGCATCTTATGCGATCGGAGCGACTAGTCGCACTAGTCGCTAGGTGCAACAGAATTTAAAATTTTAAATCAAGAGATGAAATCACATGATCACAAGAACATTTCTTGGATCGTTTCATCAAACCACAAAGTATTAGAAATACCTCTTGAAGCGTGGTTGCAATCACTAGATCTCTAATATAAGAGATCCTCCTGACTCAAGTCCGATCTACGAAGATGGCACTTGTGGGTACGATGATGAGACGCGTGCTTCCCGCAGTCCTCGATGAAGATCCAAGTCTTGAATCTCCTGATTTCGTCCAACGAAATCCGACGTCCTCTTCTAGAGCAAGAAGCGGCGATAGGGTATATACCATACGGTATGTTCCTTTTGTTTCAGTTTTCTTTTCTCTTCTGTTTATATTTTCGGGACACATATATGAATGAACTGTCGACTTCTGATGTACATGTGTATATGTTATGAAAATGAATGGAATGAAATTTTGGTGGCAATTGTCTGTGTTGATATGATGAATGTGGTCTGGAATGTCATGTGCAATTATAGCAGTACAAAAAAATTTCTCTGAAATTCAATAACACAGTGCGATGAAAATGCGAATATAACAGTGCAAATTGTGTGTAAACGGGTACCCGGATCCTAAGGGGTTCACATTACTGGGCAGACGTATTCTCGAAGTCACGCCCTCTTTTTCCCAAAAGAAATGTAATCTGCAAATTTCGGCAGAAAAAACAGTATCTTAATACTCAATAAGACACATGTACAACAGGGGAATTTACTAATATACATGTATATGTACATGTTACCAAAACACATTTACATTTTCCCTTTACCTTGAACCTCTTGGGCCCTAGACAAAAGCCTGATAGATGTATTTACACAGAATATATTATTGTAGACGTGATATAAATTAGATAATTATACAAAGAAAATAGTAGGGTGGTTACTGTGTCAAAACTTTTAGAAGGGTCACCAAATTCGACCTCTGCCTCAAGCCGTCCCAGTTATCAGTCTCTCCCGTTGATCTAATTTCTTGACGCCGAGAATGCCAATTAGAACTTGAATTCCGAAGAACGCAGAACATATGTATGCAGCAATTGCAGGGGTCTGAAATGGTTGGTGTTAAATATGTGGTACCATGTCTATCAGCACAATCAACAAAATAATGATATAATTTAATTGAAAGATGAAGTGCACATAGAACTGTGGATTAATGGGACCACAGATCAATGTGAATTGTGAACTCCAAAAAATAAGTCTAAAAAGTCTGCCATTTTGGGTACCAGATATCTCTACATGGAGAATATTAAATGAAACACGTCGCACTGTCATATAATAAGTTGGTCTTAAACGGCAATTCTGAAAATTATTGCATGTACTACATTTTATAAAATTAGATGATACTAAAATGAAAAGTCACGAGTATCAACATTTGGCTAAGCAGATTTTAATATCTCTTCCAAACAAACATACGAGCAATGCCTATGCCTCAGTCGTACTTAAGCCAGCCAGAAATTAACAACATAAAGTCTGTTTCTTTGGCAAAGATGTGAATCTTTTTGAAAGAAACTGCTTACCCTTATGGAGTTGAGATACAAGATCGTCGCCAGATTTACTAAGCTTCCAGAAGCCACAGCCTGTTATCCATCAAAAAGTCTCAGTTACCACCATCTAAATCAACAACAAAGCCTTTTTCCATAGAAAGGATATTATTGGTTTTAAACAAAACATCAATTACAATGTTCATACAGTCCCGAGTTTGCCATGATTCAATGCACAGAATGGAAGATTCTAGGAAATCTTAACTTTTAGAAGGATAAAGAGATTAAAATTCGACTAACAAACAAGGGAGGTGAAGTCGGTGTGTGCAGGAGAGCAAAAAGGAAGCTAGGATAAATATTTTAAAGAAAGAAATTAGAGTTGTAGAAGCTACTAATGCACGAGATTGCAAAAATATACTGTTCTAAAAAAAGATACAACTATAGGAATACTTTATTGTAATCTCTCAGTAAATAAGGAGCATGATGAAACCACACGAGGAAACCTCTAGTGCCGGATATTTTATTGTAATCTCTCAATAAATATAAAAGCTGTGGGGCTTCTTATATAGAAGCCCAGACATACCAGAGTCTCACTTGTATATGATGTGGGACTAATCAAGAGAGCATGGTAATTAGATCTTAGAGAAATCTAATTACCCATCTATTATATACTCTAACACTTCCCCTGAATCCAGAGTTAAGAAATATACAACTTGTAATAAAAGAAAATATATGCAACGCATCTTCACTCGATACATCTTGAGAAAGAAGGGGGGATATCCGCTCAGAGTAGTCACTGTTGAGAAGACCCGCACGAGGATGAGCCTATGATGATCAGGACATGCCTGAAGTAGAATCGTTGCGACAATCAAGATGTTTTTATAGTATAGTCGCTCTAGGAGAACATCAACATGGAGAGTGATCACACTATGAGGAGACATATGCTGAAGCAGTTGATGCTCGGGAAAATGATTTGTGTGCAGTAGTAGTCTGGGGAGTCGATCTTTATTGTAGTTGGGAAGTAAAAGTCTGAGACGATCCCGGGTAAAGAAGCACATATGGAGTAGTTAATGTCGATGTCGAACACCAAAAGTAGAGTTGTCATCTCTTATATGCAAATCTCTAGAGTTGGGCCTCTCCCATACATGAACCTTGAGAATGTCCTAGACTTGGAGTCGGTTCTCTTGTATAAAATCACTGAAGATGAGATCGCCTTGTGAGGAGCCAGGAGCAGAAGACGATGGGCGCAATCAAAATCGTGTAGATACATCTAAACTAGAAGAATATACCCTGCTTTCAACCCCCTAATCTCCCATACTTGTCAAAATAAAGACTTATAAAATCAAGTTGGGAGAAAACAATATAAAACATGCATATTTTTTGGCTTTGACCCTTTTTTGTAAGTTCCCCCCTTTTTTAATAAGCCATATTTTTCTCGGCTTTCTTCTTTATAAGTCGTTGTCCTCCACTTTTCTTTTTTCAATTCCTCCCACCTCCTTTTTAGGCCATTTTTCTCGTAATAGTGGCCCATTTGGGTCCGAAAGATTCACATCTTTTTTTGAGTATAATGCAATAAACCAACTTAAATGGTCCGATGGTAGTGTAGCATGCCTAACAGCCAAAAGAACAGGGTTCAAATCCCTCTTTGTAGGGGTTGCGTTAAGTAGTCGACAACAAGGGTAAAAACTGGTCAAATTTTTTAACATGGATTTGAGCAAGAATCCATGTAGACGGCCCTATTATAGTGAGAGAAGTCTTTGCTAATGTAGTGGGCCCGTTGGGTGCAGAATGAGAACAACGTATATTCTTAGTAACTTCACCATCCGGAGCTTCTAGGAGATGCTCGCAGGTGTTGTAGGGAGTCTGGAGTCGCGATGAGTACTGTCGCATGGGCGACCAATTACCCATCTATTACATACTCTAACCAATATCATTTAGCATTCATGGACACTTACATATAGTAGCGGTGTGGCTTATTCTCACACCATCCAACCACGGATTATCTTTTCTCTTCTCAGTAAGAGAGAAAAAAGCTTTCTTTTAACCTTGTCTACTTATAGTTGTGATTGTGTTTTGATCATGGGTGTGTGAGCAAGATGAGTGCAAGAAGAGTATATCATGTCCATGACCATTCTACTGGGGTTGAAGTTTGGTTATCTTTCAACGAGGCAACGATGCACAGGAAGAATCCCAACAAGTTTAATAGGAATTTTCACCTTGTGACACCTAGCATTGGGGCATATTTGGTTTATGGATTTGTTCTGACTCAATATATAAGATCCAAATACTAGAAATCTTTAGAGAAGAATCATATAAAGACCTAACCCAAATGGGACCTTTTTTCATGGGATAGGGTTTGCAGAAAAGATCATCACGACCATAGTGACCTACGTATATCTTAACGTTCTTACTAAAGGTCGTTTTTTTACATACTATTAAATTAAGTTGATTTTTAGGGCTTGCCGCTAAGGGTCGTTATCGTTCAATTACCTTTTCCTTTTGAATTTTATCTTCATGCATTTGTTAAATATCGTGAAGTGTGTGCCAATAAACATGGTGTGGAAACAATGAGGCATATTATGAATATAATTGTCAAGGCTGCTAGACAAAAATGTTGTAATGCATGTTGCAGAGCAATACAATCCCAAACAACGACAAACACAATATTGCCATGCAATAGCACAATTCGACATTTGCAAGCACTAGTGGAGGAGGGAAGCCCAACCCTGCAAAGCAGGGACGGAGCCAGAACATTATATCGGAGGGGTCACAAATTAAAAATAATCATATATCTATTAATGTAATAGAAATATTTAACATATGAAAAAAGTACAATAAAAAAACATGTTATAACTCTTCATCAAATTACCTCACGCTGGTTTAAAAATATCTTTCCATTCTTTAAATGCAACAAAGTAGAATTATTGGTTCCTTGACTTGCAAGTAACAATTTATTACAATAAAAAAATTTATATCTCATGCGACAATAATAACCAAATTATGCAATCACCATTTCACATTTATGTATTGCATAGTTTGTTCTTATACTATTATATATGTTGACAAGTACAATCATATATTTCAATAAAACTTAACAAAATGCAAATTATGTGTATAACTTTGATAAAACTTTCTCAATGAGCAACAATACTAATAAAAAATCTTTTTTTAAAGTTTCTAAATATACTCAAAAAATAATATAATTAAGATTTGTAATTACTATAATTTCTACAAATTTTAGCTTTGTATATCTCTAAGATTTACAAACAATAGCTTATAATTGAAATCCATTTAGATTGAATTTTATCGTAGTAAAAATTACTTTCAGCATTGAACTATTCGTGTTATATATTTTTTATACATAGGGATCTGCGATAGAGTTTTCTTTATCTTTCTTCTTTCTATTGAAAAATAGAGAATAGAGACAATAAAATCCATTTGATTCAAATTGTTGAATAAGCTATTTAGAACTATTTCTTTCCTACTCTTCCTTATTCGATCATTTTTAGCTTTTTTTAGAAAGAAAGCAAATATTATTTACTATTAATTAGTATTATCTCACTTTTCTCATATTATTTTTTTGAGAATTCAAAAAGTTCTAATATTTTTGGTCAAATAATATGACCAAATAACTTAATCAAGACTATTATTTAGTTGTTAATTAAAAATATATTAAGATATAAAGCTAATATATAATTATTTTTTTAACAAGTCAAAAGTTTGATGTTAGGCATAATATTAGCTTATAAAAAATATACATTTTCAAGACCTTAAAACCAATGTTGCCATATACTTTTTTTAGTTATCCAGATGCTAAAAGAACAAAATGAATGGGAGAGAAGGGAAAAACAAGAGAAAGATGGTGAAGAGAGAGAGAGAGAGTTACGATTCTTTCTCAAAGTTGGATTCTATTTTTAGAATCCAACTTGCCATAGAATTAAACCAAGTGCGATACTTTCTTCCTAAAACTTAGGGGGGGGCACTTGCCCCTCCTTTCCCCCCTCTCTATCCGTCCTTGCTGCAAAGAAAGCATGCAAGGATGCAATGAAAGCGTCGATGTTGGCAAGATCGATGACTACGCGAGGAGACATCACCCCGTGGTGCAAGATTGCTGAGTCGTTGTTTGACTAGACACAAATCCACATAGAAAGACACTTTATTTGTGATAACCCACTACAAGATCTGAGGCTTTGTATGGGAGAGGTGTGTTTTCTTATTTATGCATAGGAGAGGTCCACTTTCGAGATCTCATATAAAAAGGATCAATCTACAATTGTTGCTTGGGATCAAATCCTACTATTGTATGGAATGAACTCATACCATTGTTTCTTGAAAGGGCCTCCGACTACTGCTTCCCGCCTAGTTAATTGTACGAAGATCGGCTTCCAACTTACTTGCCTACTTCCAGCAGAAGATATGTTACATGAGGGGAAGACAATTTCTTTGATAACAAGTTGCAGTTATTAAGTCTCGGCTTGAGGGGAGTGTAAAAAGTTGTGTATTGAGCAAGAAAGAAAATGGATCTCTCGAGGATGCCATTATAACTCTAAGATGGTTAGTAGATTTCTTCAATATCTCAATATTACTCTTGTGGTTAGTCCTATATTGTCGGTTGTTGGGACGTGTGCGGATTGATGGGTCTATATATGCCTCTCTATACTTCCGATAATCCTCTAAGAAGAATAGTATGAAAATTTGAGCCAGTCGTGTCCCTTCTCCGATGCAGTAAGGCCACCATTCTTTTGTCTCCAACCACACAAAAAATGTTTTTGTTTTCGCATGTGCTTATTTATTTAATTTTAAGGTATATAACGTTAATTTGCACTATCTGGCCTTTATATAATTGTTATTGAACAAAATTTATATAGTATATTCATAATGTGATCCATTCAGCACAATAAATATTCAATTCATTATATATTTGTGTTTAATTTTAAGGATGTGGTAACAGTTTTCTTATCCATTGTATGTATCCTTGCTAGATTTTAAAGTGGACAAGATGCAGCGACACATATATCAATAATCTGTTTATTTGCACCCTTGATTGACATATATAGGAACCAAAAGAAGGTGTTCTACCAAATTCTGACTAGCAATTTTGTACTTTTTTCCTTTAAAAATCAGAAGGCTTATTAGGTAGTATATGGAATCAAGCAAGTCAAATAACAATTTATATTCAAGCAAAAGATGTGGATATGTGAAAATTTCTCTTTCAATATTGGCATTCAGATCCAGGGGTAGGTTTGCAAATACTATGTATTAATCATCTCTTATTCCAAATGTGTAAAGAAAGAAGGGAAAGACAGGAACTTACATTTCCAACTGCTGTTTGTACAGTAGCTACCCTTTGGAAGGCCCTCTCAGACTCCAAGGTTCGCACCCGAAGCTTAAGATCCCCTTGTTCCTGCATGACAATTAATATCCCTCAGCACAATATCATTATAAACACTATTTTATACATATTTAAGCACACATTAAACTTGTGATTCATTACCAAGCGTTGTATGATACTTGCAAGTTTTTCAACTCTATCTGCCTGCCTAAATAAATTGGCAAAAGCTTGGGACTGTCGTTCCCACCTTTTCTTGAAGTCCTAAATACAAGGAAGATTTCTTTTACTCAATAACGAAAGAGAAGCTTAAAATGTAACTGATACAGAACAAGTAGATAGTGGTCCTGCCTTAACAGAAACCTCAACCCCTGCTTCCCGAAAGCTTAGCAATTCCAATGCATAGCTAATAATAGCAACATAATAAATGTTAAAAAGGAGAATGGATCTAAAAGATCTGCATTGACTACAAATTCAAGTTGTGTCAATTGAACACGCACGGTTTGGCAATTTCAGTAATGACGGATCCGGGGTCGAGTCCTTTTCCTATTCCATCCAAAACTGCAAAAATAAAAAAACAGTAGTATAAGGGGGTTGCATGCTCAACTAAGAAGAGAAACAATAAGGCACTTTTTGTTGCACAATACCAGAAAATGCTCTAACAACAAACGTAAAAGTAGCAATTGATAATAGATCCTCTCCTGAAGACCGTCACAAAACAAGTATGAGAAGCAGATAAAGATATTTATTAAAATTAAATGCAGCTACCAATTGCAGCTAATCGTTGCTTCTTCTTTTCCAGTCTTTCTTCCTTTGTGGTTGCTTTTTGAAACCAAGTTCAGCTGTAGCCATCTCTCTTTCTTTCCTCTGTGCAGCAAGGCGTTCCTCAAAGCTGCAAAATAACCTTACTTTCGTAAACCATGCATTTGTGAGCCTGCTATATCACGTTAATTGGGTTTTAGTAGAATACTTGTTCAAAAAGAATTGTGCAGTTCTTCTAACGGCTGTCATATCACCCGTTGGAACAAGAACACCCATTTGAATCATGGCACCAAGCACCTGTTAAACGGAATAAAATATTGGCTCCCACATCTCAGATGTCTTTATCTCATTATTAGACACCTCAAATATAGGCAAACAACAACAATAAAGCCTTTTTCCCACCATTAAGGAAAATAATAGTCCAGTGACACAAAATTGATAGAAATACTATAGATAAACTATGGTTGTATTGCTTATTGAAAACTTTAAAGACTCCATAGGTAAGACAGAACGATATGATCCAATCTGCAAACATGTTATAAATGCCACTCAATAACAAAAATTATTATTATTATACAGTACAAGTTTGGATGAAAATTCATATAAAAATATAATTTTTTGGGTAAATTACAAAAAAAGGTCCCAACTATGTGTCAATTCTCGATTTTCAAATTAACAAAGAGAGGCCTGAACTTTCAACTTTAGGATTTAACGTGGTTGTGGACAGAAAAGGATCTCGGAAGCTTAAGGAGGATTGTCTTAGAGACAAAAATAAGAGCACGTCCATGTTCGTTACTTGATAAGTGATGCCTTTAATTAGGAAGCGACTCATAGTTGGTTTTGTAATTTTCCCTATTTTTTGTTAACCTCTAAATTCATTCAATTAATCTTTGTGATAATTAAGGTACTAAGTTCAAAATTAGAAGAAATGTAAAGAAATTCTTATCCTGCCAGGGAGCCAACCTCTCTATAGTTGCAGTAAAGTGAGAAAAAACATTTTTCGCACCTCTAAGCTCGTGGCATATTATAGGATACTTCATTTTTGTTTTTTAACAAATGTTGGGAGAAGAATTATTCATGCATTAGAACTAGTTTGAGGGCTCTCTTATATAGGAGAAAAGCCCTTAAAAAATAATTACATACTAAGTCCTGAGAAAAGATAATAACTTAGAATAGACATAGAAACATATATAATTATCTTAACACTCCCCCTCAAGCTGGAGCATATATATCTATCATGCTCAGCTTGGAACAACACTTCTGAAATGGACCTCGAGAAAGAGCTTTGGTGAAGATGTCGGTTGTCTGATCCCCTGTCGAAATATGAGAGGTAGCTATGAGCCCTTTCTGTATCATGTCTCTGGTGTAGTGACAGTCCACCTCAATATGTTTTTTTCGCTCATGGAAAGCAGGATTATTAGCAATAAAGAGTCGCATTGGAAGAGGCATTTCAATAGTAAGATCAGTTAACACCGAATTAACCCACATCATCTATGTACTTCCTTGTTCCATGGCCCGGTACTCAGATTCTGCACTTGATCTGGATACTACAGTTTTCTTCTTGCTCTTCCACAAGACAAGTGAGCTTCCAACAAACACTGCAAATCCCAATGTAGACTTCCTATCTATGGGACAACCTGCATAGTCTGCGTCCGCACATGCTGTCACCTCCAGGGATGTATCCCTATGGAATAATAGACCAGTACCAGGTGAATTCTTCAAATATCTCAAAATCATGTAAATGGCATCCATATGCACCTTTCTGGGCTGCTCCATGAACTAGCTAACTTTGCTCACTGCAAACATGATATCTGGTCTGGTGATAGTAACATATAGCAGCTTCCCAACCAGTTCTTTGTATCTCCTGCTATCTACTTCCTCAGTATCCTTGTCATATAGTTTCATACTTGGGTCCATAGATGTAGTAGCACGCTTGCATCCAGTCATACATGTCTCAGAGAGAAGATCCATCACAAACTTCCTCTGAGTCATTACTAGACCCCACTGGTTTGTGGTAAATTCTAGCCCCAGAAAGTAACGAAGAGTTCCAAGGTCCTTAGTCACAAACTGTTAACCTAGGAATTCCTTGGCTAGTCCAATGCCATGAGCATCATCACCTGTAACAATGATGTCATCTACGTAAACAAGAATGGCAACCGTACCTTTCTTTGTCTTCTGAACAAACAGTGAGTGGTCCGCAGTAGATCTCACAAAGCCATGGTGTTCAATCAACTCCGATAGCTTCTGGTACCAAGCTCTCGAACTCTGTTTTAGCCCATAAATCGCCTTATTTAGTTTGCACACACTCTGGGACTCCCCCTCAGCAGCAAACCCAGGTGGTTGTTTCATGTATACTTTCTCCTGGAGGTCACCATAGAGAAAGGCATTCTTGACATCAAGTTGATATAACAACCAATCTTTTGCAACTGCTACAAAAAGTAGGATCCGCAGTGTTGAATGTCTTGCAACTAGAGAAAATGTGTCCTGGTAATCCACCCCATAAGTCTGGGTGAATCCTCGTGCCACCAGCCTTGCTTTGTAGCGATCCACGCTAACATCTACGTTGTGCTTGACGGTGAATATCCACTTACAACTGACAATCGAAGCACCATTGGGAGCGGGAACAATGCTCCATGTTCCTCTAGACCGTAATGCTGCCGTTTCTTCTTCCATTGCTTGGCGCCACTGCGTGCTCTGTAGTTTCTCTGTGTAAGTACGTGGGATAGTAACTACGGATAGTCCTACTACAAACCTTTTATAATCATCAGATAGATGATTTAAAGAAACATGCGCTGCAAGCGGGTAGGTAGCACACTTATGTCGAGGCTTCCTGAGGGCAATAGGAAGATAATCATCCCCACTGTCCCGATGGTCTAAATCACCTTGTATGCCCTGAAGAACGCCTGTAGCATCAGATGGAACAATATTATCCTGACATACATGTGGCGTGCTGGATGATGTGGACGGCCTTGGAGCAGAGGTGCCAGTATTCGACTTGTGAGTGTAAACCAAAGGTAGGAAATGCTATGGAATAGCTGGAGGTGGCGGCGGCGGTGGTGGTAGTTGTGTTTGGTGTTGAGTACCATGAGATCCATTTGGTGGAAGAGACGGTGGAGTAGGAACAACAATTTCCTCTCCAGTAGTACTATTGGATAGCCTGTCACCTGTGGGAGAGAAATACATAATGGATTCAAAGAAAGTAACATCAGCACCCACATAGTATCTTTTGCCAATAGTATCAAAGCATCTATACCCTTTTTGGATGCGAGAATATCCGACAAACAAACATTTGACTGCTCTAGGTGAGAGCTTGTCACGACCAGGAGTGAAATCATGGACAAATGCCACAGACCCAAAGACTCTGGGAGTAAGAGACAATAGGTCCTTCTCGGGAAACATAATCAAGAAGGGAATTTTCTCTCCAAGACTAGTTGACGGCATACGATTAACCAAGTAACCAGCGGTGAGAACAACATCCCCTCAAAAAGAATGTGGGGTACGACTCTGGATCAACAATGTGCGCGTGACATCAAGAAGATGGCGATGTTTTCTTTCCGCCACACCATTTTGTTGTGAAGTATAATTGCATGACGTTTGATGAAAAATACCCATAGAACTTAGAAACTCTGATAAGTTAAGAGTTGTAAACTCTAGTGCATTATCTGTACGAATGAATTTGACATCTGGAGAGAAAACATTTTTGACTTCCAGAAGAAATTTTTTTATGATAGCACCTGCCTCAGATTTGTGTTTCAACAAGAACACCCATGACACTCTAGAATTAATCATCGACAGCAACCATATAATAATGATGTCCCCGATGATCAGGAACACGACTTGGACCCCAAATATCAAAATGAAACAACTCAAAGGACCGACTACTATGACGACTCGGACGACTCGGAACGGAAGAGCGATGATGTTTCCCAAGTTGACAGGCTTCAAAATTCAATGTAGTGCGGGTGGATATCTGTGGTAGAACATGACACAGCTTCTGCAGCGGTAGATGACCAAAGAGAAGATGCCAGAGTAGTGGTGAAATGGGTCCAGAAGGAAGGGTAGCAACGCCGGTGCATGATGGTAAGGCAAGCCTATACAAGCCTCTCTGCTCACGGCCATGTCCAATCAACCTGCCAGTAAGTATGTCCTGAAACATAAAAGAGGATGGATCAAATATTGCATGACAATGGAGATCTCTTGTAAGTTGACTAATTGACAGCAGATTCATCTGAAAGTCAGGTGCATATAAGACATTCTGAAGAGTGAGAGAAGGTGCAATAGATATCTCCCCCTGACCAATAATGGACAATCGAACCCCATTGGCAATAACAACTGATCTGCCCGGTGAAAGGGCTCTGTAGGTAGAAAATTGCATCCTGTCGCCACACATATGATGGGATGCCCCGGAGTCCATAATCCAATCTGTCAGGTCTGAATACGAACTACTGGTGAACGCATAATGAGTACCTGAGGAGCTAGACGATGCTCTGGTGGATGCGGCAGCCTCTGTGGTACCTGGAGACGAAGATGTCGGAGTAGTCATCATCTCTCGGAGCCTGGATACAATGTCATCAAGGCGAGTGTCTGACGTAGGTGCTAGGGAAGTCTCTGTCTGCTCAGCAACTCGTGCTGAGGCTGGATACCCATGCTTATGGAAGCATGTCTCCTCGGAGTGGCCTGGACGATGGCAATGAGCACATGGGCCACGATGTCTACCACCTCCTCCACCACGCGGTCCACGACCGCGAAGTGAGGTGAACCTCCCCTTCCTCTAGTAGCAACCATAGCTGAAGGAGTAGGCTGAGCAGTGGTCGTTGAAGTAGTAATCCTGCTCAGGCGCTTATAGACCTCTTCCATTGGTGGAATAGTCTCTCTAGTCATAAGTTGAGTACGAGATGCATCGTACTCAGGATCAAGAGAGATAGAAACACTCCAGTCATGGTGACGTTGCGATACGCCTGTTGTTGCTCTGTGCTGGTAGTGATGGGCATGAAACTGTGTAATCTCTCAAACATGCCCCTCAGGTGAGAGAAATGAGCATGGAGCGGGCGACCATTCTGTTTGGTCGAGAAGATATCGAATTGCAATTGAAGTATCTTGCTTTCATTTTTCGACTGGCCATACGTATCATCAAGTATATCCCACATGGCCTTCGCAGTGGGCTGATTCACAATATCATTGGCTATCTCCGTAGTCAATGTCCCAGAGAGCCATATGTATGCATAAGCATCATCTTGTTTCCATGTTGCGTTAATCCCTATCTTGTCTGTCGGCTCAAAGTCATGTAATATGTGCTCCTTATTGTGGCACTGCATAAGGGTACGGAACTGCATAGACCAAAGCTCATAATTGGTCCCATCCATCTTCATAATTGGGGCTGGTCCTTTGAAGGCACCCGAAGAGGAGAAAACGTCACCCTTGTTTTCCGCCATGATACGGAAAAGCCACGAGATAGGATGTATGTGCAGACTCATACAATGATCCCACCCTCCACAAATGTGCCTCTACCCCTGCAGTAGAGGTATTTTTCTACCCGCCTAGGTCTGTGCACGGACCTCTATGCTTATCTGCGGCATCCCTAATGGACTGCACCACCACGGGCAAAGGCGGGGCCCCTTTGGGGCGGAACTAGAGGCCGCAGCGGTGCCCGGGAAGGAAGGGAAGCCGCAGCGGCGACCTGGATAGCAGGCGGGGAGGTGCAGCGCTTGGGGGCGACGCGCGACGCACGGGGGGGGGGGCACGGGAAGATGCCGCTCACAAGGGGGGTAGGGTTAGGGTTCTGGGTGGGATACGGGAACCCCAGTCTAGGACCGTTGCTCTGATACCATGCTGGGAGAAGAATTATTCATGCATTAGAATAGACTGAGGGCTCTCTTATATACGAGAAAAGCCCTTGGGTTAATTACATATTAAGTCATGAGAAAAGATAATAACTTAGAATAGACATAGAAACATATATAATTATCTTAACAACAAATGTTGGCTATCCATGACTTTGCAACGCATTGAGGGTGTGTACATAATCATTGTGCAGTTAATGACCTTCGCACTGGCATGATCTCCCACTCCTTGGTAGATAGTGAATCCTGGGGACATGTGGTGAGTCCTCTCATGAAGACCAGAGAAGAGAGCACCATCTTTATTCTTCCCCCGTTGCTCCGATACCATGCTGGGAGAAGAATTATTCATGCATTAGAATAGACTGAGGGCTCTCTTATATACGAGAAAAGCCCTTGGGTTAATTACATATTAAGTCATGAGAAAAGATAATAACTTAGAATAGACATAGAAACATATATAATTATCTTAACAACAAATGTTGGCTATCCATGACTTTGCAACGCATTGAGGGTGTGTACATAATCATTGTGCAGTTAATGACCTTCGCACTGGCATGATCTCCCACTCCTTGGTAGATAGTGAATCCTGGGGACATGTGGTGAGTCCTCTCATGAAGACCAGAGAAGAGAGCACCATCTTTATTCTTCCCATTACCAATGTGTAATCGACCAATCAGAGAAGACAACCTCATCAATGGTGCAAGTAGAGTTGCTAATTAGAGATTGTGATCATTTCTCCCATGAAAGTAATCAAATACTAGAGGATTCTTTATCTTTCTTGGCAAAGACGATGATCAATTTCTTTGATGAAGATGGTGGTTCATGCAATGCTATTGTCTTGGGAGTGAGATCACTCATACCAATTTGATATATTACACAATGATGATATCGTAGGGGCATGGCTCAAATATTGATCTTGGCGTTGTTTCCAAATGCCCAGAAAAGGGGGAAGTCAGAAATTGAGAGTCAAATTCCTAAGTAGTACCTGGGAATTACATAAATACCCAGGTTCTACGTAATGTTTTTTTTTACTCAAAAACTACAGAGGTGTCGCATGTTCAACATGCGACATCCCTTAAGTTTTTTTTACCCAGAAATTACGTTTGTCTCGCATGTTGAATATGCGCTATAGATAATGCATATTCAACATGCGATATCGACCCTAATTAAGCCCCGCGCCCAGCGGCCTTCTCATTTCCCCGCCCTTGCCCCGACAACTCCTTCCTTTCCAGCAACCCAGCCGCCCCCGACGCCCTCCTCTCCACCCGCATCTTCTGATCTCCTCCTCTCTCAACAACACCCTTTTTGGTCACTCCTAGCCCCGTGGAACACTCCTTTTCCGTGTTTTCAGTGATTGGCACCGTCCTAGCCGTGCCCGCTTCTCGTTAGGGCTAATCACTTGTTGCGAAGAATTGGACTTGGTAAAACGTTTTCTTTAATTTTTTTGTATCATATGCATGTTATTTTCATTTCTCGAATGTATGACGTTTGCTTGTACGTTGTGTCACGTATTAGGTTAGAATGGAGCAGTTGTATTGTATGTGTCATTTGGGTAGTACACTCATGTCCGGATCGTCAACCAACGTGAGGGAGTTTGTGTTGACTCCTAATATGACGTTCGATGAGATGTTGAACTTGGTTTACCGTAAGTTCAACTTGGATATTGACAGTCAAAACATCCGATTATTACATCGCATCCCTCGAGGCCCAGGGGAGGAACCGTCATTTTCATCTATTGTCGATGATGATGATGTGCAGGCAGTTCTTGTGTACGCTCGGACCATTGGGAAATCAATGCCTACCGATATTTATGTTGAAGATGTATCTGTGAGCGAAGTCCCAACTGTTATGACTAACAAGGGACCGTCTGGAGTCCCGAGCACACAAGCAGCAGTTGTCCGCAGCACGCCACCAAGAATTGTCCCAACCATGGGACCCTACTTTGATACGGATGCGCCTGTAACGCAGCCAAGCATGGTTCAGGATTTGGGCTTGAGTGAGCCGTTGCAGCGAGAGGTTAACCGGATGGATCAGGATTTCATCCCTTGGGGGACCGATGATGACCTGGAAGAAGGTAGCGAAGATGTCGAAGATGATCTGAGCACAGAGCCGACCCGTTGGACTGCAGCTGCGAATGGGCACACAGTAACCCAGGTACAAGTACAACCAGAAATATTATTCGAGGTGTCTACCAGGGCTCGACGGACGTCTACTGGTATTCGCGGGCGCAAACAGTACACGGTAAACTTGCTACAAAGGAAATGCACTTGCAACAAGTGGCAAATATATCGTATCCCATGTTCCCACGCCATTGCAGTCATTTCAAAGCGTCGGGCTAATGTAGATTCCTATGTTGGAGAGTGGTACACCTGGGAGAAACAGTTGCAGGTTTACGGAGGACAAATTTTTCCCATCGGTGATCGTGAAACATGGGCTCCCCTCGAATATCCTGAGTTACAGTAGGTCATCTTGGGGCTATTTGTTAAAAGAGTATTCGGAGATTAATAATATTGTCAAGAATTTTTTTCCATTATGTTGAGAATATTTTCCCAAGATAGATCTGAATGGAGGCGAAGAATCCATGTAGCCGACCCTACTTAATTGTGGGAAAAGGCTTTGTTGTTGTTGTTATGTTAAGAATATTTTCTCCTCCAATGTTCAAGTTTTTTGCTATGATAATACTTTGGAATTTACCCAACATGAACTAACAATCTTCTTTGCATCTCAAGGCATCATTCATCAAATCTCATGTCCCTATACTTCCCAGCAAAACGGGGTAGCGGAAAGGAAACTCAGACGTCTACTAAATATTTCCCGTTCTCACCTAGATGAAAGTTCCTAAAACCTATTGAGGGGATGGTGTTCTTATTGCCGTCCATCTTATCAATAGAGTTCCTTCTACTTCCCTACATGGCTCCATCTCGTTCTCCTTGTTATACTCAACTGAGTCTCCCTTTCCTCTACCCCGGAGAATTTTTGGATGTGTGGCCTTTGTTATACTCAACAGTTAACTGAGTCTCCCTTTCCTCCATAGTAGGATCGTAACACTTGTAGCCTTTTTGAGTACTTGAATAACATAAGAAAATACATTTGATTGCACGATGAGATAGTTTGTCTGTAGTGTGAAAATTATGGACAAAGGCTACACATCCAAAAATTCTCCGGGGTAGAGGAAAGGGAGACTCAGTTGAGTATAACAAGGAGAACGAGATGGAGCCATGTAGGGAAGTAGAAGGAACTCTATTTATAAGATGGACGGCGATAAGAACACCATCCCCTCAATAGGTTTTAGGAACTTTCATCTAGGTGAGAACGGGAAATATTTAGTAGACGTCTGAGTTTCCTTTCCGCTACCCCGTTTTGCTGGGAAGTATAGGGACATGAGATTTGATGAATGATGCCTTGAGATGCAAAGAAGATTGTTAGTTCATGTTGGGTAAATTCCAAAGTATTATCATAGCAAAAAACTTGAACATTGGAGGAGAAAATATTCTTAACATAACAACAACAACAAAGCCTTTTCCCACAATTAAGTAGGGTCAGCTACATGGATTCTTCGCCTCCATTCAGATCTATCTTGGGAAAATATTCTCAACATAATGGAAAAAAATTCTTGACAATATTATTAATCTCCGAACACTCTTTTAACAAATAGCCCCAAGATGACCTCGAGAGACACATGTACGTCGGATCCCTTTGGATGACCGGCTACTGCCTTACGTAGTCGAAGCAGGATTTGGATGCATCTCAGAGCTCGAGTTCATTACCCTGAATTGGCATCTGGTGACAGCTTTAGTAGAACGGTGGAGACCCGAGACGCACACCTTCCACATGCCTAGTGGGGAGATTACTATCACCTTGCAGGATGTGGCATTCATCTTGGGGCTGCGAATTGATGGGCACGCGGTTACCGGGGAGACAACACCTGGAGCGACCTGGGCAGATACATGCGAGGAATTGTTGGGTGTTAGGCCACTGCCCGCAGACATAGTTGGCAGCAGGGTGTCAGCAAGCTGGCTGTCCACCAATTTTTCAGAGTTGGCTGAGGATGCAGACGAGCTAGTCGTACAGAGACACGCTCGAGCGTACATTTTGCAGTTGCTTGGTGGAGTACTTTTCACGGACAAGTCTGGTTCCTTGGTTTCACTTATAGCTCTACCACATCTACAGGATTTTGAGTTCTCTGGGACATTCAGCTGGGGATCGGCCGTGCTTGCATATCTTTACAGACACCTATGTCTGGCAGCGGACATGGCGACCGAGGAGATTGGAGGCTCGGTCATACTACTTCAGCTCTGGGCTTGGGAGCATTTCCCCCACATTGCTCCAGTTGTTAGGGACGGCAGAGAATGGTACGGGCGCCCGTTAGGAGTCCGCTGGGCAACGGCGTTTGCCCATCGTAGACAGCCCACACACGTGGTGAGACCCTACAGGGATGCTTTTGACATGCAATCACCCGACCAGGTAATTTTACATTTACAAATTTTTCCTATATCAACAAAACAAATACTAATCGTAATACAATTTTTGCATTCAGGTATTTTGGACTCCCTATACGGATGAGATCCGCGCCCATCTCCCAGCCAACTCTCTTGAGGGCGAACACATTTGGAGAGCTGAAGTGCCTTTGATATACTTCCACATTGTGGAGTATTACTACCCAGATCAGTTCAAGAGAGAATTTGGGGGTCTTCAAGATATCCCAAGTCGTTGCTCCACATTTCCAGAACCCCACGCTATCGATTTGAGGGGGAAAGTACATGTGGATTGGAGGGCAAAACACAGCTTGTATATTGCCCGCTGGGATGAGCGGGAAGTTAGAATTATTCGCATCGATCGGTCCAGAGGGGTATTCGCGACGCCCGCATACGAGCAATGGTATCGGACCATTACTCGAAGATTTGTCGGACGTTTGGGTGCAACTCTGGCAAGCAACGTAAGTACTCGAACTATAATTTTTTTGGTAAATTAATTATCAAAACTGTTTCAAATTTACATCTACGTATTTTCCTTGGATGCAGCTCGCTCTGTGGAGCCGTGTCTACGACATTGGACACGAGGAATGCCGTGAGATTGCGGCACAAGCGAAGGCGGAAATGACGGAGTGGCTGTCATTACAATTTGCAGATGCAGTCACGTTACATGACGAGCGTGCAGATGTGGCCAGGGAGGAGGCAAGGCGAGGAAGGGCAAGAGGACGGGGACGAGGAAGAGGTCGAGGTAGGGCGCGTGAACAAGTCGCGGAACCCATGGACTTTGAAGAGGCCGCTGCGGAGGATGATAATATTGCGCAAGGAGACTACTTCACACCTGCCACCGAGCGACCAAGAGAGGACTTGCCAACGCCTCAAGCACCGTTGAGGCACGGATTGGACCCCAGCCAGACACGACCAACTTACTGCACACTAACGCCGCCATCTATGCCTACATTCGAGGAAGATGCCCCAGGACCCTCTCAAATCCACATGATAGACGAAGCGAACCGTCTATTACCGTTCCATCCTCCAGATTCTACGATTACATACCAGCGGAGGAAAAAACGTTGAATTGTAATCCATGTAATTTTTAATATGATGCAAAAAAATGTAAAGTGTATTCATGAACAAGTCTATATTGAAATGTCTTCTTTGATGTTTGGAATGTCTACAATGTTTGCATTGTCTGGAATGTTTACAAAAATGTCTATTTACATTAAAAACATGGGATTGGCATGCCTTTTCAAGGGTTTTTAAAAACTTGAAATTCCAAAGCCCACACTTGGACAGCCATTTTTGCCGAAAAATTACTGTAAAGATGACGCATTTTGAACATGCGTCATATGTTCAACTTTCAAAGCCCACACCTGCCCCAGCCATTTCGAGGAAAATTTCCTGTAAGGATGACGCATATTGAACATGCGTTATCCCTCCATGTCGCATATACAACATGCGATACCTATACAGAACATTTCGAGACCTGCGATACCTGTACAGACCATTTCGATAGGAATTCCCTGGATATATGTCGCATGTTGAATATGCGTTATCTATAGCGCACATCCAACATGCGACACTAACGCAGTTCCTGGGTAAAAAAAAACTTAAGGGGTGTCGCATGTTGAACATGCGACACCTCTGTAGTTTTTAAGTAAAAAAAACATTACGTAGTACCTGGGTATTTAAGTAATTCCCAGGTACTACTTAGGAATTTGACTCCAGAAATTGAGGTATCGCTGTTTTTTAGTCAACAAATGAGATATAAATACACATTTTTTTGTTAAAATAGAGGTACAAATTAGATGTTTGTCTTGTACCACATCATATATTTATTATATCGATATAGATATTATAAAGTAAATTATGCGACTCTGAATGGAAAATATATTGCATTTACATGTAAAATGATAAAATTCAAAAGGCATATAATTTTTTTGATAAAGACGTCGAGTGGTAAATACTTACTATGTTATACATATTAACGAGAAGTTCTCACACGCATTGCTCATACGTGTTACTTTAAACTATCTATATATCAACAACAATAACAATCTCGTGCAATTACAATTATTTTTTCTATTCAAAGATTTTCAAAATTAAGGGTGGGGGGAGTTCTCCCTTCCAAAATAGGGGTTTCGCTGAGAGCGGAGAGCATGTTGGACATCGATATCGCTTAATTGAAGAAATAAAAAAAATGTTGAAATTCGGTGAAGTTAACCCACGCTTACAGGTAACTGATAGCTCAAACTAGCATGGTCAATCACTTGTGTTGCGGGTAAATGATCATTTCGACCAGCATAATTTACCATACCCCTCTTTTGTACATTTTTGATCAACCACTATGTCTAATGCATATACCGAAAGTGACCAGGGTTATGCAACCCCTTTCATATGGTCATCTGATAGTGTGAGCGTTCAAATCACACACATAATCTCATTATTAGGACTATCTTACATTGGTGGTTGTTGTGGAAATGGGAATAGTTGGGCTCAATCTCACCATTTTTGAATGATAAAATGGGGTGTAACATTCTTAGTAGATGTTTACCATGCACAAAAAAGTCGCAAGAAACACCAAAAAGCAGAGTGTAACACCCTTGGTAGATGTTAAAAAAGTCCCCTCAATAGCTGACATCTCTTAGATTCGATGACACGGCCTAAATTATCTACTCTGCTGCTCAGCATTTACAAAGTTACCACAACACAAATCAGTAGGAAGAAAAGCGCTCACCTAATAAGGGACATCCTTGCCAACACAAATCCTGAGGTCTGGATCTATTAACTCACTAGTAAGATGCATGATATAAGCCAAGAGAGATAATTGTGGCTAGTTACTATAGAGCTCTCAAACCCAAATGAGAGGATTTAGATTATTCTACCAATTAGGACTTGGAATCTTTAAAGGATCTGAAACACTTTGACACAAGGCATGTGAGAATGTTTAGAGCTAGAATCTCAACTTATACAAGCTTTTCTTAATTGAGGAGATCAATTACCAAATCCAAGTAGAGGATAATAAGACACTGACTGTGAGCATCAAGTCCACTAACTCCCAGGTTAATACTATGAAGCATAGTGCCTACGTGATTCATGGAGTTAAAGGCAAGGCCACCAAGTGGAGGTCAAGCAAGAAGTGTAACCATTGTGGCAAGCCTGCCATAGTGTTAATATTTGTTGGGATCTTTTTTTTCGAAAAGGAACAATTTTTGGGATCTTCACATTGACAAGAATCCTTGGAAAATGAAGAGAGGGGCAGTCATCTAGATACTCCCAGTTACATAAGTATGTAGTTATTGTCACGATGAATTCTGACATGGCTAAGGGAGGGTGATGCTAGGATAAAGTTTTTCCATACCGCAGCTAGTAGTAGACGGAATGAATTTTATTAATTCACTTTTGGTCTGGTGGTAGTGCAGTGTGTCTACCACCCAAAAGATTGGAGTTGAAATCCCCCCTTGTGGGGGTTGCGTTAGGTATTCGACAACCAATGTAAAAAAATAGTCAGATCCTTCAACATATGTTTGAGCAAGAATCCATAGCCGACCCTACATAAAGTGGGAGAATGCTTCATCGTTATAGCTAGTAGCATGTGGAAGGATTTTATTCATTCACTTTTCGTGAATAGCTCCAAGGTGAAGGGTGACATGGAGGTGGGTTGGGTCTTAGTGGAGCACTTTCATAGTCTAAGCAAGAAGATTCCAATTCATGGTTGGAGGTGACTTGGTAATAACGTGTCTATTTTTCGTAAAGGCATGCATATGGTTTGATCCGGAAGTTTAAGTTAAAAGAGGTTCGTGAAGCATTTTTTCAGCAGACTATTGATAGTTGCATTGTTATGTATATTGTTGCCGCGAAGGTGCTCGTCAAGAGGTGACGTCTTGTTATGGATGATACTAACTTTTTTTTTGACGACTTCCATTCCAGATAGATAATGTGCAATCTTGTGATGAATATGAAGATTGTGTCTAACTAGAAGCAACATCAAGTGAAAATGATGCTTTGGAAAGTTGATTTTTTTGAAGCTTACAGTTATGTGGGTTCATGCTTCATATAGGCCTCATTACATGACATCAAATTTCAGCGAATTTCGATCAAATTTCTATTTCGACAGGTGATCGAAAATTGACTGAAATGGTTGATATATGTGCCTTGAAGGGTGGGTAGGGTGGGGGGTGGGGGGGTTGACCGAAATATCATTCCTGTAGGTCTCTGATATGGTGACCGAAATCAATATTTAAAACCTTACCTAACTAGTGAAACATGGATTTCCAGATACTTGTATGTCTTGAAACATTTTTATATTTTAGTTTGGTGAATATCATAGTGAAGGGTGGATATTATCAACCTCAAGTAGGGTCATGCATGGTTGTCCACTTACCCCTTTTCTCATCATTATTGTAATAGATGCATTGACATGCATGGTTGGTTAGGATGTTCAGAGAGGTGTTGGTGTTATGTGTATGCTTAATGATATCTTGATCATAGTGCTTAAATATAAAAAAGACACCATCTTTTTTTATCGAGGATAGGTAGGGAGGTTAAAAGGATGTACATAATGCTAGATGTTTTTGGAGTATCTAGCATTGGTATCAAGCATGCAAAACCCATGTTTGACATGTACGATCTTTTGACTTGGAGATTGTAGATTGTAATTTGCAGCTTGCTACACCTCCTAGAAGCCTGCTGGTGTCATACTTGAAGCTTCTTATAATTTATCTTCGATCCGAGGATTGATTTCCATTGGTTTGTCTTGTAATAAGGCTTTTTGTCTTTCTGAAAGAGGAAATATGGTGCTACTTAAAATTGCTCTCTCTGCTATACCAGTGTTCTTTATTTCCACAAGACTCTTGTGAATGTAATCCGTTATTATCTCAAAGCTATTATGAGGACTTTATTTTGGAGTAGCTCAGGTGGATTGCTTGTAGTGGATATAACTCATGGATGAGGATTCAGTGACACTTCCCAAGGATGACGGTGGCTTTTTGATTCTGCGGCTAAATGAGATAAATCAAACCTTTGTGGTTAATTGGATCTCTAGACTCTCGAGTAGCGGTGAAAACCCGTTGTACAGATTAATCAGAGGCATTTATGGAATCCCCTCGTAATTTTGCTTCCGAACATTTGAGCCATGTGCCTGCATATTTCTATAAAGGTGTTTGTTCTGGAATGATGATTGTTATATTGTTGGTCCCTTAAGCTCTCATTTCACATACCTTTTTGTGTTGGCATCATAAAGTAGTATACTCGTTTGTAAGGCTTGAACTAATTAGATGTAGGTTATCAATTTAATTGCACGTAGTGTGGACATGCAATTCTTATGGTCAACTAGGTTTAGATGTGGCTTCCCACATCAATGGATTGCATGGATGAAAAGATGTGTCAGCACTACCTCATATCTGGTACCGGTGAGTTGGCGGCCTAAACGTGGTTTCTTCTAACACAGAGAGGTGTGAGGTTGGGGTGTCATTGGCATCTCTCCTTTTTTTATGTGGGTTGTTGACGTGCTTCTATGTATAGTAAATCAAGTAGTGTCGTGCAGTCTCACAACAGGTTTTTCCTCAGGGGATAATTCCATCATGATCCTCTAGTATGCTCCCAACACCATTTTCTTTGAGGGGGAGTTATAGAGGTGAGGGGTATGGTGGTGAAGCTACAGATTTTTTATGAGCTATTGGGGTTGAAGATCAACGGGGGGAGTCCAGCATAGTCCCCATTCAACATGGTTGTCCGGGTGGTAGAAGAGTGTGTGAGGGAGTTGGCGTACCCTTGTGGTACGCTACCGATAAGGTATCTTGGGCTACCTCTCGGTAATGGTCGACTTCTCTTGGACTGGTTGTCGGTGGTTGAAAAGTTGGAGGAAACTAATAGGGTGGAAGAGTTTGTTATTTTCATGTGGTGGGTGCCTGGTTTTGGAGAAGGCAGTGCTTACGACCTTTCTTTTTTAATGTCCTCTAACTTGCTTCAGGGGGGGAATACGATGCATATTAAGATGACTATGAGAGGATTCTTCTAGGGAAAGACAAACTAGGATGGTTGTGGTTTGCATGTGGTTGACTGGGAGACGATTACTCAGAAGGTCTCAGTGTTCGAAGGCTATAAGAGATGGATGAAGCTTACCGATGAAGTGGGTTGCGAGAATCTGGGGAAATACTAATGACACCCATTTAAGGTTAATCCGTAGAATTTATGGTATTAGTGTACATGTTTTGGAGAACATACGATCATTATTATTAAAGACAACCTTTTGAAAGGGTATATGCACAAAACTTCTTCTAGATTTTCCTTGTTTCTTTCAGCTAAGACTTGGAGATGGCCACACCTACAACTTCTCTTTCTAGAATGATAACTCAACGGATGGTAGGTGTCCGGCTGCTCGTTTCCCCCAACTGTCAACCCCCTCGGATCCGGGTGCCCGTTTACGCCGCATCCGCAATATACATTCATTGACGTCGCATTAAATGTATGAATTTACAGGGAAAATTTTTCGCGTTGCTTTGATTTTGTGTATGACATTCACATTCTACATTTATCAGATACAACAGAATATGCCACCAAAATTTATTTCATTTATTTTCATAATATCAATACATGTACATCAGAAGTCAACAGTTGATTCATACATGTGTCCCTATATATATATATACACAGAAGAGAAAAGAAAACCGAAACAAAAACAACATACCATCTGGTATATTTCCTATCGCCTGGAATCATCAATAGCTACTAAGCAGCAGGTTTTTTGCCTGCCAAAATATGTTAGGAAGAAGAGGCATCAACAGGCGCTGGTACCTCCCAAAAATTTATAAACATAAACAGGCAATTATTATATTCAAAAGAAAGCAAGTAGAAAGGCAGGAACAACTCAAATTAATTTTTTTTCTACTTGCATATGTAAAAGATTTCCAAATTTATAGTAAGCACCTCCCATGATCAGCCATTATACCAACATTTCCCACGTATAACATATTTCTATTGTAATTGACTGATCATAAGTATGTATATATTATTCTCATATTACTCAGAGATCATATTTGTGAATTTTTTATGATGGGAAAGATGAGATGGAAAGGTATAATGATTTATTTAATTCTTAGTGGATAGACTGTGGTTTTGGTCAGTGTATAACCTCACACTATGACTCTAAGGCGTGAACAATGTCTTAGGATTGGGGTGCCTCCGTAGGCATGTGGTGTTGTATAATGCATCCTAACTAAGTTCCCAACACATCCACTAGTTTATAGGGATTTTGAATCAGATTATAGTCACTTCCAATCAGTTCAACTTTAATTGTAACTCCTCCAAACCTTAACTGCAACTGTCTCGTATAAAACTCTAGATGATTTAGACGTAGATATGGATGATTTGGATGTAGAATCGCCAAGTCTGTTGGCGAAAGTAAAACTCAAGCGCTGAGGTAGCCTACAAATGGCTCTTCCGTCTCGCCCTCTAATTGGAAGTGCGGTCCAATAGAGGGATAGGTATATGTGAGGCCCGCTCCCTCGGATCTAGGATACCCGTTTACACATTACTCGTAGTATCATGTTCGCTAAAGATCGCACTAGAGTACTGAAACATTAGGGAAATATTTTTCAAATGACATTCACAAATTAACTAATAAGCCACGGAACTACAGTATGTCACAATTATATTGCATAAATTTCATAACAGTTAACATGTAACAACAGAAATTGCATTATATATATGTATCCCAATTGTATCAAAAGAGAAATAAAAGCATATATAATACCTTGAACAAAACAATAGCGTGCGTACCTGATAATAGTAACTGCAAAAGATGATGTTCAACTCTCCCAATACACCGATGCAGGTATTTTGCCAACAAATGTTGAGCACAACTTATTAATTAGAAATAACAGAAAATTTAGTCACTCCAAAAGAAAGCAAGTAAATAGGGCTTGGCAATTAAATTTAGAGCTACCTGCATTGAAACATGTTTTCAAGTTGTTTGTTATGTGAATCCCCTAACTTACTCATCCTACCTTAATTACCCATATTTTTCATTTTTATAACTAGATTACATGATCTATATTAAGCTATCACCTTCTTTTTTTATTCATGTTTGATGGATCTTAATAATATGGATGATGAGTCTCTTATCTAATAATTATCTTTATTAAATGCTTGTAATGATCGGGGTGATACATATTTCTTTCCGATGTTTACGAGGTGTGGATCATAGTAATTGTATATGATGGGTCTAGTGTTTTGATACTTTTCTTGTTTAATTTCTCAAGCTTAGTGGATATTGTGGTCTTGGTCTGGGTAAGACCTCACACTATGACTCTAAGGAAGTAAGGAAACCTTAGGGTTGGGGTGCCTTCGTAGGCATGCCGTGGAGTAAAATGCATCCTAACTGAATTCCCAACACGTCCACTAGCTATTTCAAACAACTGTGGTAGTATCTTGTAGTCTGATAAGAATGATTTTCATAAACTGGTCTTTTCTCTTCGTTGGGAACAATAACTAGCTTAATGGAAACTAAGTTCAACTACAACCATCTCAACTGTAACCAAGCTCCCATGTAACCAACTCAATTGTAATTCATCTCAACTTTAGGCAAACTCATTCGTGACTCAATCCAATCTCAAATGTAACTTTTCCAAATTCAATTGTAACTGATTCAGATGTAACCATAGAGGATTCAGATGTATACATAGATGATTCAGATGTAGCATCGCCAAGTCTGCTGGCGAAAAGTAAACAAAACTCAAGCGGTGAGGTAGCCTACAACAGGGTCTTCCGTCTCGCCCTCTAAGTGGAAGTGTGTTCCAATAGAGGGATAGGTCTACTCCAAAACTACGCCACTAAGACGGGTGAGAGAAACTCTCCAGAAAAGTCACTCTAAAAGAAAAACCAGCCCGACCGGTACGGGCAAACGAGCTCGAAAAACTAAAACCAAGGGTCCTCCAGCCTAGGTACCCTAAAGAACAAGGGTCAGCGGAACTGGTCTTTAAAAGAAAACATGTGGATTCCAGAGAGGCGTAAAAACTGCGAGCGCTCGCGAAAACCGAGAAAAAGAGTAGGATCCTAGACCCGCGCACTAAGCAGTCGTTGCCCTAACTGGGCTTCCTATCTCCCGCCCAGCGGAGGGTCACCGCACCCTCGCACGGTCAGGTGTAAGGGTCACCATGACTGGCACTTATTATTTATCAGTCACCACTGAATCACAAACCTTTTTACGTGTTTGACTATTCATTTCTTTCTCAATCCTTTCTGTGGTTGACTATACAAATCTAGGTCTTTTGGTCAACGATCATATTGATATAACAGAATCCTCATTGATTTCACTTATTTGTCTACCCCATTCTTCTCAATGTCTTCTGTGATTGACTTTACAAATCTAGTTATTTTGTCACTAATTATCTTTGATGATTTGTATAAGTAATAGATTATACGCAAGGATCAATTGTGTTTCTTACCATAGAAGAGTAGATTTTTAAATTCTATTCCCAACTATAACTATCAAGGAGAGATCACTTACTCCATAAACCTTATCTGATGGAATCACTTAGATTGGAAAAAGGTTGATAAGACAATAGATTTATTCGAGAAGATGCTTCTTCATGGCTTGAAACTCGATGGCATGATGTTTACCGTAGTTCTAACAACTTGTAGCAGACCAGGCTTAGTGGAGCAGGAACTAAGTACTATAATTCTATTGTTGAAAATCATGGCAACACTTCTTCTATGGATCATTACACATGGATAATTTATCAATAAGACCAGACATGTAAATTACCAGAAGCACAGAGTTTTATAGTCGATATGCATTGCCACACAGATGATATTGAAAGGGTAACGTTGCTCTACCTATGCAAGGTTTATGGCAACCTAGAGATTGGAAAATGGGCAATAAAAACACTACCTGAGGTTGATCCGCCAAAACATGTCAATTATGTCTTTTTTGTCAAGCATAAACATTGAAAAGGCCAACGGAATAATGTGGCATTATTGCCGCAAGGGATGCGAGACAAATAAGTGAGGAAAGAACCTAATTGCAGCTGAATCAAGTTTAAAAATAAAGTTCGTGTATTTTCAGCGGACAATCAAACGAGTCCTTGTATTAATGAGACATATGATACCTCGTATTTGTTCTCTCTGCACAATTCAGTTTTCAGATTCAGATTGTTGTATACTTCGACAACCCTAAAAATCCATATTGTTTTGCTATGTAATATGCTAGCAAATCCAATCGCTAAGCTAATCATCCCACCAATTTCACTTGCCCCTATTTTAGCAGCTACCCATATGCCCTGGAAATCTCTTCATTGATGAAAAACATGCTAAAGAAAGCATCATTGTCATTGCATGTAAGAAATTTCCCTACTTAGTTGTCTTTATTGGAAAGTGACATTTGATCATCTGAAGAACTGTATTGATTAAGTCATTTCTTTACCAAATCTAAGAGAAGAGCAATGACATTCATGCATATCGACTCAGGATACTCCTGAAGACTTTTAAAAATCTATGTAGGCCTTAACCAAATTTGAACTTATGAGCAGAAGAGACATTCATAGATACTTCAACCAATAAAAGGGTGAAGAATGGAATAATATAAATTTCTTGCTTGGGGTGTTGTATGGGATAGCAAAGTCACTTGCTGAGGTCCCTTTCTATGTAAGAAAAATGGAAACATCATCCATTTATACCTATGAACAAAAGTCTATCTATAATGTATGGACACTAATATCGTTTCAGGAACCTAATTCTCAAAGAATTTTCCTATTCCTTTTTATTCCCTTGGTGTATTAGTTACAAAAGAAATCAAATAGATGTTGGTTACACATTCAAATTTTTAGAGTGGTTCAAACACAGTATCTTGCCTATAACAGATGTCTTATATCATTCAAGATATATTGGCAATTCCTTAATATGGGATTTCTAAAGAACACCTTGCTGAAAATGGGAAAGAGCACAAAAGCCTGAAGTACTTGTTTGATCAGATCAACTTAAATCGAATTAATACATAAAACAATAGTAATCTCTTTTCCACTGCTCAATAACTCAAGGTGTTTGATATAACAATCCAGGTTAATTCCTATGAATTTTTAAAGAACATGTAGGGGAAATCCTCATGCAAATTCAAAGAACATGTTAGGCTAATACCATGCAACTTAGTTCATCCAAGCTAGAGTAGAATGCATCATTCCAACAGTTGAGAAGGGTCACAGAAAAGGGACAGATTTACAGGAGACAATGTGTATGAAAACCATGGTGAGCAACAAGAGAAGGAATAGTTGTACCTTGGATCTTCCCAGAAAAGGGACCGATTTACAGGAGACAATGTGTATGAAAACTTCATGGTGAGCAACAAGAGAAGGAATAGTTGTACCTTGGATCTTCCCAGATGGGAGGATCAATTTGCATGTAATGGTGCCTTGATCAGTGATTTCTTCAGCTGCTGCTTGGAGTATCAGCAACAATCAAGAGCTGTTAGGGCTGCAACACTACCGGCTGTCATTAGATCAGCTCCAACAAGAGGCCTGGACAGCAACTCATGTGGCTTCTTACAGAAGCCAATCCTGTAGTAGCAGCTGGAAGAATGGGAGTTGCAACTTCTTTAGAACATGCAGCATCAACTGCCCAATGGAGGCTGCAGTTGCAGCTTCCAAGTTGCTGAACATCAGCTTCCAAGAGGGAGATGGTTGCTGCAAGAAGTTCCTACGGCTGGAGAAAATTGGGGTACTTATGGGGAATAGCTAATAGAGGTTGGGTGGTATTTATAAGGGAAAGAGGGATAGGAATTTTATATGACAAGTGGAGTGGAAGAAGCCAAGTCGAGTAAGAAGTAGGAAGCCAAGTATTACAGGCTTATGCAGTCTGTTGTCTGTACAGCGGAAAATTTTTATTTATTTTTATTTTTTAACAATAGCTCTCTTATAGTTAGAAAACCAAAGTTGACCGTATATGCACCTCGACTGTCAGATTTCGGTGCACAATAGCTCGTTTCGATCATCTCTAAATGATGATCAAAATGAGTATAATATTCATATATTTAGGACCGAAGATGAATCCCCGAAATTTACAGGATACGGTCTTCATTGGTCATTAAATTTTATGATTTTATAATACCAACGACCTCCGATCGACGAACGGTCGATTTTGTTCGTCTTATTTCGTCGAGTCAGATTTTTAGGTGGTCTCGGTTTATTTTGCGGTTTCCGAGTTCGCGTCGTGGCTTTTTCGGGCACGCATTATGATGCGATCGATTTTTGGTCGATTTCGCTGGAATGACTTTTGATTCACGATCAATTGATCTATTTATGTTATTTAACGTTAATTTATAGCTTTATTGAGTTATACGGACCCTAATCAGGTCGGATTCGGGTTTGTGTAGATCCAGATGTTACAGTCTACTCCAAAAGTACACCACCGAGACGGGTAAGAGGGTGATGAATCTCGTATTCATCATGCTAAAATTGGTCATTTAGGCTCTGTTCCCCATCATTCACCTGTAATTAATCATTAATAGAGCATTATTAGCATTCATACTTGTGTGAATAATATCTGCATTTTATCATGCATAAATTGCATTAAAAATCCCATGTGTAAATTAGCCCAAAAAGACGCTAACTTCTCCAATTTTTAATTAATTCATCCTAAATATGATTGACCCAAAACTACCTCCATTGTGTAGATATTATTAACCTTACTAAATAAAAAATACAAAAAAATTACTAACCCCAATAAGTGTCAAATACTCTCAAAGTCTAATTTCACATCTGACGGACTAAAATGAGCATATCTCCCACATAAAGTGTCCGATTTTGGTCTACTCACTTTTAAAGTACTCCATTTTCAAATACCTTCAAAACAGGACCAATTTCGTAAAATTCGGAGTCCATTTGTGAAAGTTGGGTTTTGGGCCTCTTTTGCGCGTATTGACTTTTTGCTGTTTTTGACTTGAGTTTTTATATAAATAATTAACCCTTTTAATTTTATTTCTTTTTTATTTGTGTTCTTTGATGAAAGTTTTATTAAGCGACGCAAAAATCCAAATCCAGATCAAAACTGAAATCAAAGAAACTGACCAAGTCCAAGTGTCCGTTGTCGGTCTGTACAAAAGTTGTGTGATTCTGACTTCTATTTATTTTCCTATTTTCTTATCTACTAAAAATCCAAAAAAAATAGATTAGTGTGTAAATAATTTTCTTGTATTTTATTATATTTTTTCTATAATTTTTATCCTCTCTAAAACCACCAAAAAATACAAAACCCCAAAAACCTGGTTTTCTATAAATATGGAGAACCACCAAAAATACCACTTCGCACAGATGACCTCTTTAGCTCCTGGGTCCTTCATGAAAGTTGTAGATCTCGTCGAGACGAACAACTTTCGTGAAGGGAATTTTTCGATCCGAGGTCTTCTTCTATCTCTTTTTCCCGCTCCAAAGTCTGAAATTTTTTTGGTGCCACGTGGCAGCTCTAGGGCGTGCCACGTGGCACCCTCACTCTCTCTCTCTCTCTCTCTCCAGGCCTGCCCCGGGTCACGTGCATGGCACGTGACCCTCCTCCTTCGTCTTCCCCATCCAGTTGTTTTCCCCAGCCATTCCTCCGCCATGCATGGCGCCATCAACACTCCCTCGCAGTCGTTACGTCCCCCTGGTAACGCCTCGCCCCAGCTCCCTATAAGATCCAACCATGGTCGACCTTCGAGGCCATCCGCCCCTTCTTCCTTCGAGCGTCGGTGACAGCAGCACGCTCCCACCTGGGCGTGATCCAGAGGAAGCACGACCTCTGCAGCTGCCTAGTGCAGCCAAGCTTCACGCACGCCGGCGTTGAGGCGATCATCGGGAGCGGCCATCGTTCCTCCCAACTTCCCCAGGCGTTCCTCCACCTGCGCACAACAAGATCTTCACTGTAAGTCCTTCTCCATGTTTTTTACAAGAGCACGGAGCCCCGCTCTTCCTTCGTCTGACCGGAGCCCCGCTCCTCCCCCCTTCCTCCGCCTCGCCGATCAACCACCGTCTCCGCCACAGCTCGGCCGTGTGTCGGCCGAGCTCCTACGCCCTCCGCCGATCGCGTCCTCCGACCTCGTGCTCCGCCCCGACTCGCCCAACCCAGGCCCCAGCTTCGGCCGCCCCCGCCCCCTTCGCGCCATCGCCTCCGCCGCGCACAGTGACCGGCCAAGAGTGGCCACCACCCCCGCGCTGCTCCACTCGCCACAAGCCGCCAGCGGCCCCTCCTCCACTCGCCGCCCCGCAGACCCCTCCGCGCCTCTCCTCCGCCACCGTGGGAGCTGCCCCCAACCACGGCTTACAAGCGTCGTTGGATCAAGGGCACCCGCCCGATCCAACGGTGCACGTGCGGGCGCGTGCCCCTCCCCCGAGCCTCGGCCATCCGAGCCCCGTCCCTGGGACCCGAGCCTCTGGTTCAGTTCCTGATCTCCGGTTCGGCGCCGGAGCCTCAGCTCCAGGCTGCCCGAACCTCCGGTTCACCTCCAAGCCTCCTAAAGCATGTGCGAGGCACGTGCTTCGTGGAAAATTTGCACTAATGCCCCTACAGTCTCTTGAAATTACGAATACACCCCCGCATGGGGTAAATTGCAGAAGACCCCCGCCGGATTTGTGAAATTACAGATAAGTCCTTACAGGGACCATTTTGAAAGAAAACTTTATTTTATTTACATTTTAGTCCCTAGAACTTCATTTTATCATATCTTTGGCATACGGACTCCGATTTTAGCGTATCATATGTCATTTTGAAGCTATTTTCGTGCTCTACAACTTAGCATCATTTGTGGACAGATTTAAGGCTGTTTGTTAATGATTATATTTGAGGTTATCTGTTGATTATGTAGGCTGAGTTTGACATATTTGTGCCTTATAAAGATATTCACGCTTTATTTTGCAGGGCTTTGATTATTACAATGATGAAATTGATCTCAGATCTGAGGACTTAATTGTTGCAGGGGTTAAATTAAGGAGATTTATAGGTTTTTTGACTTGTGAACTGCAAACATTTCTTGAGAATACAATTTGAAGTATTTTGGAGATAAATCTGGTATCTATACGTGCATCAGGGATTAATTTGATATATCTTACTGGATTTGATATTATTTGATCTGTGATTTCATTTCGTGGATATTGATTAATCTTATTTGGATTAAAACATCACTAAATCACATATCCGATGCTTCATTCTCTCTGTTTCATTTTCTTCATATTGCACCTTTCATCATTGCATTGCATTGTATATTTTTCTCAACACAGAAATTAACCGAGCATTAATTAATTATTTAATTTGATTTAAGATCACGCAACTAGGAATCACCATTCCCTGTGTTCGACCTTGGTACATTTGCCAAGTAAAAATACTCCACAACATTCAAAGATTGTGGTTTTTGCTGAAATGAATTCGCCTCCTATACTACGACAATTCATCATTATTAAAGAGGCGAATTTTACGTTCATCAAATGGCGCCATTGCCGGGGAACGGCGAATTTTTAGGGTTTTGAATCATTTTTTGTAATTAGTTTTTGTAAAATTAATTTTTGTGTCATTGTTTTCTGCATTTTATTCTGCATTTCTCTCTTACTCTATATACTAACCACAATTTCTCTCTTTGCAGACTTCTGGGAGCGGAATTTTGGATATTCATCAAGGATCTGCAAGGAAAATTGAATTTTGATTTTTGTGAGAGAGATCTTAGTATAGGTTTAAATTTCTGCATTATTCACAGGGTCCCTCTCTCCTTGTACCCTGTTAATTTGTAATATTCAAGACTGGACTCTCTGTGGCTTGACGTAGAATTTAGGAGCACATACGCTAGATTAGAATTATTTGATTGTGCTCGTAATTCTTAGGCCACATATTCACTAACTATATGCACTATAGATCGTTCAACATTAGCCAATTTTTTTTAAATCAATTCTTCCCGCTAATAGAACTATCTGTTTAGGGCATTTTTCATCTGTGCATATCATTTAGTGTAAATTTTAAATTCCTTGTCTTGCATCCTGCATGAAGAACGCGAGGAGTCACTGTAAGTCCTTCTCTTAAGCATGCATCATTGATTTACGTTGCATCGGCTTTTCCGATCCTCCTTCCTCAAAGTTTTACAACTTAGGATTTAACAGAATTGGGACTGCTTGTTAGGCGTGAATTTTTGTGCTCACATAAACTACAGTGATAACCTTAACTTAAAACCGGGACTGCTAAATCAAGGTGACTATAAATAATGACCTAAAATTAACCTGTGTTTGGTGGAGAGAAACCCACTCATTGTTTGTAAGGATTAGAACGCACACTTTGGATAGAGCCAAAACTGAGAAATTTCACAACGATTACTATTTTTAAAAACAATTAGCTACTTTTCAGTGAGGGTCTCGGGTAGCCGTTTTACAGTCAGACTTCCCTTAGCAGAGTGGGTGGTTTAGAGGACACCGCGGAAGGCTCCGTCCTCAAGTAACACGGGTAGCCGTTTAAACGGTCCGTACTTACACCTATACTGGCTGAGAGTAGGTGCAACTAGTTGTATGAACTCGGGACAGCCGTTGTGAATTATTTCAGTACCTAACAGCTCCGCTTAATCTATAAGATTGTTTTGCCATTAAATTAAAACTGAAAAGATAAGCGGTCGAACCCTAACGTGCCTTCACCAGTGTTGAGTGAGTGAATCAACCTTTTTGTTTTGTGTTTGATTTGTGTGCGTAAAAGACCTTGCAATCGCAAGCAAATCGTGGTTCGCTAATCATTCCATCCTCTTGACAAGATGTCGGCACAGTGGTCTTCTTTCCCGATCTCCACGAACATGTCCTCATATTCTTCTTCTCACACTCCTCAGGGGAGCCTGCTCTTCAAATCAGGTTCCTCGCAGCCATCATTCTCTTCCCACCCATACGTCCCACCCTATGACCACACTTCTTCTTGGACTAGCCCTCTCTTACATTCTGACAATCTTATGGACATGAGAGAGAGAACCGAATCGAGGATGAACAATAGAGTGACCGATATTGACAGTAGAATACGATTTCCGGTCACTATGATCTCACAACCTCTTGAACCATCCCTTCTCAAGATGACTATCCTCTTGAGTACAATCAATTTTCCTTCGACAATCCACGAGAAAACCAAAGTCAAGGAAATATAACTCATGACCAGAGCACGATGTTTATGAACAATCAATACTCCACTCGAGGTTACATGCCAGAATCACGACACATGGAGAATGATTATTCAATCACTAGTAATGAGATGTTTGAGGATGAGATTGCTCGGATTAATCATAGAGCAGACACTTTAACTGAGAGAATATATGATCTCATCCAGTCCATGCAGAATTCAGAAGAAGTAAGGCCAACACCATGCGAGCCACTGGATCATCACAATCAAGCACAACCACCGCTGACCTTTGACCCCCCGACTGACCATATTACAGAAAATACTAAAAAAATTGGAAATTTTGAAAATTTAAAAAAAGGACAATTCTGAAATGGAAGCATTTTGCAAAAGTTTGATCTTAGAACTTCCATAAATCAAAGCCATAGAATATGTGCCCGATCTTAAGAGATTTGTAAAGAGTCGACTGGACCCCAAAAAGACGGACAAGAAACGATCCAGGACTGAATATCACGTCATATCTATGGCTAGCTCTTTGGTGGTGAATCATAAAATCGAAAGCCGCAAAGTCAAGCGGTTGACTCGGATCACATGTGAAATTGAGGATTCTACATTCACTCATGTTCGGTTAGACGACGACTCAATATTAAACATCCTCCCCAAGTCTGTCTTTGACCAACTCAAACTCGGACAACTCAAAAAGACTAGGGTGATCGTTCAATTACCTGATCGATCTACCAAATGACCGCGGGGGATCATTTCTATCGTCATAAATTTCCGGGGTAAAGATCATAAAGTGGACTTTATTGTCCTTGACATTGAGCACCCCAGAAGAATGTATGAGTCTCCTATCATTTTAGGAAAGCCGTTCTTAGCCTCCGCTAAGGCGATCGTCGATTGCGAGACTCTGGAAATCAAGCTCCCGAACAGGGACCACAATGAACAAATCCCCAATGGCACGTCCTGCTCTGAGGAAAACCAACTTGAAACCAACAGTTATGATCAGGAGATAAATATTTCACATTATCAGACATCTTCTCAGGACACACTAATACAACCCCTGGGAGAGTCACCTAAAAGACTAACTGTTGGACAACCTTCGGATTCTCACCACCCTGTCACTGCTCCTAGGAAAAATCATGATTTTAGAGCTTATGAGGAATTGAACCATATTATTGAGGATCAACACGATTATTTGAATGGTCCAATCTCTGAGTCGGCAGTAATTCATGAGATACTTGAACCATATAAGGAACCGACTCCGGAAACATCCGATGTCACCAAAATTCATGATCATCCGGAAGTGACATCAATACCCCCAGCCATAAACCACAAAATCACCAGGAACAATCTCCCTCGACCAAAGCAGCGCATGACCCTTCAAGAATTGGTCGACTTTTATGGGGATTCATCTGATGAGGAACTCACGAATGCCACATCGGTTACTCAAGATAGGGAGATGAGGACTGTCCAACTTCCTCCCAAAACTTCCCAAGGAAACAAACCGATCAAGAAAGTCACCATTAACCTTAGACACAAGGAGATTTCTGAAGAGTCCTCGTCCGATCCTGATGTGGTTCATCAGATAAGTGCAATAGGTACAACTCTGATCCAAGGGCACTTACCTCTGATCGACAAAAGTTGGAGATCCTCTGTAGACGACTACTATTCTCCTGAGGACGACTCCGACGATGGCTGGTCTTCTTCATCGGCCCCCTCTTCATCACACTCCACATCTCCATACGATCTCCCTCCACACTCCCGCAAGAAGGTCCATCGCAAACCTCCTTGATCTTGTACATCCGCGAATCTACCTGGTTCCCCGTCTGTAATTATCCGATTATACTTAGGCTAACCTGAGCTTAAGTATAGGGGGACCGGTACCATTGTTTATACATCACTTCTCTTCTTTTGTTTTTAAGCCGTCTATACTGAGTACGAGCTATGTCAACATTTCACTTTGTGCCATGAGGACATAGCACAAGCTAAGTATAGGGGGTGTGTTTATATATATATTATCTGCTTTATCCTTAGCTCGTACTTTAATCGTTTTTATCTAACATCGGGGATGGGTACAAGTAGTGTGTATAATACCTATTTTTCAAAAAAAACGAAAAAAACAACAAAAAAGAGACAAAACACCGAAAAAAACAAAAAAAACTTTTTGCATTAAAAAAAGAAAAAAAAAGAAAATCATCACTCATGTTCTTGCATTTCATCAAGCATTTCATGCATTCCTTGGTTGATATATTCCTGACACATTCACCATCACTCAAGGCTTGAGGATTTTTGAGGACACTTGATTTCTGAGATCTTGAGATTCTGATTTAGCCTGCCTTAGTCATTAGGGTTTTGAACTTAATAATCTACACTTCCTTAGTTTGAAGATATGAGCGCTATATTGCACTCTTCATATCTACCTTCAAAAAGAATATGATCAGCACAATCACTCCCACAACTGCATGATTGATGAGATGAGTTGAGATATCACTTGAGGAACTAGGACTAGAGATTTGAGTTTAGACCTGATCTGATGATATTCGAGGATGGGATAAAGTTAATGAAGGCTGCAGAAAACCTGAGTGTCAGCAAAACCCTCGCCAGTATGTGAACAAGATTCATATGCTATCTTTTTGATATTGACCTAAGTGCCAGAGTGTGATGAAACTTAATGAAAATTGTTGATCAGTGTACGCCAACTTTTGGTAAAAGCAATGGAGCTAGACAACAACAAAAAAGGAAATGAAATGCCAAAGAAAAGCTCTATCATCCAAGTCAAATTCTAAATGAGCTTCCATCCAATGGCGAGCGCTCCCAAACATTTTCAAAGTGTCCACTTGGACCAAGCGCTAATTAGGACCAAGGAGTCGGGCTGACACCAAAAAAGGGCTCTGCATCGTAAATGCTACAAGTCTGGGTGTCGAAGGTATCTTAGATACTTAAAAGAGACACACCCCGGTGTACTCCCAGAAAAACAAGTGCAGACGATTCCAAATTCTCTTGACGGACACACTGATCAACAAAATAAAAATATACTTGTGTTGAGTAATAAGACACTCGAGAGGCACCTTGTTCCAATGTGAGGAAGAGAAAATTAGACACAATCCTATGCCCTCCATCATCTGATCGTCCATCTACACTTTCAAGTCTGACAAACTAATGAGACAGTTGACTAAAGCAAGAATAGACTTATTCCCTAGTGTTGAGGATTAGGTCTAGAGGAGAGTCTCTTGGATAGGAACTTTGGGTGATGTCTCGACTTGACTCTCATGAATGCAGTACACTAAGAATCATATCCTTATACTATATTTACAAACAGAGAGTCTGAAAATTAGAGAAGTTGCGTTCCTTTTGATTAAAGCATGGTTGAGCCCAGAATTTTAGGATCACTCAAATTAAGGGTCTTCTATGAATTGAGCTTTGAAAATTCACATGCACAGTCAGGGATGTATTCAACTAAGTCATTCATTCATGCTCGGGGACGAGCATGGTCTAAGTATAGGGGTACGATGAATCGATTTTGTTCGTCTTATTTCGTCGAGTCAGATTTTTAGGTGGTCTCGGTTTATTTTGCGGTTTCCGAGTTTGCGTCGTGGCTTTTTCGGGCACGCATTATGATGCGGTCGATTTTTGGTCGATTTCGCTGGAACGACTTTTGATTCACGATTAATTGATCTATTTATGTTATTTAACGTTGATTTATAGCTTTACTGAGTTATACGGACCCTAATCAGGTCGGGTTCGGGTTTGTGTAGATCCAGATGTTACAGTCTACTCCAAAAGTACGCCACCGAGACGGGTAAGAGGGTGATGAATCTCGTATTCATCATGCTAAAATTGGTCATTTAGGCCCTGTTCCCCATCATTCACCTATAATTAATCATTAATAGAGCATTATTAGCATTCATACGTGTGTGAATAATATCTGCATTTCATCATGTATAAATTGCATTAAAAATCCCATGTGTAAATTAGCCCAAAAAGCCGCTAACTTATCCTATTTCTAATTAATTCATCCTAAATCCGATTGATCCAAAACTACCTCCATTGTGTAGATATTATTAACCTTACTAAATAAAAAATACAAAAAAATTACTAACCCCAATAAGTGTCAAATAATCCCAAAGTCTAATTTCACATCTGACAGACTAAAATGAGCATATCTCCCACATAAAGTGTCTGATTTTGGTCTACTCACTTTTAAAGTACTCCATTTTCAAATACCTTCAAAACAAGACCAATTTGTAAAATTTGGAGTCCATTTGTGAAAGTTGGGTTTTGGGCCTCTTTTGCGCGTATTGACTTTTTGCTGTTTTTGACTTGAGTTTTTATGTAAATAATTAACCCTTTTAATTTTATTTCTTTTTCATTTGTATTCTTTGATGAAAGTTTTATTAAGCTACGTAAAAATCCAAATCTAAATCAAAACTGAAATCAAATAAACTGACCAAGTCCAAGTGTCCGTTGTCGGTCTGTACAAAAGTGTGATTCTGACTTCTATTTTATTTTCCTATTTTCTTATCTACTAAAAATTCCAAAAATAAGATTAGTGTGTAAATAATTTTCTTGTATTTTATTATATTTTTTCTATAATTTTTATCCTCTCTAAAACCACCAAAAAAATACAAAACCCCAAAAACCCGGTTTTCTATAGATATGGAGAACCACCAAAAATACCACTTCGCACAGATGACCTCTTTTGCTCCTGGGTCCTTCATAAAAGTTGTAGATCTCGTCAAGACGAACAACTTTCGTGAAGGGAATTTTTCGATCCGAGGTCTTCTTCTATCTCTTTTTCCCTCTCCAAAGTCTGAAATTTTTTTGGTGCCACGTGGCAGCTCCAGGGCGTGCCACGTGGCACCCTCACTGTCTCTCTCTCTCCAGGCCTGCCCCGGGTCACGTGCATGGCACGTGACCCTCCTCCTTTGTCTTCCCCATCCAGTTGTTTTCCCCAGCCATTCCTCCGCCATGCATGGCGCCATCAACACTACCTCGCAGCCGTTACGTCCCCCTGGTAACGCCTCGCCCCAGCTCCCTATAAGATCCAACCATGGTCGACCTTCGAGGCCATCCGCCCCTTTTTCCTTCGAGCTCCGGTGACAGCGGCACGCTCCCACCTGGGCGTGATCCAGAGGAAGCACGACCTCTGCAGTTGCCCAGTGCAGCCAAGCTTTACGCACGTCGGCGTTGAGGCGATCATCGGGAGCAGCCATCGTTCCTCCCAACTTCCCCAGGCATTCCTCCACCTGCGCACAACAAGATCTTCATTGTAAGTCCTCCATTTTTTTTACAAGAGCACGGAGCCCCGCTCTTCCATCGTCTGACCGGAGCCCCGCTCCTGCCCCCTTCCTCCGCCTCGCCGATCAACCACCGTCTCCGCCACAGCTCGGCCGTGTGTCGGCCGAGCTCCTACGCCCTCCGTCGATCGCGTCCTCCAACCTCATGCTCCGTCCCGACTCGCCCAACCCGGGACCCAGCTTCGACTGCCCGCGCCCCCATCGTGCCATCGCCTCCGCCGCGCACAGTGACCGGCCAAGAGTGGCCACCACCCCCGTGCTGCTCCACTCGCCACGAGCCGCCAGCGGCCCCTCCTCCACTCGCCGCCCCACAGACCCCTCCGCGCCTCTCCTCCGCCGCCGTGGGAGCTGCCCCCCAACCACGGCTTACAGGCGCCGTTGGATCAAGGGCACCCGCCCGATCCAACGGTGCACATGCGGGCACGTGCCCCTCCCCCAAGCCTCGGCCATCCGAGCCCCGCCCCTGGGACCCGAGCCTCTGGTTCGGTTCCCGATCTCCGATTCGGCGCCCGAGCCTCAGCTCCGGGCCGCCCGAACCTCCGGTTCACCTCTAAGCCTCCTAAAGTACGTGCGAGGCACATACTTCGGGGAAACTTTGCACTAAAGCCGCTGCAGTCTCCTGAAATTACGAATACACCCCCGCCTGGGGTAAATTCCAGAAGACCCCCGTCGGATTTGTGAAATTACAGATAAGTCCTTACAGGGACCATTTTGAAAGAAAACTTTATTTTATTTACATTTTAGTCCCTAGAACTTCATTTTATCATATCTTTGTCACACGGACTCCGATTTTAGCGTATCATATGTCATTTTGAAGCTATTTTCATGCTCTACAACTTAGCATCATTTGCGAACAGATTTGAGGCTGTTTGTTAATGATTATATTTGAGGATATCTGTTGATTATGCAGGCTGAGTTTGACATATTTGTGCCTTATAAAGATATTCACGCTTTATTTTGCAGGGCTTTGATTATTACAATGATGAAATTGATCTCAAATCTGAGGACTTAATTGTTGCAGGGGTTAAATTAAGGAGATTTATAGGTTTATTGACTTGTGAACTGCAAACATTTCTTGAGAATACATCTTGAAGTATTTTGGAGATAAATCTGATATCTATACGTGCATCAGGGATTAATTTGATACATCTTATTGGATTTGATATTATTTGATTTGTGATTTCATTTCGTGGATATTGATTAATCTTATTTGGATTAAAACATCACTAAATCACAGATCTGGTGCTTCATTCTCTCTGTTTCATTTTCTTCATATTGCACCTTTCATCATTGTATTGCATTGTATATTTTTCTCAACACAGAAATTAACCGAGCATTAATTAATTATTTAATTTTATTTAAGACCATGCAACTAGGAATCACCGTTCACTGTGTTCGACCTTGGTACACTTGCCAAGTAAAAATACTCCATAACATTCAAAGATTGTGGTTTTTGCTGAACTGAATTCGCCTCCTATACTACGACAATTCATCATTGTTGGGAAAATAGTCTTCGATGATTATTTAGAAAAACCCTAGGCTCTCTTATATAGGGAGAGACCTTAAGGGTAAATTACAGAGAGACCTACTAAAGATAATGAAATAACAAACAGATACATAAAGAGGTAATAATGCTACGAACTATCTCTACACTCCCCCTCATGGTGGAGCATAGATGTCTATCATGCTCAGCTTGGATGAACATCTCTGAAAAGGTCCTCTGAGCAGTGGCTTGGTGAACACATCTGCAGTCTGATCTCCTGAGCTCACATGTGTAGTAGATATCAATCCTCTCTGGATCAGGTCCCTAGCATAATGACAGTCAACTTCAATATGCTTGGTCCTTTCATGGAAGGATGGATTATTGGCAATGAACAATGCTGTCTGATTGTCACACTGAAGCTTCATAGGTAGGGGCACCGCTACGCGTAGATCTTCTAGTACTGAACGAACCCACATCATTTCCGTGTTGACTTGAGCCATGGCCCTATATTCGTATTTAGCACTGGATCTTGCTACAACAGTTTGTTTCTTGCTTTTCCAAGAAACCAAAGAGCCTCCAACAAAGACTGCAAACCCTGAGGTTGATTTCCGATCCTTAGGACATCCTGCATAATCTGCATCTGCACATGCTGAGATGGATAAGTCTGTGCCCTTTCTGAATAGCAGCCCTGACCCTGGAGAAGATTTCAGATACCTCAGTAACATGTGTATAGCATCCATGTGAACCTGTCTTGGCTGCTCCATAAATTGACTCACCCTTCTAACTGCAAATTGAATGTCTGGGCGAGTTATGGTAATGTAGAGGAGTTTTCCCACCATTTCTCTATATCTCCTCTTATCTACTTCATCAGTATCACCATCATACAGCCTCACACTGGGATCCATGGGAATACTTGATGGTTTGCAACCATCCATGCCAGTCTCAGTCAGGAAGTCTGTAACGTACTTTTGTTGGGTCATTACCAAACCCTGTGCATTCCTTGCAAATTCCAACCCCAGAAAGTATCTCAGGGTCCCAAGATCCTTTGTAACAAACTGACGGTCAAGGAATGCCTTCGCCCTCTCTATGCCTTGAGCATCATCTCCTATAACAAGAATATCATCCACATAAACCATAATAACAACCGTACCTTCCGATGACTTCTGGACAAACAATGAGTGATTGACATTTGACCTCTTGAACCCTTGTTGCTCAATTAGGCTGGACAACTTATGGAACCATGCTCTCGGACTCTGTTTGAGGTCGTATATCGCCTTGTGAAGTCTACAGACCATATGCTTCTCCCCCTCAGCAGTGAACCCAGGTGGCTGTTGCATGTAGACTTCCTCCTGTAAGTCCCCGTATAAAAAGGCATTCTTGACATCTAGTTGAGATATACTCCAATCACAGACCACAGCAACTGATAAAAGAATACGAAGAGTAGAGTGTCTCGCCACTGGAGAGAATGTATCCATGTAATCCACACCGTAGGTTTGTGTAAACCCACGGGCGACCAAGCGTGCTTTGTACCTATCCAACGTGCCATCTGCATGATATTTAACTGTGAAGACCCATTTACAGCTGATGCATCAGAAGGTGCAGGGACCAACGACCATGTACCATGAGACTGCAAGGCCCTCATCTCCTCTTCCATTGCTAATCTCCAGCAATCATTCTTCAAAGCGTCCTGGTATGTCCATGGTATATCCACAGAAGACAAGGCTATGGCAAACTTCTGAAAATCACCAGTGAGATAGTGAAAAGATACCTGTGACGCAAATGGATAAGAGGCACATTGCCTCTTCTGCTTCCGAATGGTAATTGGGACATCAAGATCATCATCTGTCGTACTGGATGGGCTAGGGTCTGCCTGTACTGAAGGATCCTACGCATGTACTAAACCTGACCCGTCAGTAGTAATACCATCTGAACATACCTGAGGCGTGATGATTGGATGCTGTGTAGTCTGAGCAGGACCTGAACGGCGTGTATAGAATTTGGGTAACGGTGATATGGTAGGTCGTGGAATGGGTGGAGGTAGAGGTGGAGGTGGTGGTACTGGCGTGGAGACGGGCACATGAGACGACTCAGGAGTACTCAATGTAGGTGGTGGAGGAACATAGATATCATCAGTGGTAGTGGATGTTACCATTCTGTCACCTGCAGGAGAAAAATACATGACCGACTCAAAGAACGTGACATCAGCACTCACAAAGTACCGCTTAGTCACAGGATCATAACACCCGTAACCCTTCTGAGTTCTGGAATAACCAACAAAGACGCACTTGACTGCTCTAGGAGAGAGTTTGTCAAGTCCGGGAGATAGACGATGAACGAAAACCACAGTACCAAAAACTCGTGGAGTCAGTGAGAATAACTCCTTGTCTGGGAAAATAAGAGAGATAGGTATCTTATCACCAAGAACTGAGGATGGCATTCGGTTAACCAAATAACATGCAGTAAGAACAGCATCGCCCCAGAATGAAATAGGAGCACAACTCTGAATCAACAGTGTTCGAGTAATATCCAAGAGATGGCGATGCTTTCTTTCCGCCACACCATTTTGTTGTGAGGTATACGCACAGGTGGTTTGATGAATAATTCCCTTTTATGAAAGGAATAGAGAAAGTGAGCGTGTACAAAATTCAAGGGCATTATCCGTTCGAACATATTTGATAGAGGTAGTAAAAACATTGTGCACTTCATTAAGCAAGTTCTTGATCACATCTCCTGCTTCAGATTTATTTTTCAAAAGAAAAACCCATGACACACGCGAGAAATCATCCACTACCACAAGATAAAACCTGTGCCCCTGATGATCGGGAACACGACTCGGACCCCATATATCAACATGTAACAACTCAAAAGGGGAGCTACTGCTCCGACTCAGACGACGTGGGAAGCTCGACCTGTGATGCTTTCCCAACTGACACGCTTCGCATCGGAAAGACGAACTAGGAGGGATCTGGGGCAGAAGATGACGCATTTTCTGGAGCGGAAGATGACCAAACCGGAGATGCCAAATGTACGGAGAGACTGGTCCAGCAGAAAGAGATGAGACGCTAGCATAGGAGTCCCGAACCAGTCGATATAAACCACTCTGCTCAGAGCCACAACCAATCACCTTGCCCGTGAGTATGTCCTGAAAAATGAGAGAAGACGGGTCAAATATAGCACGGCAATTCAAATCCTTCGTAATCTGACTAATAGATAGCAAATTCATTGAGAACTCAGGAGCATGTAGAACGTCTTGTAGCTGCATAGTGGAGGATAGAAAAACCTCCCCCTTTCCAACCAGGGGCGAATATGTAGCATCTGCTATCTGCACTGAACGGCCGGGAGGAATATCCCTGTAGGCCTGTAATCTGCCTCTATCTCGGCAGAGATGATGCATGGCTCCGGAATCTATAACCCAGTCAGATATATCATGAGATGTAGTGAATGCAAGAGATCTACCTGAGGTGCTCGCAGCAGCAGATGAACTGGCAGAGGCAGTGGCGGCAATATCTGAGGAGCCACCAGACGAATCAACAGATGACTGTGGCGTAATATCTCGGAGACGGGCCACAAGTTCGTCAAATCGACTATCAGCAGTAGAGGATACTGAAGACTGAGAATGCTCTGCAACACGTGCCGATACTGGGAATCCATGCTTAGAATAGCATGTCTCCTCTGAGTGTCTTGTGCGGTGACAATAGGAGCATGTCTGACTGAAGCGGCCACCCCTTCCCTAGGGTTCACGGCCACGTCCACGACCACGGCCAGAATGCGGTCCACCTCTCCCACGCGAGACTGTCATCGCTGATGGGGGTGGAGTAGAAGAGCTGGAGGGGACTGGAATGCGACTGAGCCGTCTGTAAACATCCTCCACTGGAGGAATAACCGCATCAGCTAAGATCTGGGACCAGGCGGCATCATACTCAGGGTCAAGAGCCGTAAGTAGAACGCCCACCATGGTGGCATTCCGAAACGTCTTCTGTTGTTATGGAGTAGCAATGAGTGGAAGGGTATTGTGTAACTTCTCAAACATCCCTCTTAGGGATGTGTATAGAGAATGGAGAGGTTTGTCATTCTGCTTCATTGTGAAAATATCATGCTGAAGCTGCAACATCTTCGTCTCATTTCGCACCTGCGAATATGTGGTGGCAAGAATGTCTCACATTGCCTTGGCAGTGGGCTGATGGAGGACATCGTTAGCAATCTCCATCGTCAATGTACCGGACAACCAGACCTTGGCATAGGCATCGTCAGCCTCCCATGAGGCATAGATCCCTGTCTTCTCTGCAGGCTCATCCTCGGTAAGAATGTGTTTCTTACCATTAGACTTCATGAGGCTCATGAACTGCATAGCCCAGAGCTCATAGTTAGACCCGTCCATCTTCACTATTGGCGCAGGACCTTTGAATGCGCCAGTGGAGGGCATATCGGCTTTTGATTCTGATATACTGCCGCTTGGAGAAGAATAAGGAACTATAGACACAATGATGATGAATGTCTACACCAACTGCATTGGATTTGAGTGCGTATGTAGACGTTACGCACTCAAACCCATATATCGGACGAGTAGAGTACTAGGGCACGCCTTGGAGGAGGCTTACAGCCCTTGAACCAACTGGTAAAAGCGCTGCCTTGATGTTCGCGCAAGAGGCTGAGGCCTACGGCAACACACAAGTACCGCAGGCAACCTCCAGGGACCCGCACGCAGTCGCTAACAGGATCCGCTGGCGAGGGCTGGAATCAAGGCAGCGGTGAGCAGCACGAGTAGCGCGAGCAGCGCAACGCCGAGAGGCGCTGGCTGCAGGCTGAAGGCGGCGGCGAAACGCTGGATGAGGGCTCGGCCTTGGCACGCGAGAGCCCTGGAGAGGCGATGGAGGAAGGGTGGCGGGTGGGGAGGGGTGGGGCGGCGGGTGGAGAGCCCTAGGGTGGCTCTGATACCATGTTGGGAAAATAGTCTTCGATGATTATTTAGAAAAACCCTAGGCTCTCTTATATAGGGAGAGACCTTAAGGGTAAATTACAGAGAGACCTACTAAAGATAATGAAATAACAAACAGATACATAAAGAGGTAATAATGCTACGAACTATCTCTACAATCATTATTAAAGAGGCGAATTTTACGTTCATCAAAGGGACTCTCTGAAAAAGTCACTCTAAAAAACGGCCCGACTAGTACGGGAAAACGAGCTCATACGTAAAACTGAAAACCAAGGATCCCCCGCCTGGGTATCCTAAAACAAAAGGATCAATGGAACTGGTCAAAAGACTGGATCCCAACGAGGCGTAAAACACTGCGAGCTCGCGTAAAGAAAACCGAAAAGGGACCAGGATCCTAGACCCGCGCACTTGGCGGTCGCTGCCCAAACTGGGCTTCCTATCTCCCGCCCAGTTGAGGGTCACCGCGCCCTCGCACGGTTAGGTGTAAAAGTCACCATGACCGGCAAAATAAATTAATTTATCAGTGATTCTCCTTCTTTCTCACTTGATTGACTACTCAATCATTCTCCCCCCTTTTTTTGTTGACTGCCAACTTATACTAGTAGATAATATCCAAGGTTTTATTGGTTGGGGTTCGTAGTCATAATGGCCATAGGGAAACACTTACTAAGAGAAGTATGATGATATCTTTAATATTTAGAATATATCCCTTACTTTTATGAGATTAGTGAAAGAAATCAACTCATGCGTAACACACGAGGATTCATTGGTTGGGGATTGTAGTCATGATGGCCATAGGGAAACATTTGCTAATTCTTCACACTATTTCCACTGTCCGGTTCATCCAAAATAAACTCCCATTGTGTCAATTATCATTAACTCAAGTTATGGAAAAAGAATGGGGTATAATATTATGACATCTACTTATTGCGAGATAAGGCCAGGTTGTATTGTATTTGACTTAAACTTAGAGTAACTTGGCTTAAAAAAATTATTGCAGTAACATCTCTTCATCTAGTTAGACCCCCCCTCTCAATTTCACATCTTTTAATCATGCATATCTGTAGCATATAATGGATGGTCAATTTCAGTACTGAGGTATATAATTAAATGTAATTGATGAGATATCAACATAGACGTCAGACTGCTAAAATATATTTAGCTTATAGAGGTTGTATACAATGTACAAACAATCTGTGGATTGTAAAGGCAATAGTTGATTTATTGGAAAATGGAAATTAATCTCAGCTCTGAATCATACGGTTCAATTCCTAATTCTTGCACATGTACACTCTCACTGCAAGGCATGAGCACAATGTTCCTCGATCTACATTCTCTAAAAATGTATATAGAATCTCTGAGTAAAGTATAAATTGTATCTATCTGCTCAAAGTCTCAATTTGATTTCCATTCTTTCATATGTGTGAATTTCACACTGGGTTTCCATTCTTTTAGACGTGTGATTCATCAGTCTATCTATGAACATCTCTTCCATCTTTCCATGTTCTACATATGTTTCAGGAAATACTTTTAACAGAACCCATCATATATTTTAGAAGGTTGCATCAGATGCTTAAGAGATAGATGCATCAAGAAATAAAAATAACAATTTATTTCTGCTGATTGTAAAAAAAATACCAAGGGTGATACAATGGTTTTTACATAGATCTAAGACATGCTAAGAAATCCCTCCAACAAGACACCCATATTTTCAACATAAAAGAAGTTCAAATCTTGGTTGTAAATCATGTGAAAATATATGGAGACAGCAAGAGATGGAAGTAGGATTATACAAAAGATCACATTTAACATGTATGGCAACAATAAGGAGGCTTAGGAGTGTACCTCAAAATCTCAAGTATGGAGATCAAAATTGAGCTTCAATTTGTAGCATGCAGCGGCTACAGGTGTTGTCTAGTGGCTTCTACAGCAAAAAGGAAAAGCCTTCCAACAAGAGGGTTTCCAGGAAAACTCCAACAAGAGGAATTTGAGCCGAAATCAGCAGCAATGGCTGCAGTAGCATCCTTGATAATTGCTGTAGCAGCAACTAAGAAGACAATGGGAGGGGAGAACTCTCGGCTGGAAAATTTTGGAGAGAAGATGAGAAAAAGAAGAGGATTTGGGCTTATATAACCAAGGAAGAGGTCCTTAGAATGGACAAGTGGGAAGTAAGATTATGGCAAGTGTTATAGGGAGAGAAAAGAAGAGAAAAACAAAGAGGAGAAAAAAACACACGGCTGGACTGTACACAGACCGTGTACAGTCAGTTTTTTTATTATTTTTTTCACTTATCTGAATAACCTAAAGTCCTCCGTACTTAGTGCCTCGAATCTCCGATTTCAATGTATAATGGCTCATTTTTACCGTCTCTGAATGGCGATCAATATGAGTATTATTTTGATATACTTCCAACCGGGTTTGAATCCCCGAAATTTACGAGATACGATTTTAATTTGGGGTTAAATTTTGTGAAACAAAAATATCAAACAACCTCCGATTGACAAACGGTCGATTCCATTGGTCTTGTTTCATCTGATCGGAATTTATGACGCTCTCGGTTTGTTTAACGGTTTTTGAATTTACGTCGCGGCTTTTTCGAGCACGCATTATGATGCGACTGAATTTTGGTCGATTTCGCCCAAGCAACTTTTGATTTATGATCAATTGATCGATTTGGTTTGTTTGGCATTGACCAACAACTTTATTGGGTTAATCGGATCCAAATCGGATCAAGTTCGGGTTTAGTTGAAACCCGAATGTTACAAATATAAAAACCTCAAAGGGAGTCTCGTCCTCGAGACTCGAGTTAAGGCCATTATGTATCTTGAATTCCATAAAAAGCTTAAAGGGAAAACAAGCCATATTCTTTAATATGTAATAATTAAATACGCTTGTTTTAATGATTACCTGAGAAAAGCTGTGGGTTTCGTGCATGTATATCAGCTTCAGTCTCCCACGTTGCCTCTTCGACGCCGTGTCGATGCCACAAAACCTTGACCAATGGAATGTCCTTACTGCGAAGCTTCTTCACAGCACTGTCAGGTATCTACACTGGCTTCTCCTTATAAGTCAGATATAGCTTCACGTCAAAATTCTCGTAACTGATGACGTGTCGAGGATCGTACGCATACTTCCGCAGGTTGGATACATGAAATATATCGTGAATGCCGGAAAGATGTGGAGGAAGGGCTACTCGGTATGCCACCTTCCCCACTCTAGCAAGGAACTCGAATGGTCCAATATATTGTGGCACCAGGTTGCCACAAACACGGAATCTCTATATTCCCTTCATGTGAGATGCACGAAGAAATACCCAATCTCCAACCTATAATTTATAGAAATGTCATTAGTATGAGATTAAGTTGAACATATATAAGTCATAATTGAGTGAATGAAGAGGAAAGAATTGGATTACCTGAAATTCCAAATCTCTACTCCGACGGTCTGCATAGCTCTTCTGGCGGCTCTTTGCCGTATGAAGCCTCCATCTCACAAGATCAATAGCTCTCGCAGTCTCCTCTAGGAGATCCGCGGAGTAAAGAGCATGATCACCTACCTCATGCCAACTGAGAAGTGTGAGGCATCTCCGCCCGTATAGAGCTTTGAGTGGTGCCAGGTCGATACTGGAATGATAGTTGTTGTTGTACGTGAACTCCACCAAAGGAAGATGGTCCTTCCAGGACCTTTTCCACTCCAAAGTGCAAGCGCGGAGCAAATCCTCTAGTGTCTGAATGGTGCGCTTACTCTGACCATCTGTCTACGAATGATAAACAGAACTCATTTTCAACTCTGTTTGTAGTGCTGACATGAACTGATGACAATTGTGCGAAGTAAACCTCGAATCCCTATCAGACACTACCTCTCGTGGTATACCATGCAGCTTAATGATATTCTGCACATAGAGCTTGGCCAGTCTGAAGGGAGTGTAAGTCGTGTTGACAAGTATGAAATGGGTTGACTTGGTCAACCTATCAACAACGTCCCAAATGGAATTATGGCCACCTGGTGTATTCGACAATCCTGTGACAAAATCTATAGAAATTCTCTCCCACTTCCACTCGGGAATGCGGAGAGACTGTAGTAATCGTGGTGGTCTCTTGTGCTCGGCCTTGACCATCTGATAGGTCATGCATCTGCTGACATGTTGCGCCACATCGCGCTTCATTCCATCCCACCAGAAATGTCGACACAGATCACGGTACATCCTCGTGCTGCCTGGATGGATAGATAACCGTGAACTGTGTACCTCATCAAGTATGTCTCTGTGCAACTACTCGTCATTAGGTACAACGACCATAAAATAGACTCTGTAACAACAAATTCATCAACCTCATCCTTGACAACGCGCGTGTATCTATCTCGAATCCAAGGATCTGTCTTCTGGCCTTCTACGATGCGATCCCAAAAACTACTGAATCATGGAGGCACGAATGTGTAAATGCATGCGCTCTCCTGAGGATGCCAGTCAGTCAAAGAAGCGAGCATATCCCATGTATATAGCCAGTTTGGCGTACCCTCAAAATGCGCCCTCCTGCTAAGTGTATCATCCACCACGTTTCCCTTACCGGGATGGTAATTGATCGTGCAATCATATTCCTTCAGTAGCTCGACCACTGACAAAATAAAGTTGATCATGGTTATTTGTATGTTTTGGTTAGCTCAGAATGGAGTTGTTTTTCGCTCCTAGTGTTTTTATATCTTATCCATCATGTGAATACTATCCTAAAGTCTTGTCTCTTAATACTCAATCTTTTTCTAGTTTTTTTAATTTAGTGGGGCAAATAACTTTGCGCGTTTCTCCCTTTTTGGCTTTAAAAAATTTGACCCCCCGGCAACAAACCCATGTGTTTATTGCATATAAACTTACCACTGCAGGTTAACATACGAGAAACCATTCTTACCATCAAGTTGGAAAAGCGAACAATCCCATGCTATAGCAGCATAGATGAGGATACAGAGAGTAGAATGACGAGCCATGGGGGAGAAATTGTCCCGATAGTCCACTGTTGGACATGCGAGCCCACGGCGAGCCATTATGCAATAAATGTTATTGCGAATATCATTCCCTGATCTGAAATGAAGAATAACTAATTTGCATAATAGGTCCCTTAGTATAATTAGAGTTATGTACCATGGCCATCTTAATGATCATACAACTGTTGATTGAACTATTGAATCATAGAGGCTGGTGCTTGGATGAATATCTAAAGGGTTAGATTGAGGACTCATCAAGCACCGTCAAATGATTGTTAAGAGTTGATCTCTAGCCTGAGTAGGAGATGGCAATCCTTTCTCAATTAGGTTGATATCTGACCGACCTCTTGATGCAGGTCCTCTGCATAGGAATAGAGATTCGGAGGTGTTATATTAGTTAGGTCAAAGAGTTGACTTAACAAGATCGAGATAACCAAAGTCCTATATCGTATGCTGTCACGATACAGGCACGCATCCTCTGACCGGAGACAGATGTGTTACTACATGTCTGAGTATGTACATTTGGCAGACCAATAGGTTGATGACCTAACCAAGGTCTATACACCGGCGCGCTGGTGTGCATATAAGGGCATATGAGTAATACGATCTCTCAAAGGGATCATACAGGTTCATTTACTGAACCGGAAGACATGAGCTCACTCATGAGATATTAGGAAGAATCAAATTCCGTGCAGGGTCATCTCGTTTTGGAAGCTTGACTGAATTTGTAAGTTTGATATATACTTTTGGAAAGTATATGATCAAGACCTAGGTATGATATATGCTTTTGGAAAGTATATGATCGATACCAACTCCCAATGATCGAATGAGAAACTTACTGATAAAAAACCCTGAAGTAGACAGTATAAGTTGATCTAATACTTCAGGTTTATTCGGAGTGTTCCAGTATGCAGGATGTACAGGTATTGGGAATACCTGAGGGTGATGTGATCATAAACGATTGTATAACCATGACGCTTCCACTCCTAGGGAGTGATGAAACAGGTCTGGATTTTAGTGACTCCTCTCAGTAGTGAAGTGATCTGATCTTGGTCCAAATGTTGGACATTGATATGAATGTGATTCAGATGCAATAAGAAGATTAGATTTGCGGTCTTGATTTAATCAAGCATCTATGGGAGGCCCGCGATCTGGATTTAAGATATGATCTCAATATCCAAGTCACTATACGTACAACAATACAATCGCCCTGTCCTTATCTCCAAGTATCCGCGGAGAAAGCGCATTATCCTTGAAAGAGTTCAGGATAATTTCATTGTTGATATGTGTATCCGAGCATTGAGAAAATTGATAATTAAATGTGATTTAATTATCATGAATAATATGAATTTGATTCATATTATAAGGAGAGTTATCTAAGATAATTAAATGTGATTTAATTATCAAAGATGTGAATAATGTGAATGTGATTCATATTATTTGGGCACACGAGAATAGAGATCCAAGATGATTAAATGTGATTTAATTATCATGGATATGAATAATGTGGATAGCAATATCCATATTAGTCATATATATTATAAATGTGATTTATAATATATAAGAGAGAGCCATTTGTAATTTACATTTGTTAATTAAATGTTGATGTGAATTGGATTCACATTGGATAATTAATTGAAAATGTAATTCACTTTTTATTTTGGGGTTGTGAATGTGATTCACAATTTTCCAATGGCAAGATTGCAATATTCACAAAATAATTATGAATTATTTTTGTAGAATAATTTACAACAAGTATTTTTGTAAATCTTGGAGATTTCCATGGAATAATGTAATCTCATGAGATCTCATGATATGACATGAGATTGCAACCAAATCCCATATTATGGAAGGAGGCAATCTTCATTCCATAATCTCCGTGCTTGATTGATTTAATTTTGGATTGATATATATTGATTTATCAATGTAGATTTAATCTAAATTAAATTAATTGTTGTTGGTTTTTACCAACACAAATCTTAGCCATTGAAAGAAACACAAATCAATGAGAGCCATTGGATTTGTGTTGTCCATGGATTGAGATCCATTGATCCCAAAATATTATAAAAGGAGAAGCACCCCATTGCTCTTCTTTACACACAAGAGAACATAAGTCTCTCTTTCTCTTTCTCTCTCTACATGCCCACTCTATCTCTCTCATGTGGCCATCCACCATGGATGTCCTAGAGAGGTTCTCCATTGTCGCAGCATCGTCGTTATGCTGCCCGATCATTTGCTCGTGGATCTCCGTCTCCTTCGGTGCATCTCGCTCGTGAAGAAGACGTCGGATCTTCCGTCATCAATACGCTCACAAGCGTCTCCTCCGTCAGATCGGACTTGAGACAGGAGGTCTCTTTGTTTAGAGACTCGATCGCAACCATGCTTCAAGCGGTAATCCTATTACTTGTTTGTGGTTTAGACGAAATGATCCGAGAAGTGTTCTTGGATCATGTGGTTTCGTCACATAAAAAATTTTAATTTCCACTACATAGAACAACTAGTACGACTAGTCGTTCTTCATCGTATTCGATACGATGCTCACGCTTCCGTGATGCGCTTGAGGATTGTAGAGATAGTTCGTAGCATTATTACCTCTTTATGTATCTGTTTGTTATTTCATTATCTTTAATAGGTCTCTCTGTAATTTTCCCTTAAGGTCTCTCCCTATATAAGAGAGCCTAGGATTTTCTAAATGATTATCGAAGTCACGTTTCCCAACATGGTATCAGAGCCGTCCTAGGGCTCTCCACCCACCGCCTCCCTCTCCCCACCCGCCGCCCCTCTCTCTCTCCTCTCCTCGGCGCGTCCTCCGCCGCCGCCTCTCTCTCTCTCCATCGCCTAGCTCCCCTGCGCCTAGGCCCAGCCCTCCGCAAGCGCTCCCAGCGGTATTCAGACCTCCGCCAGCGCCGCTAGCGGCATCCAGGCCGCCGCCAACGGCATCCAGCGGCCACTGCTAGCGCCGCCGGTCACCGCCAGCGACATCCAGACCGCCGCCAGCAGCCTCACGGGCATCCCAGGCATCGCCTGCAGCCCCATACCGTTGCTGTAGGCATCCAGCCAGCCAGCTCCAGCCGTTGCCAGCCGCCGCCAGTCCCAGCCAGTCGCGAAGACATATACGCGACCCCAGGCGGCACCCAACAGGCTGGTTCAAGGGCTGTAAGCCTTCTCTAAGGCGTGCCCTAGTTCTCTCTTCGATCGGTATACGGGTTTGAGTGCGTAACGTCTACATACGCACTCAAATCCGATGCAGTTGGTGTAGACATTTATCACAGTGTCTATATATCCTTATTCTTCTCCAAGCAGCAGCATGTCAGAATCCAAAGCCGATATGACCTCCACAAGCGCATTCAAAGGTCCTGCGCCAATAGTGAAGATGGACAGGTCTAACTATGAGCTCTGGGCGATGCAGTTCATGAGCCTCATGAAGTCTAATGGTAAGAAACACATTCTTACCGAGGATGAGCCTGCAGAGAAGACAGGGATCTATGCCTCATGGGAGGCTGACGATGCCTATGCAAAGGTCTGGTTGTCCGGTACATTGACGATGGAGATTGCTAACGATGTCCTCCATCAACCCACTGCCAAGGCAATGTGGGACATTCTTGCCGATACTTATTCGCAAGTGCGAAATGAGACCAAGATGTTGTAGCTTCAGCATGACATTTTCACAATGAAGCAGAGTGGCAGACCTCTCCATTCCCTGTACACATCCCTAAGAGGGATGTTTGAGAAGTTATACAGTACCATTCCTCTCACTGCTACTCCTGAACAACAGAAGACATTTCGGAATGCCACCATGGTAGGCGTTCTTCTTGCGGCTCTTGATCCTGAGTACGATGCCGCCCGGTCTCAGATCCTAGCGGATGCAGTTATTCCTCCAATGGAGGATGTTTACAGAAGGCTCAGTCGCATTACAGTTTCCTCCAGCTCCTCTACACCACCTCCGTCAGCGATGGCAGTATCGCGTGGGAGAGGTGGACCACATTCTGGACGTGGTCGTGGACCCCAGGGAAGGGGTGGCCACTTCAGTCAGACATGCTCCTATTGTCACCGCACAGGACATTCAGAAGAGACATGCTATTCTAAGCATGGATTCCCAGCATCGGCATGCGTTGTAGAGCATTCTCAGTCTCCAGTATCCTCTACTGCTGATAATCGATTTGACGAACTTGTGGCCCTTCTCCGAGATATTATGCCACAGCCATCTGTTGATTCGTCTCGTGGCTCCTCAGATATTGCCGCCACTGCCTCTGTCAGTTCATCCGCTGCCGCGAGCACCTCAGGTAGATCCCCTGCATTCACTACATCTCATGATATATCTGACTGGGTTATAGATTCCGGAGCCACACATCATCTCTGCCGAGACAGAGGCCGATTACAGGCCTAGAGGGATATTCCTCCCGGCCGTTCAGTGCAGATAGCAGATGGTACATATTCGCCCCTGGTTGGACAGGGGGAGGTTTTTCTATCCTCCACTATGTAGCTACAGAATGTCCTACATGCTCCTGAGTTCTCAATGAATTTGCTATCTATTAGTCAGACTACGAAGGATTTGAATTGTCGTGCTATATTTGACCCGTCTTCTCTCATTTTTCAGGACATACTCACGGGCAAGGTGATTGGCTGTGGCTCTGAGCAGAATGGTTTATATCGACTGGTTCGAGATTCCTATGTTGGTGTCTCATCTCTTCCTGCTAGACCAGTCTCTCCGTACATTTGGCACCTACGGTTTGGTCATCTTCCGCTCCAGAAAATGCGTCATCTTCTGCCCCAGATTCCTCCTAGTTCGTCTTTCCGATGCGAAGCGTGTCAGTTGGGAAAGCATCACAGGTCGAGCTTCCCAGGTCGTCCGAGTCGGAGCAGTAGCTCCCCTTTTGAGTTGTTACATGTTGATATATGGGGTCCGAGTCGTGTTCCCGATCATCAGGGGTACAGGTTTTATCTTGTGGTAGTGGATGATTTCTCGCGTGTGTCATGGGTTTTTCTCTTGAAAAATAAATCTGAAGCAGGAGATGTTATCAAGAACTTGCTTAATGAAGTGCACAATGTGTTTTCTACCTCTGTCAAATATGTTCGTATGGATAATGCCCTTGAATTTTGTACACGCTCACTTTCTCTATTCCTTTCGTCAAAGGGAATTATTCATCAAACCACTTGTGCGTATACCTCACAACAAAATGGTGTGGCGGAAAGAAAGCATCACCATCTCTTAGATATTACTCGAACACTGTTGATTCAGAGTTGTGCTCCTATTTCATTCTGGGGCGATGCTGTTCTTACTGCATGTTATCTGGTTAACCGAATGCCATCCTCAGTTCTTGGTGATAAGATACCTATCTCTCTTATTTTCCCAGACAAGGAGTTATTCTCACTGACTCCACGTGTTTTTGGTACTGTGGCTTTCGTTCATCGTCTATCTCCTGGACTTGACAAACTCTCTCCTAGAGCAGTCAAGTGCGTCTTTGTTGGTTATTCCAGAACTCAGAAGGGCTACCGGTGTTATGATCCTGTGACTAACCGGTACTTTGTGAGTGTTGATGTCACGTTCTTTGAGTCGGTCATGTATTTTTCTCCTGCAGGTGACAGAATGGTAACATCCACTACCAGTGATGATATCTATGTTCCTCCACCACCTACATTGAGTACTCCTGAGTCGTCTCATGTGCCCGTCTCCACGCCAGTACGACCTCCTCCACCTCCACCTCCACCCATGCCACGGTCTACCGTATCACCATTACCTAAATTCTATATACGCCGTTCAGGTCCTGCTCAGACTGCACAGCAGCCAATCATCACGCCTCAGGTATGTTCAGATGGCATTACTACTGACGGGTCAGGTTTAGTACATGTGCAGGATCCTTCAGTACAGGCAGACACTAGCCCATCCAGTACGACAGATGATGATCTTGATGTCCCGATTGCCATTCGGAAGCAGAAGAGGCAATGTGCCTCTTATCCATTTGCGTCACAGGTATCTTTTCACCGTCTCACTGGTGATTTTCAGAAGTTTTCCATAGCCTTGTCTTCTGTGGATATACCACGGACATACCAGGATGCTTTGAAGAATGATTGCTGGAGATTAGAAATGGAAGAGGAGATGAGGGCCTTACAGTCGCGTGGTACATGGACTTTGGTTCATGCACCTTCTGATGCATCAGTTGTGACCTGTAAATGGGTATTCACAATCAAATATCATGCAGACGGCACGTTGGATAGGTACAAAGCACGCTTGGTCGCCCGTGGGTTTACACAAACCTATGGTGTGGATTACATGGATACATTCTCTCCAGTGGCGAGACACTCTACTCTTTGTATTCTTTTATCCGTTGTCGTGGTCCGTGATTGGAGTATATCTCAACTGGATGTCAAGAATTTTTTTATACGGGGACTTACAGGAGGAAGTCTACATACAACAGCCACCTGGGTTCACTGCTGAGGGGGAGGTGCATATGGTCTGTAGACTTCACAAGGTGCTATACGGCCTCAAACAGAGTCCGAGAGCATGGTTCCAGAAGTTGTCCAGCCTAATTGAGCAACACGGGTTCAAGAGGTCAAATGCCGATCACTCATTGTTTGTCCAGAAGTCATCGGCAGGTATGGTTGTTATTATGGTGTATGTGGATGATATTCTTGTTACAGGAGATGATGCTCAGGGCATAGAGAAGGCGAAGGCATTCCTTGGTCGTCAGTTTGTTACAAAGGATCTTGGGACCCTGAGATATTTTCTGGGGTTGGAATTTGCAAGGAATGCACAGGGCTTGGTAATGACCCAACGGAAGTACATTACAGACTTCCTGACTGAGACTGGCATGGATGGTTGCAAATCATCAAGTATTCCCATGGATCCAAGCGTAAGGCTGTATGATGGTGATACTGATGAAGTAGATAAGAGGAGATATAGAGAAATGGTGGGAAAACTTCTCTATATTACCATAACTCGCCCAGACATTCAATTTGCAGTTAGCAGGGTGAGTCAATTTATGGAGCAGCCAAGACAGATTCACATGGATGCTATACACATGATACTGAGGTATCTGAAATCTTCTCCAGGGTCAGGGATGCTATTCAGAAAGGGCACAGACTTATCCATCTCAGCATATGCAGATGCAGATTATGCAGGATGTCCTAAGGATCGGAAATCAACCTCAGGGTTAGCGGTCTTTGTTGGAGGCTCTTTGGTTTCTTGGAAAAGCAAGAAACAAACTGTTGTGGCCAGGTCCAGTGTTGAATCCGAATATAGGGCCATGGCTCAAGTCAGCACGGAAATGATGTGGGTACGTTCAGTACTAGAAGATCTACATGTAGCGGTGCCCCTACCTATGAAGCTTCAGTGTGACAATCAGGCAGCATTGTTCATTGCCAATAATCCAGCCTTCCATGAAAGGACCAAGCATATTGAAGTTGACTGTCATTATACTAGGGACCTGATCCAAAGAGGATTGATATCTACTGCACATGTGAGCTCAGGAGATCAGACTGCGGATGTGTTCACCAAGCCACTGCTCAGAGGACCTTTTCAGAGATGTTCATCCAAGCTGAGCATGATAGACATCTATGCTCCACCTTGAGGGGGAGTGTAGAGATAGTTCGTAGCATTATTACCTCTTTATGTATATGTTTGTTATTTCATTATCTTTAATAGGTCTCTCTGTAATTTACCCTTAAGGTCTCTCCCTATATAAGAGAGCCTAGGGTTTTCTAAATGATTATCCAAGTCATGTTTCCCAACAAGTATCTCACCATATCCTTCATCCACCCCATATATCTGGGTGAACTCGTGTGTCATAAGTCTCACCTTGTAGCGATCAACATTGCCATATGGTATATGCTTCACTATAAAGATCCATTTGCAACCAACCACAGAAGCCCATGTGGAGCAGTACCCAAGCTCCATGTGCTACGTAATCGGAGGGAAACCATCTCCATTTCTATAGCAAAACACTACTGATTTTCTCAAGTAGCCACCTTATATGTGTGTGGGATCATAATAGTGACAATCACAATAAAATTCATGAAATCCTCTGATAGATGTTCCGGTGAAACATCACTACATGAGGGCATGCCGCACATGTACGCTTTCTCGTCCGTAGAGCAATATTATCGTCAAGATCCTTTGCCTAGTCTATTGCATGTACTACACTCTCTTGAGGAGTTACATGCTTGTGCGGTAAAGTTCCATATTGTACAGATATTATCAACATTGCCATCAATAGAATTTACACGGGGCATGTTGGGTGAAGGGAAAGGTACATGAACATGGGTGTACTAGTTGATCTGTGACTATTAACATGAGGCAAAGTCTGAGCCACAATATGTATGGTGAGAGGTGGAGGCAAAGTAGGAGGTGGAACGTAAACCTCCTCACTGAACTTAGACGAATTCATCCTATCACATGTGATGTCAGTGTTGGTATAGTACTTCTGTCAAACAAGATCAAAGCATTGGTACCCTTCTGGGTCGGGGAATAGCCAACAAAGATGCACTTGACAGCTCTGGGGGAGAACTTGTCATGTCCAGGAGTCAGGTGATGAATAAAAGTCATACAGCCAAAGACACGAGGTGTTAGAGAAAAAAGGTCCGTATGGGAAACACAATCGAAAAGGAAACTTTTCTCTTAACACGGACACCATGTAGCAGGTAGTGAGGACATATCACTCAAGAAAAAGTGGGGAGCATGACTCTGTATAAAAAGAGTCCTACTAACATCAAGAAGATGACATTGATTGTGTTTTGCAATTCCATTCTGTTGAGAAGTGTAAGCCTAGGAGGTCTGATGACTAGGATGCCTAAGGACCCGAATAAATGAGAGAGTTGAATAGTACAAAACTGTGTAACATAGTCAGAGAGAACATACTTATCAGTGGCTGAAAAAATGTTCTTTATGTTAATAATGAAGTTTTGCATAACATAACCAACCTTAGACTTGTTTTTAATTCGAAAAACCCAAGAAAGTATAAGAAGATCATTAACTGTAACGAGATAAAACCCGTCACCTTAATAATAAAAACACGAATGGAATACCAAATATCAAAATGTAACAACTCAAATAATGAACCATTGCTACGACTCTAACGATCAGGAAAACTGGTATGGTATCGCTTCCCAAGCTGTTAAGCCTCGCATTGAAAAATACACTGAGGAGGAATCTGCAGGAGGACTCTATACTGCTTCTAAATAGGAAGCAATCAAATCGAATATGGCACTTGTACGAAGAGATTAATCCAATGTGAATAGAAGATCTGTCGGTATAAGTAGACTGTCCTTACTCATGACCACATCCAATCACCCTATCGGTGAGTATATCCTTAAACACAAGAGGGGGGTTTTAAAAATAGCATGACAATTTAGATCCTTGATAATATGACTAATAGATAATAAGTTCATAAAATATCAGTTTCATGTAGCACATTCAATAGATACATGGACGATGTCAACCAAATCTCTCCCTATCGAGGAGAATGTGTTCTATATGAAATGACTGTAAATCTGTCAGGGTAAACTGAGTTGTAGGAGGTCAATTGTATTGTCTCCGCAAAGATGGTGAGATGCTCCAGAGTCCATGATCCACTCTAAAATGTTTGTGCTTTGGTGCAACTAGCAAGTTCTTAAGTTGCATTAGTGTATTGGCTGAGGCTACAATGTCATATGGGGTTGAAGGAACACTAGTAGGTTCGGTGGAAGGAATCATAATATCCCTTAAACGGGAGATAAGATCATTAAGCTTCTGTTTAATAGAAGTGTCAGTAGGCTTAATTTTCTAAACAACACGAGCATATACAGGATGACCATGCTTCTGGTAGCAAGTATCCTCATAGTGCCCAAAATAATAGCAGTACATGCACAGCTGATGAGAGCATCCACCTCCTATTCCACAGACACCACATCCTCTAAACTGTGGTAAGCTTCCTCTACCGTAAGATGCAACCATCACAGAGGAGACATGAGTAGTAGCTGCAAGAAGCACCGTGTTCTTACTCAGTCGACTGTATGCCTCCTCCATGGGAGGTATAGACGTGCTCGTGAGAAGTTGGTTACATGTGCTATCATACTGAGAATCAAGTGCTGCAAGAAATATGCCTACCATCATGGCATTCATGTATGCCATTTGCTTCTCGGAGGTAGAGTTCAGAGACATGAAGCTATGAATCTTCTAGAGCATGCCCCAGAGCTAGGAGTAGAATGCTTGGAGAGGACGACCGTCCTGGTTGGCTATGAAGATGTCGTACTGAAGCTGCTTAATCTTCGTCTCATTCCTCATCTGAGGATATGTGGCTGCGAGGATGTCTTACATTGTCTTGGCAATAGGCTAATGGAGAATGTCGTCGACTATCTTTGTAGTAAGGGTAACATATTGCAAAACACATGCCCACATGTTATCTTTCTTCCACGAAGCATTCACCTAGTCTTCTCAATCGGCTCAGGTTGCATCACGATGTATTCCTCGTTACTCTCCAAGATACTCATGAGCTGTGTGGCCCACAATTCACAGTTGGTTCCATCTATCTTGACAATGGGTGATGGGGCCTTTTATTTCTCCAGAGGAGGATACGTCAATCTTGTTCTCTGACATGACGAATGGCAGAGCTCGGGGAGGATGCGACTAGGGATGTAGAACAATATGAAATTGTCTACATGCCATGAGGGGAACCGGTCATATATGTAAACTCAGCACAATTGTTCACATCAACCTCAGAGGTGCTTTAGGGCAAGCAGGGTGGATTTAGAGGTCTGAAAGCACCCCGAAAACAGTAAAATGAGGCCTCTCCGAGGACTAGGGCACGCGAGGATGACAGATAGGTTGCACAGGAACATGCTACTTCCTTTGGTGAAGCCACACGTTGGTGTAGGACCGCTTGGCAGAAACTGGGGGGAGGCGTGGTGCCGCTGGTGTGGCAATGAGGGTCTTGCGAGGGGTGCGACGGCGGCTGCATACAATGTGGGGATGGTGCTGCAGGGGCCGCTGCTGGCGCAGGGAGGGTGCCACGAGGGTAGTGGGCAGTGGCGAGAGAAAGAGGGGGGCGGAAGGTAGGGGTGGTGGGAGTGGTTAATGTTCAGAGGTACTTAGGCTCCGGTGTAGGAACGTCACTCCGATATGATGTAGAAAGAAATGAATGGCTTATTTATTCATTAAAAAGCCACATGGCTCTCTTATAAAGGGTAAATTACAAAATAAAAAATAACAAATACGTACATGCTAATAACTCTCAAGTCTCAACGGTAATTGCTTGCCGCATATGCTTGTGGGGGCAAGGTGATTGCCATGCTGACCATACACTCAATTGCTTGGATCCGGAGTAAACAGAGAGGCCACCGGAAAGATAGGTTTCCGAGCTCAAGAGGTATTCTTGCTCTCATGGCTTAATTTAGTTATTCCTCACCTACCCATATTATATGTAGAAGATTAGAAGGATTTACATGTTCATGGAATTTTCCAATTGCCCCATTTCGCTTTTAAGATAAATGATGTGAATATTACCCAACAAATGATGCCTTGGTGTGCTAGATATACTTTATTTAGAGCAAGCATAACAATATCATGATAGTTTGGTGCGATTATAATAATTATAAATACGTTCTCAGGTTTCAGGCTGATGTCAACAAGGCCAGGTCAGGTTCCCCACTAGTGTGATAGTGGATCGTTGTGCTCTGTACAAGTCTGAGCTGCAATGGGGAGATGACTAACGAGAGTGTATTTCACTTGATTATTTAGCTAAACCCTAGGCAGGTCCTTTTTTGGTAATCATGTGAAACACCCGAGTGTCACATTTGTTTCACCAGGTCTTCTTCCCGAGTTCCGGGATGAAGGTAATGGCCATTGACCGTATGGAAGGCCGTTCCTTGTTCAGCACTTCCCGCAGGGATTTGATTTCAGATGTGTGTATTTTTTTCCCATTTTCCGATCTGCAAGAAAATCAAGCAATTGAAAAAAAAAGATGGTCTTTCTACTCCAGTAGAATGGTGTTTCACATCATGATTTGAAAATCTGAAGAAAAATTCAGGGGCTAACTTGTTATTCGAATTCTTAAGAATAATAAAAAACTTTCACGATAGAGTTCTCACATAATACCAATTCATTTACATATCAAGAAGCATTTCAAGGATATTGGACTCCCTGCTGATGTTAAGTATATTGATCCGACTTACATGGTTAGAGTTGTGCGTGCCAATGCATCTCATTATGTGTATCTCCCCATTCCTGAAGTCAATGCAGAACCTAGACAGATCGATCCAAACAGCCGCATGTGGCATCGTTGCCTGATATCAATTGGTCAACCAGATTTCACGTAGTTGAATATATTGGATCTATGATTATCTTCGTTTATTTGCATGTCCCACTGTAAGTTATTTTTGCTGGTTATGTGCCATACTAAAGCATCCTTTGGAAGGATGTTAGGGTGTCAGGGTTTTAAATAAGGATATCATATACTCATTGTTCTTTGTAACATAGTAAATTCTCCTTCATCGTGAAACTGTTTACTCTGATGCTGTAGTAACACGATTCTTTGGAAGAGTATTGTTGATGCTGCTGAATCAGTGTTCTGTCAGTGATTTTCATCATTCTCGTTGAAATGGGTTTGTAGGGATCTTGCCAAACTGGTGCAAGTCATTAGAAAGGATTAACCGTAAATAAACCATGTTGATTAAGCCAAGCTGATATACTGAAGGCTCATTAATACAACCATCAATAATAATAATAATAATAATGCCAATTATTTCCTTCCAAGAGAAATGTAACATCTGTTATATTTATATAGCTTAGTTGTATTTAACAATATTATAGATAATTATCCGCGCATGCACTTGATACTCCTTCCGAGAGAAATGTAACATCTGTTATATTTATATTTATATATCTTGCATGCAGCAAGTTTCATGACTAAAATACTTGTTTAAAATAGCTTGATTATTTTTCACTGCAAAGAGAATCTGCAATAAACCGCATGTATATGCACAGATACTGCCAAAAGAGTTTGGATCAAGCCGCTAATACAGAGACCTAATGTGAGACTATTTAAACGGTAACCTTTGTATGACAACATGAAAATCCACTCACAGGGGATAAACATGAAAATTTATGCTATGAATGCAGTAATTTTAAATTACAACCTTAACATGACTGGAGAAAATCTTTTAACTGTCATCGCAAGTAGAAAAAAAATATCCTAGCCACAATTACAACTGACCAATCCACATTTCAGTCACATAATGTAATTATCTGAAATGCTGGGGTGTGAGCTACATTAATATTTTCTTAGATTAACTCAAAAGGATCTATCAAAAATCTACAGATAAGGTTTAGAATCATGATTTATTTTCTTGTAATCTTTGTAGACTGCCTAATCCTAAAATATAATCCTTTAAGAGATCATATCAAAACTTTAATCTGGATCAAACAGAGTGGAATCCCAACAGAGATAATAGCATCATGCTCATGAGTTGTACATTCACATCACCACCACAGCACATCCTTGTTTATAAGGCTAACCATCCACAATAAAGCAAAGGCTGCGTTTATTACTCTGAAATGATGAACAGTTACATTTTGCACCCTTCCAGGTGTTTACAATTGGAAAACATTGGAAACAGTAAGCAGTTCAGCATGTTGTCCAGAGACACACATGTTAGATTTCCAGCAGCCTTCTGCAATTAGTGTTCTTCAAGCCTCTCCTCGAGCAACAGTAGCGTCCCCATGTACAGACCTCAAAAGGACAAGGTCGTTTACGATCTTCATTGCCTCTGTTGCATTCATTGCTTCAAGCAGCACCCCGTCTTCCATTGCCCATCCTTTATTTTAAATCAGTATTATATGAGTTACTGCAGTCCACCATCTGTATGGGAGTTCCGACATATGTTTATCCTGCAACCCTGTACTGGATGCTTGGACTGCAACAATGCCTCTCAGCTGGGTCTTTACCTTCCCAATTCATGCCCCACTACCACCTCTTCCCAGACAATCAATTTCATATCCTCTGTCCAGTACTACTTTAATGAAAAAATAAGTAGATAAACCTGAAAGATATCAAATAAAATCTAATAGCAGAAACTAGAAAGAAATGGAAGAAAATATAATGCTAATTAAAATGAAATTTTGGGATACACAATGTTATCTGCTTAGGAGATTCGAGGCTGCTAACACGTACCTTTAAGAAATGAAGGGTTCCATTGCCGCTTCTCGAAAGAGGAAGAACAAATTGAAGTAGTTGTCTAAGTTGTGGCATCATTTTCAGATGGGTTGTTTTTTAAAATATTCTTTATACAGAAAATGACAAGATATAATAAGATAAAATCAATTGAGAGCAAATACCTTGCCTATTATTTTCCCAAAGGCATCTTATATGCAATGAAAAATATTAACTAATGCAATTGTGCAATGAAAACCATAGGTTGACAAAATTGAAGCATATCAAATAAAGTCTTCCAACAGTCACTAGAAAAATGTCCAGGAAAGGATTAAAAAAATTAAAATTCAAAGTTTCCAAATCAAGAAATATTCGAATGGAACAACCATTGGAGAGTTTTAATGTATGACACCGATTTCTTCACACTTGTAGAAAATGTCATGACAAAGATCATGTGCTAGGATAGGATAGATAAGAGAATAGTTTGTCCTATCTATTTCCCGAAGCTGCCATTTTTTGAATTAAAAATATAAGCTGAAAAATTACAAAGATATCAAATAAGCTATAAATGGAATGAACTCGTTCTAAAAAAACTAGTTTTTTTTCTGTTAGCGAAAAAAGAATGGATTTTTAATCAGCTCCAACAAGTGCATGCACGGTAATCATGGAAAATAGGGTCCGTTTCTAAAAGTTATTACTCAAGTTTTTTTTAAAAAAAAGGGCTAAGGAACGTCGATGTTTCGAAGAATATGATTTATTGATATGATTATTGATTAGTGATTCCAGCCTATTGGTAACTAGCAATTTTGAATCTATTGGTTACCGAATGTAGGTATTGCAGACGTTGGAAAAGGGTGCTAAGGCAACTCTATCAGGCTGGTAGCCGAAAGGGTACCAAACGACCAGCTTCTTACCTGCAAATAGAATAGCCAACTTACCTCCTTCAGGAGACTGAGCAGTAGAGATGATCTCCTGGATCGGATAGTGAATAGAAGGAAGCTCATCTAACTTGGTCAGCGAGGGATACTCCGTAACCGTCATCCTCATCCCACAACTCACCAACTCCCTTCCATCAGGTTTCCAAGCCAACCCCTGCACCGGCGAGCCAACATTCACAACAGAGTTCCGCATGGCCCCTGTATCAGCATCCCAGAATCTTATACCATGCTCGGCCTCGCTGCCACCGGAGGCCAAGAGAAGCGCCCTGGTCGGGCACCAAGCGAGTGCCTTGACAGCCGCTGGGCGGTCCTCGATCCTTTGAGTGAAGCGATTGCTCCTAAGATCCCATATATAGACAGTGCCATCATGACCACCGCTGGCTAGCTTGCGGACGCCGCAACAAGAAGGGGACCAGCTGAGCGTGTATACCCCCCCGGTGTGGCCCCTGTACCTGAAGAGTGGATCACCGCGAGGGCGGTCCCTGATGTCGGTGTTGGTGATGAGCGCGTCAAAGCCACCGGAGGTCAAGACGTTGCCGTCGTGCCAGGCGAGCGAACAGACGGGGGCAGAATGAAGCCCTGGGAAGGTCCTGAGGAGTCGTTGGCACGAGAAATCCCACAGCTGCACGTCGCCGTTATTCAATCCCACCGCTATGTGGTGGCGCTGCCGTTGCGTGCCGGTGTTCCGTGCGAGGCTGGTGATGGGCCCGGAATCGTGATCCACGGATAAGAGTCCCTGGACGGAGGAGGCGTCTTCCGTGGCGAGCAAGACGTGGTTCAGGACGGCGACCAGGAAGCGAGATGGATCATGACATGGGCCGTCCCAATCTATCAGATTGAGACGGTCGTCTTCGATGAGATGGGCGAGGGCGAAGCCGCACCCCGGGACGAGAAGCCCTCGGCGAGTGGCAGCGGGGCGTGGTATCTCCTCTTGGGTTTGTTGGCCGAAGAGGGCTCGCCAGAGGCGCTTCACGTAGAGGGAATCGCCGGCTTTCGGCTTCTCCGGGAGGGAGAAGTTGGCGTACGCCCGGCTGAACATCACCCTGTCCGCCATCACAAACAAAGCTTCTTATTAGGGTTTTCGTTCCCACTTTCCAGCGAGCGAGAGCGAGAGCGAGAGCGAGCGCGCGCGAGAGGGAATACGAGGAGTACCGGTAAGTTGGGCGGCGTGGGTTTTTTTTATAGGTAAATTGTACCCGCTTCCATCGTTGGCGATTGCATTCTTATCCCCGTACTCTTAGTTTATTGCATCATCCATGGATTACATCTTACCTTACCTTCAATGGAAATTTTTATTATTTGTGGCATCTTTGAGTTTTCCTTATCATATGTTATGGTTTGTGGTCTATCCAGATATCCATCATCCACATTTTTATTGTTTTAGTTTTTTTGCATAACAATTCATGACGAGGGCTATCATTATCAAGACAACATTTGTCATCACATGACTATGGTATGAGCTCTTCTCACCATAATGTAAGTTGTTCATTTACATATCCAAAATACCACTTGTTTCATGGCTTTAGTTTTTAGATACAAATATCCCCATGATGAATGAAGTAGTTTTACCTATTCAAGTTATTTTTCTCTACTTCTGCGATTCCAGATAATAACACTAATTTGTATTATTTTCTTATAAGAGCTTGATCTTGTCTTCCTCTAACATACAATGGTAATCATAATGTGTTCAACTTTATGTTAATAATATTATATATTTTTAATAGGGCTCATATAATTGTTTTGTACTGATATCTGTCTTTCATAAAGGGAAAATGCATACAATAAATGTAAAATTTAGGTTCTTTTGACTATGTAATATATATATATATATTTGATATTGCCTTGGTTAAAGATTTTTTTCAACATATCTTGGTAATCTATCATTAAATTATAAGTATACAATAAAATCTTTAAAATTATAGTATTCTTCATTTCAAGATATTTATATGAGTTTTAAAAATGTAAAATTTGAAATAAATCAGTTGAATTCTAATACTCCAAACTCATACTAATCGAATTGGAATTTGAGTTAGAAAAATCATCTAAACTTCGATTTAAATTTGATTTCAGAATTTTTATTTTATAATGAATTGAATTTGAATAATGATGGAATGGAAGGTATTCGAGTCGATTATTATCCCTAATTGAAGTTTCCTTATCCTCTTTCATTCATTATATATGCGATGGAGCAGCTTTGGAGCGTCTGATTTTGTGAGGAGCTATGATAAAGGATTGCACCTTTGATCAGGCACTTGCAAAGTTGGAAGGAGGTGCCCCATCAAAAAGCTCGACCGATAGGTGAAGCTATAGGAGGGGATATGTAGAGCTTTGTTGTGGCAAGTTAATGGAGTTAATGTTCCGACCACAAGATTGGTAGGAGAGGATAGAGGCGTGGAAGGTAAAAGAGAGGTGGAAGATAGGAGGAGAAGATGGTCTCGATGGGTCAACGATGGGTTCAATCCTATGGGAAAGAGGAAGAATTAGGATGAGGAGCTAAGATATAAGAAAAGGAACAAGTAGAGGAACAAGAAGCTTGAAGAAGGGATAAGAGAAGAAGAGAAATAGGGGATGGAGAAAAAGGGTTATACATGATGGGTCATTAGGTGTATATTTGGAAAAGGGAGCTGATCTTAGTGAAGCATCAATGATCGTCTCCTCAAACCATGAAGGACGAGTGGTGAAGTTCAATAACAACATCAAAGTTGCTGCAACACAGAGAGAACCTCTTTGGGTCATGTTTGAGAACGATCTCTTTCTCATCATAACATCACTATCCTTGGGCGGTTGTCATCGTCGGAGGTGTAATTGAAAGCTCAAAGCTTTTGGGTGGATCTCTCTAGAAGTTGATGGATGATTGGAGTAGTTGGGGGTGAGAGGTTTTTGAATGGGTTATTGTAGAGGGCGTTCGTGGAGGTAGTGGCTTAGTGAAGAAGGTGGATTCATGAAGAGCTCGGTTATGCGGTGAGGGTTTAGTTGGATGATGATCGAGTAGTATGTGAAGAATGATAAACGTAAACAGTGGTCTGTGCTACATAGGTTTGATGGTTCGTTGTGAAGGTAGAAGAAGTGGGGGATAATATTAGTGGTTGTTGCGAAGTGGGTGTAGAGATTGGTGGTGGATGATTAGGGGAGATTGAGTTGACTAGTCATGTCAACTCAATCAATTGACATGGCAGCAAGGTAACAACTGGAGAATCGAGTGAGACCATGGTTTTGAGGATTTCATTGAGGTCAAGATGTGTTGAGGTAGTTTGTCAAGGTTCCAATGAAGGCACATTAATGGCACGCTCACTTGAGATGACTAGCACTTGTCGACCAAAGGAAAAAATAAATCAAAGTAGGAATAAAAAATAAAATTAGAAAAACAACTCCAAAAAAGTGATCGAAGTAGAAATGGTAGATCTTAGTGAGATCTACAACTTTTTCATGAAGATCTAAACATCAAATAAAGTTATACATTCATGATAGAATTTTTGAAATATTTTATAGGTGTAAGATATCTGAGTTTTCATATTTCATATTTTTTTGATTTTCTTTTGATATTATATACAATATATTTATACAAAATACTATTAAAATGTTTACACAATTATATTTTTTATTTTTGTATTTTAGAAAAGATAATAAAATATAAAAGAAATTATATATAAGTCTAATAAGTCATTATTTACATGGTGAGTTTAGGGATGACGATACCACTAGGGGGAGGGGGAGAGGGGTAAATAGTGGTCCAAAGCAGTTTTGAAACTTAATGTGGAACTACCAACAAGCATATAATATTCAGAACAAACAAGCCAATCCACTTTCGAGGTCCACGCCAGAGCAGGTTCGACGTCCGGCGAGGTGAAGGATGGATGTATCGGCCTTAAATCCTACCCTACGGTCGGAGCTAAGGATGATCAGGATGCAGGAGAATGATGAGGGTGAGTCAGAGTGTTGATCGAAGTGGCTGGATGGGCAAGATGGGGCTCCAACCGGATGGTCGTAGCAATTGAAAATGCAGGGAGGTGATATGCTAAATCGAAATGGAAGAGGAAATACGAGCGAAATAGGGGGTACCTAAAGCTGCGGAAGAGCTGAGAGGCTTCACGCGGCGGAGGGCTCTAGTCACGTCTGAGTTGCGGCCAATCGCTCACTAAAATTCACTCCAAAGGTGTCTCCGGAAGCCTGTCACTCTTCTGGAGGTGTCCAAGGAGGAAAGGGGCGGTGAGGCACAAGCTGGAGAGCGAGGGTAGTGGAAAGGAGCATTTATAGGGGATTCCCAAGGTCTAAAAGAATCGAAGTCTCGTGTAAAACCCTAGGAAAATCCGACTTCACCTAGGGATCTGCAAGGAACACTGATTCTAGGAGAAGGATCGGGCTAAAATATCGGGGGAAAGATGGTCGAACCCGGGCTGGGGAAATGGAGAAATCGGGTCCGACGAAGCCCAACCGGGTCTGACTGGAAAGGGGAATGGTTGACTCGGGTCAACAGACCCAGGCTAGCCAATCCGAGAATTCAAAGTTTAAAAATCAAAGAAAAATGTAAATAAAATAGTAAATGAATTTAAAATAAAATTATTAAAAATTGAAAATGTTTATTATTTTTCAAATATTTTTCTATGATTTGTAAGTATTTTTATGAGATTATTTTTACAGTATATACAGTAGGGGGTATTGTATACATGTATAGTATACCTACATATTTTATTCTTTTATTTTTTATTATTTTTACACATAAATCCTTTATTTTATATTTTATTTATAACATAATTTGAGGAGTGTAAAATGATTTTTATATGATTTTTACAATTTAAATAAGGTTATTAAAGACATAGGTATTGTATACAATAAACACCCATGCGGCTTTCGTGCAATGATTTTTTGATTTTATTTTTATTTTATTTGTATTTTCTAATTTTTATTTTTATTTTATTTTTAGTGTTTAAAATTTAATATGTATGAAGTAAAAATTAAATATAATTAAATATACATATTTACAAGTATAAGTACCATATGACTATACAATGCACCCAAAAAGCCAAAATTTATGGAACTGCCTTTACTAGAAAGATAATTTAATTTAGACTCCAATAAAGGTGATTTTGGAAGTAGTTGAGTTTATATGGAGCCGGAATTGATCGTTTAAGTTCTTGTCCTGTGGCTTTTCATGAGTGGTATTATTTATATTATATTCAATAAATTATTTTACAGGTATTTTTATTATTTAGAAAACATTTTTATGTACAACTTTTATTGAGAAAATAATTACAATTGAGTTCTTTTTATTGATGAATAAAATAGAAGTGATATGTACATAGAATGTACAATGAAGAATATACAAGGACTCTATCTCCCCCTACGTTATTCCTTGTCGATCATGTCAATGATTGACCTTCTCTCGCGATTTGGGTCAGTCTATACTCATTCCATAATTACATCCTTCTTTCTCTTTTCTTTTCTCTTTATTCTTTTATTTTTGGAAAACATGTATTGATTATGCAATATTAGTAATGGCATGCACAATGATAATTTATTGTATTTACACATATTTATAGATATTTTTCCTAAAAGATAAAGTAAAAATAAAAGAATAAAGAATGAGAATAATATATTCATCATAGCCTGCCTACTTAATTTTAGAAAAGGTTTTGTTGTTGTTGCTGTCCTCATATAGGTCAGTGAGATGTCAGTATTCAATGAGAGTGGATTCACCTTGAGTTGCGAATCAGATCCATGCACATACATATTAGCGAGGCGAGACTATCTTATGTAATTTACCCATAACTCTCTCTATATAAGAGAACCTAGGGTTACTGGAATAAACAACTCTTTCTATTTTTCCAACATGACATCAAAGCCACGATCTTAGACCAGTGCTCCGTACCCCTAACCCTACCACACCCGCCTGCCGCCCCCCTCTCTCCGTACAAGGGCGCAACCGCACGATACCCAGCCGCACACGCCACCACCGCACGTCGCTTCTACCCAGCCGCAGGATGCCTTAGTAACCTTAGCAACCTTGTTGTTCTACTGTTCGCCGCAGTCTTAGAGTGGCTCCCACAACGAGTCGTCGGCCCTTGTAGCCGTTGACTATCTATTGCAGCCTCATCACAGGAGTTCGGCAAGGATAATGGGTTTGGGTGCATAAGTCTGCATATTCATTCAAATCCACACATGTCTGTGTAGACACTTACTCACTGGCCTACATAACCTCAGTATTCCTTCACCGATAATATGTCAGAAAACAAAGTTGACGTGCCCTCCACTATTGCTTTTTGAGGTCCAGCGTCTATTGTCAAGATGGATGGGACAAATTATGAGGAGGAACCGATGGAGAAGATTGGGATGAATGCCTCATGGGAGGCAGATGATGCTTTTGCCAAAGTCCAGCTTCAAAGTACATTGTCGGTAAAGATCGCCAATGATGTGTTACATTAGTCTACTGCTAAGGCTATATGGGACATCCTCGCAGCTACTTACTTCAGGCGAGGATCAGAACCAAGACTTTTTAGCTTCAACATGACATATTCACTATTAAGCAAAACAGATCCATTCACTGTATACATCCTTACGTGGGATGTTTGAAAAGCTTCATAGCTTCATGCCACTCACGGCTACCCTAGAGCAGCAGAAGACATATATAGGAATGCTACCATGGTTCGCTCCCAGATTCTTGCAGATGCTACTATTCCTCCTATGAAGGAAGCTTTCCACAGACTTAACAGGATTAGTGTCCCGTCTACTGCCACTAGTCAGACCTCTTCCGCGATGGCCACCTCCTATGGTCGAGGAGGCTCTTTTCTCTTTCGTGGTCACGGGCCTCATGGTAGGGGAGGTCGTGTTCGTCAGCCATGCACGTTTCGCCATCGCCCAGGTCATAATGAAAGTACGTGCTACTCTAAGCATGGTTTCCCAGCATCAGTGCGTGTAGCAAAGCAGGTCGGGTCTTCCGATGTTTCTACTCCAGATCAGAAGTTTGATGATATTGTGGCCAGATTGTGAGATATCATGCCTCCTTCATCAACTCTAGGAGGCCCATCACATGTTACAGCTTCCACCTCTGCCAGTACTTCTATGAATTTATTGTCTATCAGTCAGATTACGATGGATTTGCATTGTCGAGGTATCTTTAACTCATCGTCTCTTGTTTTTCAGGACATTCTTACGAGCATGGTGATTGGTTGTGGCTATGAGCAGGCTCTGTTTCCATGGGACCAATCTCTCCTTTCACTTGGCATGTATGTTTGGTTATCTCCCACTTCAGAAGATGAGTCATATTTTGCCGCAGATCTCACCTGGGTCTCTCTTCCTGCGAGGTGTGAACCCCCGAGGATCCGGGTACCCGTTTACGCGCATTTCACAATATTATATTCACATGAGATCGCAGAAGTTTACAGAAAAGTAGGGATTTTTTTTCGCGCGGATAATTTTCCACATGACATTCACATCCAAAATTCATAACCACAAGCTAATGGAACAAAATGTCATCAAAATATCATTTCATTAATTTCCATAAAATTTTACAACATGTACAGTAAGTAACAGTACATACAATATCCCAAAAATCTGAGTGAAGAGAAAGAAACATATTCCATTATCATTTGAACCAAAAACTGAGACAAAATACTTCATACCGTCTAGTGTATACTTTGTCTCCAGGAAGCATGTATAGCTACTGAGCGACTACTGAACTGCAGGCTGTTTGCCTGCCAAACATGTTAAGAAAGAAGAGGCGTCAGCGGTTGCTGGTACCTCCCAAAAACTTATAAAAATAACTGGCATTTATTGTGACCAAAAGCAAGCAAGTAGAGAGGCAAGAACAACTCAAATTAAAAAATTTATTTCTACTTTGCAAATGAAAAAGGTTCCCAAGTTCTAGTAAGCACCTCTTATGATTAGTTATTATCCCAACATTCTCCACATAAGCAAATTTCTATCGTAACCGATTGTACATTTTATCCTCGTAGTATTTAAAGATCATATTTATTAGTGATGATGGAAAGATGAGATGACAAGATATACTAATTTATTATATTCTTAAGTCTAGTGGATAGTCTGTGGTCTTGGTTCGTGTGAAACCTCACACCGTGACTCTAAGACTTGGAGAATGTCTTAGGGTTGGGTGCCTCCGCAGGCATGCGGTGTAGTATAATGCATCCTAACTAAGTTCCCAACACGTCCACTAGTTTATTAAAATTTCGAATCAGATTGTAGTTACTTCCATCTACTCTACTTTGATTGTAATCTCTTCAAACCTCAAGTGCAATTGTATCAGATGTAACTCTAGATAATGTAGATATAGATATGGATGATCTTTATAGGGATTTCAAAACTGATTATAGTTACTTCTAATCATCTTAATTTTAATTGTGATTTCCTCCAAACCTTGACTGTAACTCTCTCTCTGATGTAACTCTCGATGTTGTAGATATAGATGTAGATATGGATGATCTGGATGTAGAATCGCCAAGTCTGTTGGCGAAAGAAAAACTCAAGCGGTGAAGAAGCCAACAAAAGGGCTCTTCCGTCTCGCCCTCTAATTGGAAGGATGGTCCAATAGAGGGATAGGTCTACTCCCAAACTACGCCATTGAGACGGGTGAGAGAGACTTTCTAGAAAAGTCGCTCTAGAAACCTGCCCGACTAGTACGGGCGAACGAGCTCGTACGTAAAACTGAAAACCAAGGATCCCCCGCCTGGGTATCCTAAAACACAGGGTCAGCGGAACTGGTCTAAAGTCAGGATCCCAACGAGGTGTAAAAACACTGCGAGCTCGCGTAAAAACCGAAAGAGGACTGGGATCCTAGACCCGCATCCTTGGAGGCCGCTGCCCAAACTGGGCTTCCTATCCTCCGCCCAGGTGAGGGTCACCGCGCCCTCGCGTCAGGTATAAAGTTCACCCTGACCGGCACTAATAGATATTAAACATCATTGATTGGCCATCATTCTTACTTTCTTGACTTCTCAATTTTCTCAATTTCTTATGTGATTAACCTTTCAGAACCTTAGGTATTTGATCCCCAACTTATCATTTGATTATACTTACGGATCAATTCATGGAGCTACTATTCATAATGATCTTGTAAATCATTGATGACTTTATAAAAGAAGAGTGTTGAGATTCTAATATTTGTATTCCATTTTTTATAATGTCCTTAATCTTTTCTTTTAATCATGAAAACTATCCCTTATTTAGTGATATGACATTAATGGAATTTAATGCAAGTTAATTACTATGTGGACCTTATAATGTGCTCTAGCCACATACTAACAGTTGGACAACCACTCATCTTACTACTACTACCGCCATAGAGGAATTTTGAGCAGCTACAGATTATTTATTTTGCGATCACAGGAGCTACCGGTTAATACCACATTTTCTCGAAAAATGCTAGTAGTCGTAGGGATTTGATTTTAATACTGATTTGATTTTGGCCTCTACAGTATGATGATACTTTGTTTATAATCTCATTGGAAGGAATGGCATATTAATTGATTGGTTATAGGGATATTGTCCACAGCTCATAGTACTGTATATGCCGAGAATAATACTTCACTTTGACCCAAAATATTCAGAAATAACATTTCCAGAATCTAAAATTAGATTCCAAAAAAAACCTGTATATATATAGCATATATATATAGTACAGTTATAATTGAATTCTGAAAGGAAATATACAATACTTGTATATTTTAGTTTTCATCTAACAGAATGGTCACTGCCTAAATTATGTGACTATAAGGAAATAGTATTAGACCCAAATTATCTAATATTTCTTTATTTAAAAAGGATCTGCAAACTCCCCCAAATTCCCACGACATTCTTACTCTAAAGAAAAGCATCCCTAAAAATCAAAAGATAAAATAGAACTCATGACATAGTAGCAATTAGAGAGAAACTTGTACAGGGATGGCAGCAAAAGATGGGGGAAGGGATGTACATGAATGGCAGCAAATGATGGAAAAAGAGGTACCTTTAGATCAAAAATTGAAGACAATCCCTGATGCTTCTGCTTGAACAGCTGCTGGACAGCAGCAGAAGGATGAAGAATAGAGCTTCCTTGGCTGTGATTTGGAGAAAGAAAAATGGTGAAATGAAAGGGAAGGACAACAGTTCTAAATGAAGAAGGTGTCGCAGGAGTCTCCAGATGTAGTTGAGAAGAAAAGGTTGGAAAACCCTCTCACTCGACTAGAATTTCTTGCGAGAAAATTTTTGAGAACTTGAAGGAATATGCCTAGGCTTTTATAGTAAGGGGTTGTACCTTAAAACCTCAATATTGGAGGAGTTCTTGACATGCAGGAAGATTTCCAGCAGCTGCAGCTGGGAGCTCTTCTTGGAGAAGAAGGGATGGCTGCAAGGAGCTCTAATAGGAGAAAGAACAGCTATAGATTTGGAGAGATCTAGTCTCATACGGCTAGCAATTCAGGGAAATTAGGGGAGATTTGGTGATATTTATAGAGGAGGTGGGGCTTTGGGTATAGCCACATGGACTGGAAACCAAAGCTACGTGGAAAAGAGACGAGAAACCAACGACAGCTGTTGCTGCTATAGTCTGAATAATAATAAAAAATTTTATAATATATATCTTTATTTTCCAATTTCCCTCTTATTTTAAAGTCATCCGTAATCGCGTGTCGAGCTTCTGATTTCAACGCGCAATGACTCGTTTTGACCGTCTCTAAGTGACACTTAATATGAGTATAATATTGATATACTTTCGATCGGGTTTTGGATACCCGAAATTTCCGGATACGGCTTTTGTTTAAAATTAAATTTTGTGATTTAAAAATATCAAACGATATTCGATTGACGAACGGTCGATTCTATTGGTTTTCTTTCGTCGAATCGGATCTAATGACGGTCTTGATTTGTCTCGTGATTTTCGAATTTGCGTTGCGGCTTTTTCGGACACGCATTACGATGTAACCGATTTTTGGTCGATTTCACCCGAACAACTTTTGATTCACGATCAATTAATCATTTTAGGTTATCTAATATTGCCAGATAACTTTATTGGATTAATCGGACCCAAATCGGGTCGAGTTCGGGTTTGTGCGGACTCGGATGTTACAAATATAAAAACCTCAAAGGGAGTCTCGTCCTCGAGACTCGAATTAAGGTCATTAAGTGTTCTTGTTTGGATTCCATGTGGCCATAAAAACCTCAAAGGGTTTTAAACCCATAAAAACCTCAAATATATCTATCATGTATCTAATTACAAAAGCTTGTTTTGATGATTACATCAGAAGAGTTGCGGGTATCGTGCCCGCATGTCGGCTTCGGTCTCCCACGTCGCTTCCTCGACGCCATGTCAGTGCCACAACACCTTAACCAATGGAATCTCCTTGCTGCGAAGCTTCTTCACAGCACTGTCAAGTATCTGTACCGGCTTCTCCTCGTAGGTCAAATCAGGCTCCACGTCAAGATTTTCATAGCTGATGATGTGTCGAGGGTCGTGTACATACTTCCTCAAATTGGATATGTGGAAGACAGCGTGAATAGCTGATAGATGTGGAGGAAGGGCTACTCGGTATGCCACCTTCCCCACGCTAGCCAGAGAATCTCAAAAGGTCCAACGTATCGTGGCGCCAGCTTGCCACGAACACCGAATCTCTGCCCTCCTTCATGGGAGATACACGGAGAAATACCCAATCTCCCACCTGTAATTTATGGGAATGCCATTAGTATAAGGTTTGTCTAATTTCGAAAAAGGAGTAATAGGAAAGTATTGGATACCTGAAACTCCAAATCTCTTCTCCGACGGTCTGCATAGCTCTTATGGCAGCTCTGTGCCGTCAGAAGCCTCCGTCTCACAAGATCAACAGCTCTCGCGGTCTCCTCCAGGAGATCTACGGAATATAAAGCATGATTACCTACCTCACGCCAACTGAGAGGTGTGAGGCATCTTCGCCCATATAGGGCTTCGAATGGTGCCATGCCGATACTGGAATGATAGCTGTTGTTGTACGTGAACTCTACTAACGGCAGATGGTCCTTCCAGGACCCTTTCCACTCCAAAGTGCAAGCGCGAAGCAAATCCTCTAGTGCCTGAATGGTGCGCTCACTCTGCCCATCTGTCTGCGGATGATATGCAGAACTCATCTTCAGCTCTGTCTGTAGTGCTGACATGAACTGGCGCCAATAATGCGATGTAAATCTCGAATCACTGTCAGACACCACCTCTCGTGGTATACCATGAAGTCTAATGATATTCTGCACATAAAGCTTGGCTAATCTAGATGGAGTGTAAGACGTGTTGACAGGTATGAAATGGGCTGACTTAGTCAATCTATCAACAACGACCCAAATGGAATCATGGCCACCTGGTGTTTTCGGCAAACCTGTGACAAAATCCATAGAAATGCTCTCCCACTTCCACTCAGGAATGGGGAGAGACTGCAGTAATCCCGGTGGTCTCTTGTGCTCAGCTTTGACCATCTGACAGGTCATGCATCTGCTGACATGTAGCGCCACATCGCGCTTCATTCCATCCCACCAGAAATGTCGGCGCAGATCATGGTACATCTTCGTGCTACCTGGATGGATCGATAACCATGAACTGTGTGCCTCATCAAGAATATCTCTGCGTAACTGCTCGTCGTTAGGCACAATGACTCGACCCGCCTTCCATAAAATAGACTCTGCCACAACAAAATCATCAACCTTGTCCTTGACAGCGCGCATGTATCTGTCTCGAATCCAAGGATCTGTCTTCTGACCTTCGACAATGCGATCCCACAAACTACTGAATCGTGGAGGTACGGCGGTAGAAATGGATGCGCTCTCCTGAGGATGCCAATCAGTTAAAGCTGTAAGCATATCCCACGTATATAGCCAGTTCATTGTACCCTCTGCATGTGCTCTCCTGCTAAGTGCATCAGCTACTACGTCTCCTTACTGGGATGATAAGAGATCGTGTAATCATAATCCTTCAGTAGCTCGAGCCATCTGCGCTGCCTCATGTTCAGCTCCTTCTGATCAAAGATGTACTTCAGACTCTTGTGGTCTGTAAAGATCTCGAAATTCACCCCATATAGGTAGCGACGCCGGATCTTCAAGGCAAAGACAACTGCCGCCAATTCTAAGTCATGTGTGGGGTAGTTTCGCTCGTGCGGTCTCAACTGTTGTGATGCGTAAGCAATCACCTGTCCTCTCTGTATCAACACTGCTCCTATACCTTCTCCAGATGCATCTGTGTAGACTGCATAGTCCTGAGTGCCTGAAGGAAGAGCAAGAATAGGCGCTGTAGTCAACCTCTCCTTCAGTATCTAGAAGGCCTGCTCACATGAATCGTCCCAAGTGAATGGAACTACCTTCTGCGTCAACTGTGTCAGAGGACGAACGATGCGTGAAAATCCGTTGACAAAGCGTCTGTAATAACCCGCTAGCCCAAGGAAGCTCCGAATCTGCGTGACAGTCTTGGGCTGCTCCCAAGACATAACTGCATCTATCTTCGCAGGATCAACTGCAATGCCTGCCCCAGAAATGACGTGTCCCAAAAATGAGACCTGGGATAACCAGAACTCACACTTGCTTAACTTGGCATATAACTTGTGCTCCCTCAATGTCTCTAAGACGATCCGTAGATTATTAGCATGATCACATTCATTTCGTGAATAGATGAGCACATCATCAATAAATACTACCACAAACTTATCCAAGTATGGACGGAAAATCCTGTTCATCATATCCATGAAAGCCGCAGGTGCATTGGTGAGCCCAAACGGCATCACCACAAACTCGTAGTGTCCATAGCGAGTTTTGAAGGCTGTCTTCGAAATATCCGGCTCGCGAATCCTCAGATGATGGTAGCATGAGCGAAGATCGATCTTCGAGAAAACCGAAGATCCCTGGAGCTGGTCAAACAAATCATCGATACGTGGCAAAGGATAACGGTTCTTCACCGTTCTCTTGTTCAGTTGCCTGTAGTCAATACATAACCTCATGGATCCGTCCTTCTTCTTGACAAATAGAACCGGAGCACCCCAAGGTGAAGTGCTCGGCCTCACGAATCCCAAGTCAAGTAGCTCCTGCAACTGCACCTTCAGCTCCCGCAACTCAACTGGTGCCATACGGTAAGGAGCCATCGAGATCGGCTGGGTGCCTGGTAATAATGTGATCTCGAACTCAATCTCTCTCTCAGGAGGTAGTCCTGGTAGCTCATCAGGAAAAACATCTGGATATTCAGATACTAGTCGGATGTCCTGTATCATCGGCTCCTGATCAGACACCTCCTGAACAAATGCAAGGTAAGAATCGCAACCCTGATCAACAAGTCGCTGAGCTCGCAATACTGAAATGTACTCCATGGTGGAATCATGTATATTACCCTCAAAAGTAAACTCGGGTAGATCTGGAATTCTGAAGACAACCGTCTTCCTAAAGCAATCAACAAGTGCACGATGAGTAGATAACCAATCCATGCCTAGAATCAAGTCGAACTCATCCAGCTGTAGAAGTAGACAATCTGCGAGCATCTCGTGTCCGCCAATCATTACGGGCAAGTGCCTGACTATCAGAGAAATGACAAACGACTGGCCACCTGGCCCTCGGATGTGATATAGAGACGATAGCGTCTCTGCAGCTCTATCTAAAGAAACTAGTAGCCTCGAAACAAGAAAAGAATGTGTCGCACCAAAATCGAATAGAATATGGAAAGGTCTGCCCAAGACTAAGGTTGGTCCTGTCTGGTCGGGATGCTATGGCTCTACATGAGAACCATAATAGTCATAGAATTTATTGTTCGCAGATAATATGACATATGATTTTTCTCTTCTTGGGATATAATATGAAAATTAATGAAATTGGTGACATCTGTGGTGATTGAATCTGAATGTCATATTTCCCTTCTCGGACTCACGACAAGTCGGAAGATTGTCGCTATCCGAGAACTTAGTGCGATCGGAATTGAAATACCGCGAATGTGCGTATCGGGGTACCACTGCTCTGATACCAAACTGTAAACCCCCGAGGATCCGGGTACCCGTTTACGCGCATTTCGCAATATTATATTCACATGAGATCGCAGAAGTTTACAGAAAAGCAGAGAATTTTTTTTTTTCGCGCGGATAATTTTCCACATGACATTCACATCCAAAATTCATAACCACAAGCTAATGGAACAAATGTCACCAAAATATCATTTCATTAATTTCCATAAAATTTTACAACATGTACAGTAAGTAACAGTACATACAATATCCCAAAAATCTGAGTGAAGAGAAAGAAACATATTCCATTATCATTTGAACCAAAAACTGAGACAAAATACTTCATACCATCTAGTGTATACTTTGTCTCCAGGAAGCATGTATAACTACTGAGCGGCTACTGAACTGCAGGCTGTTTGCCTGCCAAACATGTTAAGAAAGAAGAGGCGTCAACGGTTGCTGGTACCTCCCAAAAACTTATAAAAATAACTGGAATTTATTGTGACCAAAAGCAAGCAAGTAGAGAGGCAAGAACAACTCAAATTAAAAAAATTATTTCTACTTTGCAAATGAAAAAGGTTTCCAAGTTCTAGTAAGCACCTCTTATGATTAGTTATTATCCCAACATTCCCCACATAAGCAAATTTCTATCGTAACCGATTGTACATTTTATCCTCGTAGTACTTAAAGATCATATTTATTAGTGATGATGGAAAGATGAGATGACAAGATATATTAATTTATTATATTCTTAAGTCTAGTGGATAGTCTGTGGTCTTGGTTCGTGTGAAACCTCACACTATGACTCTAAGACTTGGAGAATGCCTTAGGGTTGGGTGCCTCCGCAGGCATGCGGTGTAGTATAATGCATCCGAACTAAGTTCCCAACACATCCACTAGTTTATTAAAGCTTCGAATCAGATTATAGTTACTTCCATCTACTCTACTTTGATTGTAATCTCTTCAAACCTCAAGTGCAATTGTATCAGATGTAACTCTAGATAATGTAGATATATATGGATGATCTTTATAGGGATTTCAAAACTGATTATAGTTACTTCTAATCATCTTAATTTTAATTGTGATTTCCTCCAAACCTTGACTGTAACTCTCTCTCTGATGTAACTCTCGATGATGTAGATATAGATGTAGATATGGATGATCTGGATGTAGAATCTCCAAGTCTGTTGGCGAAAGAAAAACTCAAGCGGTGAAGAAGCCAACAAAAGGGCTCTTCCGTCTCGCCCTCTAATTGGAAGGACGGTCCAATAAAGGGATAGGTCTACTCCCAAACTACGCCACTGAGACGGGTGAGAGAGACTTTCTAGAAAAGTCGCTCTAGAAACCTGCCCGACTAGTACGGGCGAACGAGCTCGTACGTAAAACTGAAAACCAAGGATCCCCCGCCTGGGTATCCTAAAACACAGGGTCAGCGAAACTGGTCTAAAGTCAGGATCCCAACGAGGTGTAAAAATACTGCGAGCTCGCGTAAAAACCAAAAGAGGACTGGGATCCTAGACCCGCGCCCTTGGCGACCGCTGCCCAAACTGGGCTTCCTATCTTCCGCCCAGGTGAGGGTCACCGCGCCCTCGCACGGTCAGGTGTAAAGTTCACCCTGACCGGCACTAATAGATATTAAACATCATTGATTGGCCATCATTCTTACTTTCTTGACTTCTCAATTCTCTCAATTTCTTATGTGATTAACCTTTCAGAACCTTAGGTATTTGATCCCCAACTTATCATTTGATTATACTTACGGATCAATTCATGGAGCTACTATTCATAATGATCTTGTAAATCATTGATGACTTTATAAAAGAAGAGTGTTGAGATTCTAATATTTGTATTCCATTTTTTTTATAATGTCCCTAATCTTTTCTTTTAATCATGAAAACTATCCCTTATTTAGTGATATGACATTAATGGAATTTAATGCAAGTTAATTACTATGTGGACCTTATAATGTGCTCTAGCCACATACTAACAGTTGGACGTCCACTCATCTTACTACTACTACCACCATAGAGGAATTTTGAGCAGCTACAGATTATTTATTTTGCGATCAAAGGAGCTACCGATTAATACCACTTTTTCTCGAAAAATGCTAGTAGTCGTAGGGATTTGATTTTAATACTGATTTGATTTTGGCCTCTACAGTATGATGATACTTTGTTTATAATCTCATTGGAAGGAATGGCATATTAATTGATTGGTTATAGGGATATTGTCCACAGCTCATAGTACTGTATATGCCGAGAATAATACTTCACTTTGACCCAAAATATTCAGAAATAACATTTCCAGAATCTGAAATTAGATTCCAAAAAAAAACCTGTATATATATAGCATATATATATATAGTACAGTTATAATTGAATTCTGAAAGGAAATATACAATACTTGTATATTTTAGTTTTCATCTAACAGAATGGTCACTGCCTAAATTATGTGACTATAAGGAAATAGTATTAGACCCAAATTATCTAATATTTCTTTATTTAAAAAGGATCTGCAAACTCCCCCAAATTCCCACGACATTCTTACTCTAAAGAAAAGCATCCCTAAAAATCAAAAGATAAAATAGAACTCATGACATAGTAGCAATTAGAGAGAAACTTGTACAGGGATGGCAGCAAAAGATGGGGGAAGGGATGTACATGAATGGCAGCAAATGATGGAAAAAGAGGTATCTTTAGATCAAAAATTGAAGAGAATCCCTGATGCTTCTGCTTTAACAGCTGCTGGACAGCAGCAGAAGGATGAAGAATAGGGCTTCCTTGTCTGTGATTTGGAGAAAGAAAAATGGTGAAATGAAAGGGAAGGACAACAGCTCTAAATGAAGAAGGTGTCGCAGGAGTCTCCAGATGTAGTTGAGAAGAAAAGGTTGGAAAACCCTCTCACTCGACTAGAATTTCTTGCGAGAAAATTTTTGAGAACTTGAAGGAATATGCCTAGGCTTTTATAGTAAGGGGTTGTACCTTAAAACCTCAATATTAGAGGAGTTCTTGACATGCAGGAAGATTTCCAGCAGCTGCAGCTGGGAGCTCTTCTTGGAGAAGAAGGGATGGCTGCAAGGAGCTCTAATAGGAGAAAGAACAGCTACAGATTTGGAGAGATTTGGTCTCACATGGCTAGCAATTCAGGGAAATTAGGGGAGATTTGGTGATATTTATAGAGGAGGTGGGGCTTTGGGTATAGCCACACAGACTGGAAACCAAAGCTACGTGGAAAAGAGACGAGAAACCAACGGCAGCTGTTGCTGCTACAGTCTGAATAATAATAAAAAATTTTATAATATATATCTTTATTTTCCAATTTCCCTCTTATTTTAAAGTCATCCGTAATCGCGCGTCGAGCTTCTGATTTCAACGCGCAATGACTCGTTTTGACCGTCTCTAAGTGACACTTAATATGAGTATAATATTGATATATTTTCGATCGGGTTTTGGATACCCGAAATTTCCGGATACGGCTTTTGTTTAAAATTAAATTTTGTGATTTAAAAATATCAAACGATATCCGATTGACGAACGGTCGATTCCGTTGGTTTTCTTTCGTCGAATCGGATCTAATAACGGTCTTGATTTGTCTCGTGATTTTCGAATTTGCGTCGCGGCTTTTTCGGACACGCATTACGATGTAACCGATTTTTGGTCGATTTCACCCGAACAACTTTTGATTCACGATCAATTAATCATTTTAGGTTATCTAATATTGCCAGATAACTTTATTGGATTAATCGGACCCAAATCGGGTCGAGTTCGGGTTTGTGCGGATTCGGATGTTACACGAGGCTTGTCGGTTGAGGAAGCATCACCGCTCTCATTCCCTGTCGTCAGAGTCCGAGCAGTAGCTCCCCATTTGAGTTATTTCATGTTCACATTTGGGGTCTGAGCCGCGTTCTTGATCATCAGGGACACATGTTTTATCTTGTCGCAATCGATGATTTCTCTCATTTGTCATGGATTTTCGTATTGAAAAATAAATCTGAAGCATGGGATATGATCAAAATCTTTATCAATGAAGTGTTGAATATTTTTTCTTCTTCTGTGAAATTTTTGAGAACAGATAATGCTTAGGAATTCTGTACGCGTACTCTCTCTCTCATTTGTTCTCATTCCATGGCATTATTCATAAAAAAACATGTCCTTATATTTCTCAGCAAAATGGTGTTGATGAGCGGAAGCATCGCCATTTACTTGATATCACTCGGATACTTCTCATTCAGAGTCATGCCCCACACTCATTTTGGGGTGATGCTGTTCTTACGGCGTGTTACATGGTGAATCGCATGCCCTCATCTGTCTTGGGTGAGAAATCCCCTTTCTCAATTCTTTTTCCCGATAAGGAGTTATTCTCACTTACTCCGCGTGTCTTTGGATCTGTTACATCAGTACATCAGTTGGCTCCAGGTCTTGACAAGCTCTCTCCTAGGGTTGTCAAATGTGTGTTTGTTGGGTACTCCAGGACCCAAAAGGGATATCGATTCTATGATCCTTTGCACAGAAAATATTATATCAGTGCGGATGTCACATTTTTCGAGTCTGTGATGTTTTTCTCCCGTACAGGAGACAAGTTGGCTTCGTCAGATTCTGCTGATGAGGTCTACGTGCCACCACCTCCTACATCTCTGCCATCTTCTCTACCCGTGCATGTTGTCTCACCTCAGCCACCACCATCCCCACTACCACCTCCTCTACCATTGCCACGTATTGTTCCCCCATCACCCAAATTATATACCCGTAGACCTCTCTCTGCTCATGGTAATCACTCATCATCCAACATGCCTCAAGTTTGTTCTAATAACATAATTTCTAGTGATGGGTCTAGAGATATATCTATGCAGGGATCTTTACAGGACGAAGTCAACAATGACCTGGATGTACCAATTGCATTAAGGAAACAAAAGCGTATTGTGCCTCTTATCCTCTTGCATCCCATGTGTCCTTTCATCGTCTGACTGGGGACTTTCAAAAATTTGCAATTGCTTTATCTATAGTAGATATCCCTCGGAATTATCAGGAGGCTATGAAGGATAGTCGCTGGAGACTAGCTATGGAAGAGTAGATGGCAAACCTCCACTCACGTGGTACATGGAGTTTGGCATCTACTCCCCCAGAAACATCCATCTTCAGTTGCGAATGGGTGTTTACTGTTAAACACCATGAGGATGGAAGACTTGATCGTTACAAGGTGAGATTGGTATCTCGTGGATTTACTCAGACCCACGATGTGGAATATATGGACACATTCTCTCCCGTTTCACGTCACTCCACTTTACGGGTTCTTTTTTCAGTTGTTGTGGTACGTAATTGGCCTTTGTTTCAGCTAGATGTCAAAAATATGTTTTTGTATGGAGATCTACAGAAGGAGGTCTACATGCAGCATCCACAGAGGTTTGCTGCTGAGGGGGAGTGTCAGTAGGTTTGTAGACTCCATAAGGCAATATATAGCCTTAAGCAAAGTCCAAAAGTGTGATTCCAAAAGCTCTCGGATTTGATTGAGAAGCAGGGGCTGAAGAGACCTAACGCAGACCATTCACTTTTTGTGTAGAGGACATCAAGAGGTACTGTTGTCATAATGGTTTATGTTGATGATATTCTTGTTATAGGAGATGATATGCATGAGATAAAGATGGCAAAAGAATTTCTAGGCTGACAGTTTGTTACGAAGGATTCAGGCACTCCAAGGTATTTCATAGGATTGGAATTTGCTAGGAATGCGTAAGGTCTTGTGATGACTTAAAGGAAATATGTTACAAACATGCTTGTTGAGACGTGGATGATTGGGTATTGGCCCTCTACTACTCTTATAGATCCTAGCATGAAATTATATGATGATGATACAGATGAGGCGGATAAGTGAATATACAGAGAGATGGTGGGAAAGCTCCTGTATGTTACTATTACCAGGCCAGATATCTCCTTTGCAGTGAGCCGAGTAAGTTAGTTTATGGAGAAACCACGACAAGTATATATGTGTGCGATATATATGATATTGAGATATCTCAAATCTTCTCCAGGTGCTGGATTATTTTTCAAGAGAGAAACATCTCTATCTGTTTCTGTGTGTGCTGATGCTGACTATGCAGGATGTCCTGAAGACAGGAAGTTTACTTCAAGATTTACGGTATTTGTTGGTAGTTGCCTTATTTCTTGGAAAAGCAAGAAATAAACTATTATGGCTAGATCAAGTGTCGAATCTGAGTACATGTCTATGGCATAAGCAAGTACAAAAATGACGTGGGTTCGAGAAATGTTAGCAGATTTGCATGCAGATGTACCTCTACCCACGCAGTTACAATGTGATATTCAAGCTGCCCTTTTCATTGCAAAAAACTTTGTATTCCATGAGAGAACGAAACACATTGAGGTGGACTGCCACTTACGAGAGATATGATCCAAAAGGGCTTGATTTCTACTTCTCATGCTAGTTTGGGAGAACATACGACAAACATATTCACCAAGGCGTCACTAAGAGGGCCATTTTAGAAGTGCTTGTCCAAGCTGTGCGTGATTGATATCTATGCTACATCTTGAGGGAGAGTGTAGATATATTTCTATGCTCCATCTTAAGGGTCATTTCGCTTTTTAGTCTTGGATGTACCAAATAAAAGGGCTGATTAGAAAAGGAGGGTTCCTAAGATCACTAGAACTATATGGTGGAATCTTCAACTGAAGCAATCGAGCTTCAAGGAGAAGGTTCTAGAAGACTTATCTTGGGATTATAACGGAAGTGAAAACGAGATGTGGGAGGTAGTAGCATCTTGTATCCGAAAGATAGCCAAAGAGATTCTAGGTGAGTCAAAGGGAGGAGCCCCATGTCAAAAGGCGGCTTGGTGGTGGAGTGAATGGGTGCAATAGAAGTTAAAAATTAAAAGGGCATGCTTTAAAGCTATGCCTAAGGATAGAACAGAGGAAATTATCACAAACTACAAAATATTGAAGAAGGAAGCAAAGAAGGTTGTAAGCGAAGCTAAGTCAAAAGCTTATGAAGTTTTGTTAAAAAATCTCGACTCTAAGAAGGGCCAGAAGGATATATTCAGGTTGGCCGAAGCAAGAGAAAGAAAGACCAAAGACCTTTCTCAAGTGAGACGCATTAAGGACAAGGAAGGTCACGCGCTTGCTACTCAGAAGGATATAAAGACTAGATGGGAGCAGTACTTCCATAAACTTTTCATTGGGGAAGGAAATATAGAGATCACTTTGGGTGATCTAGATAGTAGTGAAAGTTACTTGAATCGTGCAAGCTATAGACGGATACAAAGAAAGGAAGTAGAGGAGGCTTTGAAGGTTATGAGACCTGGGAAAGGTGTAGGACCGGATGACATCCCTGTAGAAGTATGGAGAGTTTTAGGTGAGCGCGGTTTGACTTGTCTTATGAATCTATTCAATGTTATTTGGTGAAGCAAGAACATGCCTGAATATTAGAGGAAGAGTACCGTGGTGCCTCTTTATAAGAATAAAGGAGACATTTAAAATTGTTCAAATTACAGAGGTATCAAGCTGATGAGTCAAACTATGAAAATTAGGGAACGTGTGATCGAAAGAAGGTTGAGGCAAGTTTGAATATGTACTGATGGCCTGGATGAGGTGTAGATGCAACTGAATGTGGTATGGATGAGGCTACAGGAAGTAGCCAGGAGGCCTGAGTGGCGGCTAGAGGCATTGACTAGGTTCCCTAGATTCATGCACGACCCGTATGCGGCCTTATGGCAACCTGGTGGCTGCGCGTGACACCTAGCATCGATATGGCAGGGACTGGATGTGCCATTCCTGCACCCTCGAGGGCTCTAAGCGGCATCCTTGCAGTGGTGTGGGGGGGTTTTTGTAGCCCTGGTGTCGCGGACTGGGAAGAGGGGGACTTGCGAGGGCCTATGCGAAGGCTAAGGATGAAAGAAGATGGGGCTTGAGGTGGTGATGGGTGCAAGGTATGAGTTTCGATCTAGGACCGTCAATCTGATAGCATGAAGCAAAAGATGAGAGAATGAATGACATGTCCTATTCAATGGATCTAGGTTTCTTATATAGCGTGGAACCCCAGAGGAGCAAAAAGAGAAAATTACATAGATACCTTGAAGGGGTTTAAAACTAAAATAAGAATACAATGACTCAATAAATTTGACAAGAAAGAGGATCAATAAGCACTAAGACATTCATAATTTAATATATATATATATATATATATTTGTATGCATGTAAAATCCTGTTAATTAAATATATTGAATATAAAAAATGAGTAGAAAATATAATGCATCTAGTAGGAAAGATAAAATGTTTATGATTGTTACCCCAATTCCTCATCCCACGTTTATTTTCATGCTCCCACATTCCTTACCCTACCTTTTCCATTCCTATTTTTATTGTTGACCAAATATCCAACAAATCCGTGGTAGATTGCGGTGCTCCTCCCAGCATGTTGAGGTAAATTCCTTAGTAGTGCAGTTGAAGAACATAATTCCTAGAATATGGTCCCAAAAATATTAATTCCGTGAGTATAGTGAAATCGCATGGAATATATGCGTTATGTATATCGCATGGAACTCATAGTTGTGGTCTGTGTAGTTTTTTTTCCTTATGCAGTACAATAACAAGGAAGACATTCTGACAAAACTAGAGCCAATTAGACCTGGCCAATACGCGGGCCGGGCCGAACGAGCCATTGTTCAAAAACCTCTATCCAAAGCCCTCCATGGGTTGGCCCATGGCTCATTTCGTTCTTTTTTCCATTGATTTTTTAATGGTATTTAATATGTATAAAGGATGTTATTAATACCATTTATACTTTATATAACTAATATAAGTAGCTTACAAGTTACTGTAAACTATTAAATTTTATTTAAAACTAGTGTCACATATAAAACTTGAAGTGTATCATATTAATATATGTATTATTCAGCTTATATCTATATTTTTTATTTTTTGTGGGACAGGACGGGCCGACCCATGCCCAAATCTCCTAGCCTAAGCCCGACCCATGAGCGGGCTGGACGGGCTGGGTGGGCGAGCCTCATCTTGTTGGCCAGGTCTAGACCCAGTGGATAAGACTGAGGACAATGCTTCGTGGAAGCAAGATGATGCATACACACGTGTTTGGCTCTCTAGGACCCTCACCATAGAGACTGCCAACGGTATTATGAATCAGTCTACTGTCTAGGCGATGTGGGATATTGTGACAACTACCTATGCTCAAGTGAAGAACGAGGCCAAGATTATTCAGCTTCAGTTTGATATATACAAGGTCAAGCATAATGACCGTCCTCTACATACTTTCTACTCTTCATTTCGAGGTACGCTTGAGAAGCTTCATAGCGTTATGCCTATTACTACTTCCACAGAGCAACATATGACCTACAAGAACTGTACGATGATTAGAGTTTTCTTGGCATCACTGACTCCAGAGTTCGAGGCAGCATACACACAACTCCTTACATACGCGACCATACCTCTCACGGAGGATGCCTACAGTCGCCTCAACATACTTCTTATCTTACCCGTTGCTACCACACAGACCTCCTCAACGATGGTTGCATCTCGCAGTAGGGGCGGTTCCACACAGTTCAAAGGGCATGGTCCCCTTGTCAGGAGAGGTGGACGTCAACGTGGACCATGCACCTTCTATCATCGTTCATGTAACTCTAATGACACATTATCATAAGTATGGAGACCCTGTATTTACTCGTGTGGCTGAGCAGATTGAACCTTCAGACAGTTTGGCTCCTCAGGCAAGTCCACACCTTGACGATATTGTCTCCTGTCTAAGGGAGATGGAGACTCTGATTATCGACACCACTACATGTTCCCCATATATAACAATCATTGCTAGAGCCTCTTCGAGCTCCTTAAGTATAGTCTTCGCTTTTACCAGTTGCAGCAAGGCTGATATGATAGAGTGGATCATGGACTCTGGTGCTCCCTACCATCTGTGTGGAGACAACCCGTTTCAGTTCTTACAGGTCCATACCCCATGGTAGATGGGTTATCATTACGAAGGGGGTTTACTTATCCATCATAGGATGAGGGGTTGTGCATTTGACGCATTTCATCCGCTTGCATAATGTTTTATATGCTTTTAATTTTCAGGTGAACTTGCTTTCTATCAGTCAGATTACGAAGGATCTGCATTGTTGTGTCATTTTAACCCCTCTTCTCTTGTATTTTAGGACATACTCACGGGTAAGATGATTGGATGTGACCTAAGCAATGTGGGCTTTATAAAATGGTCCGGCCTCCTCATATCGGTGCCTCTACTATTCCTATTGGACCAGTCTCACCATACTTGTGCAATCTTCGTTATAGTCACCTTCCTTTGCATATGCTGTGTCATGTCATCCCACAGATTTCCATGCGATCTTCCTTCCAATGCTAGGCTTGTCAGGTTGGGAAGCATCACAGCTCTTCTTTTCCCGGTTGTCAGAGTCGTAGCAGTACTCAGTTATTTGAGCTTATTCACTTAGATATTTGGGGTCCCAGTCATGTTCCTGATCACCACAGACATCGTTTTTATCTTATTGTTGTTGATGGCTTCTAAACTTGGGTCTTTTTGTTAAAAAAATAAGTGTGAGGTTGGGTCTGTCATTAAAACCTTTACTAATGAAATAAAGAATATTTTCTCTGCTATTGTCCAGTATTTGTGATGTCATAATGCCTTAGCGTCTACACTTTACAACTATCTGAGTTCTTTAGGTCTCTTGGCATCATACACTGGACCTCGTATGCCTACACATCCCAGCAGAACAGGGTTGCCAAAGCAAACATCATCATTTACTGGATGTGGCCCGATCCCTTTTGATTCGGAGTCGTACCCCTCACTTTTATCGAGGTGATGTTGTCCTTACAACTTGCTACTTGGTGAACCACTTGCCATTTTCTGTTTTAGGAGAAAAGGTTCCTTTTCTCAATTGTGTTTCCTGTAGACTTGTTCTCCCTTACACCCTGAGTGTTTGGCTGTGTGGACTTTGTTCACAATCTGGCTCCTGACCGTGACAAGCTCTCCCTTAGAGCTATCAAGTATGTCTTTGTTGGCTACTCTCACACACAGAATGGGTACTATTATTTTGATCTGCTTCGGTGGAAATACTTTGTTAGCATTGATCTCACATTCTTTATGTTATGTATTTCTCTCCTATAGGTGACATGCTGACTCCATCTGACTCTGGTGAGGAGGTATACATACCTCCTCTTACGGTTGCACCACGTCCAGTACCTACTCTGTCTCCACCTTCACCACCACCATCACCTCCAGTACCTACACCTGCTCCTGTAACTTCCCCTGGATCGCCACCCAGTACCTTTCTCAGTTTTTGCCATGTGTGTTTACTCGCAAGACTTACATTGTTGCCCCTGCTCACGAGCCTTCCCCATCATCCGACACATCTGAGGTATGTAGCGAGCACATTGTTTCTACTGATGGCACTACTGAATTGTTTATTGTTGAGATATTTCTACATTCCTATGCATCTTTCCGGTTATTTTATTTCTTTATGTTTATCTTATGTAATTTACCCACAATTCTCTCCTCTATATAAGAGAGACTAGGGTTTCAGGAATAAACAACTCTCTTATTTTTCTCTAACATTGTATCAGAGTGGTTGTCCTAGATCAGAATTCTCGTATCCAAAACCCTAACCCTACTTGTCGCCCCTCCCTTCACCTCCGCGTGCCACAACCTGCCTCCGCGCGTTGCCCCTTGCCTCCGCGGGCCACCCCCTGCCTCTACGCATGCTGCGCCTCCTCGCGTTCCACCCCCTTCGTGTGCCACCTCCTCGTATGTCGCGCTTCCTGATGCGCCACGCCGCCCATGCGCAACTTGTACCTTCCCGCACGCAGTCTGACCGTAGGCCACTCCCCATGCACCGTCCCTTCGCGCGTGGCTCCTTTTCGCGCGTTGTGTCTACACACGTCAGCGTCGAGCTCTCCGTTTGGTTAATGGATTTGGATGCGTAAATCTATATATGCATTCAAATCCACATATGTTTTTGTTGGCATTGTTTCTTTGGTCCATAAAACCCTAGTATTCTACATCCGACATTATGTCTGAGAACAAAGTTGATGTAATCACCACAGGCTCATTCAGAGATTCAATGCCTAATGTCAAAATAGACGGGACAAATTATGAGCTCTGGGCTATGCAGTGAGCATCATGAAGTCCAATGGTAAGAAACATATTCTTACTAAGGAGCAGTCGGTGGAGAGATTGGGGTAAATGCCTCGTGGGAGACGGACGATGCTTATGACAAAGTTTGGTTCTCTGATACATTGACTATTGAGATCTCCAATGATGTGTTACATCAGCCTACTGTTAATGTGATGTGTGATATCCTCGCAGCAACATATTCTCAAGCGAGGAACGAGACGAAAATCCTCCAACTCCAGCATGATATATTCATTATCAAGCAGAACAAACATCCTCTGCATTCATTGTATACATCCTTGCGTGCGATGTTTGAGAAGCTCCACAGTTTCATGCCTGTAACGACGACTCTAGAGCAACAGATGACATATAGGAATGCTACCCTAGTTGGGGTATTCCTTGCAGCCCTTGACCCTGAATATGATGTTGCTCGCTCCCAGATTCTAGCGGATGCCATTATTCCCCCCCCCCCCATGGACGAAGCGTTTCGCAGGCTCAATAGGATTACTATTCCATCCACAGCCTCTAGCCAGACTTCCTCGGCCATGGCAACTTCTCGAGGAAGATGAGGCCCTTCTACCTTCCGTAGATGCAGACCTCGTGGTAGAGGACACTGCACTCTTCATCCCTGCACTTTATGTCATCGTCCATGTCTTACCGAGGAGACATGCTATTCCAAGCATCGTTTCCCGATATAAGCCTGCATAGCAGATTTGATTGAGTTTGTTGCTGCTTCTACTTTAGATTAGAGGTTTATCACCTTGTGGCCAGACTGAGGGATATTATATCTCCTTCTGCTTCACCATCTTCAGGATATCATTCAAATGTGATAGCCTCAGTTTCTGTCGGTGCCTCTGCTACAACTAGCACATGTCCAATTTTTATGTGCTTAATGATGTTGGTAGTGCATGTGGAACTGCTCTCCTATGACATGATGATTTGTTTGGATTAATGTCTGAGAAGATTGGAAACTTTGTACAATCAGTTGAGCTTTTAGACAAGCGTATGAGATCTAGGTTTATGTTTTCTGTGTATGGGCCAACATATCATTCTTTGTGAACGGAGCTTTGGGCTTAATTTCGTAAGGTGTGGGAGACTTTCCACAAGCCTGCTTCGATTGTTGGTTGGGATTTCAATGACACAATTTTCTCCTTGGACATCCTAGGCATTGGGGGGGGGGTAAGGAGGACCTAGGTTCTGATGCATTTGTGGAGTTGATCGGACGTCTTTAACTAGAGGTGCTTGATGCAGAAGACACATTACATGTCGAGAAATATCTGTTTCGGCTTGATCATTTCTTGATGTCTTGTGTGGTGATGGTGATGCAAACTTCTCTATATGGTGTCTATCCTGCCCAAAATCATGCCTGATCATATTCCTTTCATCTGGGACTTCGGGAGGAGATGGTTCCACACTTTTTCTTCCATTTCGAGTGGGCTTAACTGCTTAAGGAGGGATTCAGTGATATTTTTTAAGTGGAAAAGGGTACAACCCCGAGATGGGACCCATCTTAAAATTTCATCAATAAAAATTAATAATTACCGTACAGTTAACCAAGATAAATGTAACATTTTTTAGTGTTCAAGAACATTATCAGGATAAAACCATTAGTTGCGGAAGATGTATTCATTTATGGAGGTCCAAATGGGCCTAAATAACGTTAAGGGAAGAACATTATCCTCCTATGAGTTGCCGTAAAACCTGTTAATAGACGATCATAAACCATTAGAATTTTCCAACTTGAGCCAAGGTATTTCGACCCTCTCCCACACAACCAAATACAAAAGGGCAGCCGAAGGAAAGATGATCCATATCTTTAGCATCTCTACAACACCTCAGGCACGTCACACCCTCGATCCAACTTCAGGGATCTTGTTGTAGATCATTGGAGGTCCATAGAGAGGGAGGGGTCTGTGGCTCCACGATTGGTTTAGAAGTCAGTTAGGAAGAGATTGAGCAACTATAAGCGGGAGGTGAGGGAGGTATTGTTACAGCCTTTTGAATATATATATATAACATTAAATTAGGAAAGTTGCAAGGGCATCCTTGCAACTTTCCCACCAAATTGAAAACTGGGCACGAGTAGGACAGACGACCCATTCCATACTTCCTTTTTCCCCTTCGTCCAGTCCGCCAGCAATGAAGAAAGGAGGAAAAGGGGGAAGAAAAGAGGAGAAAAGAGAGAAGAAAGAAGAGAAGGAGGAGAGTAGGGTAAGATCCTACTTCCAAACTTCTTCCTATTTCGTTTTTCCTTGTTGTATTGAGATTGTTTATGGGATATTAGGTTTGTGATATGATATTTAGGGTTGTGTAAAAATGGGGGAAATAAATTTGGGATTTTGTGGTTTGATATTATGAGATGGATGTGGTGATCTACTTTACATGTGAAGATAGGTGGTAAAATATTAGAACTTAAAGAAAAATTTGTGGTAAAAATATAATGGTGGAGCAAGATCATGAGGTTTTACCCTTGCATTCAACAAACCCATGTGGGGGTTTGTGTTGTTAAGGTAAAAGAATGGATGATAATGTATTATTGATGTCATTGCTGTCAATAATTGTTTGTTGGGACAATGCTATTGATAGTGGTAGAAGTTGATTTAGTTTTTCATTGGAAAGAGATGGAGATAAAAAAATTTTGTTCAAAAAGGATTGTGGACGGCACGGTGAAATTAAGATACATGAATGTTTTTCTTGATTTTTGTAAGGGAATGATAGTGAAATAAGCCTACATTCTTGTGGATTATGTGATGGTCATACGGTTATGTTATATTATTGAGTATAAGAGCTTAAACAGTGAATGATAACCCAATTGGGTGAGAGAATGGGAAATGTAAGGGAGAGATAGTATGATAAAAAGATACCACATGGAAGAGATAAATGTGGGATATGTGTGTGAATGTGGGAGTTCTTTGAAGGTTAGGAGTTGATGATTTGAAGAAGAAAAAAATTGAGGTGATGAACAATATAATGAGAGTTGCAGAAATATCAACGGAGTATACTTATGAAAATAGGTGGGGAAAATATTAAATGGAAAGTGGTAACGAATATAGGAAATATAGGTGTATGAATGTAAATATTGATGAAAAAGTAGATTTAAATTTGGTATGGATTTTTAAGAAGATCATCTGAAAATTGAAGATTTTTCCCACTGTAGATCATATTTCATTAGTCTATGGAAGAATATATATTTTAAGAAAGGTAGGGGAGAAGAGGGGGACTCTCAATTATATGGCAAAAAAAATGAGAAGATTGTTAAGATGAGGATAAGGGATTAAGATACCACATAGAGTTTTTAATCTGTAATTTCCGCTCTCCAACGGTTTGGTCTATTATAACATAGTTATGATTAATACTTGCAGCAATGTCAGATTTGTTCTGTTCGAGATATTAAAAGAACGCTACTCGCACTCGAGGTGAGGATTTCCTTGAACTAAAATAATTCCCTTACCATTCTCTTGCTGAGTTGGTTGTCCATTAGGTTGTTATATATATATATATATATTTTGGATATCTCAATGTAAGATAGTATCAGGACATATGGGAAAAATCCATGGGAATCATCTACATGGGAGATGTAGATGGTTTTAGTATTAGGCCAGGGTAGATCCTTTGGATCAAAACTCATGGTATAGCACAAGATGAGGTGACCCACCGGATATATTCCGTGGTATGTCACAAGAAAATTATAGGCCTGGAAAACAAACGAAGAGTGACTCTAGGGATAGTCACTCGGAAGTGACGAGTTCTCACTCCGTCCAAGTAATAGGCATGTGCTATACACTCGAGGGTTAACAAATCAAAGGACCGCTAGTAGGTTAGGATACCTGCTAGCTACAGGTTATCTTAACCTCTAGGGAATTCCTGAGATGAGTTACATATGTACAACAATAACAACTATCATAACCAATATTATGAAGATTAGTAATGTAAGAAAAGTGATTACAAACTGATTAATTATCGTAGAAGGAAAAAGAGAAAAAGAAAAGAAAAAGAAAACCCCCACCAAATGGTAGATTATAAAACCCTTTTTCTTCCTATTATATCTCTCATATGTTCTTGCTGAGCTTTGCTCACCTCCTTAGTTGACAACCCAACTCAGGTGATGGCCAAAACGCGCATTACAACACAGAAGTCGGGTCTACCCGACCGCCACGACGCCAACTCCACCCACATTTTGCGCCGGTGCACCCAAATTGCCCACCAACCATCATGTCAGCGGCTCCTCAAGAGGTTAGTGAGCCAAGCATTACCTCCCCATGCCACATCCAGGGGAGGAAGAGAGGATCCTGGTCATGCTCTGGGAGACCATGACTGTAATGACCAACCTCACTTCGAGGTTGGAAATAATGATTCGCTACCGTCATCAGCACCCGCCGTCAAGTGAAGAATGATGAGAAGATTCTGACGTCAGCCTCAGTCTGGACATCTGAGGCGTAATCCTCAAACACCCGAGGCGGTACCGAGGCGGTCTCGAGGCACCGCCTCGTTCTATTGTGCTTTTTTTGGGTAAATAAATAAAAAATTATATAAATCTATATTTTTATAATAATATTAAAGTTATAAAACATATTTTCGTTACAAACATACAAGTCACAATCACAATATTGTATTATAAAATCATTATATGTTACTTCATAAACATGCCATTTCATAAATATATAATTATACATTTATATTACAATCATCATTGCATCAAAGAAATCATGCAAGTGGACAAGGATAGTTTCTAATTAGTATGAACAAATTTTATATCAACAAATGATATTCAATTGCTTGTATCGCTACAATAAGTATAATATATGTTTAAGAGAATGTATATTTTGTAAGAATATTAGGAATTCACATATTTACAATATTAATATTACTTAATCACGAATTAAAAGTAGCATGTATTGTTAATATGGTATATTTTGTACATCTATTAAATTTAAAATATTCAAATTTAGGATTATGATCAAATATTATGTCAATATTTGAAGTTTATGGTTTTATGATAACATAATTATGTTTAATAATAATTTTGACACGTATTTTCTCTATAAATCGAGGCTTACGCCTCGACTGCCTCGAGGCTTACGCCTTGCCTCAATAACGGAAAACCGCCTCGATCCGCCTAACGTTTTTTTAAACCTTGCTTGAAAGAACAACTTGTATGTGAAGCTCATAGAAAGTCACGATGATAGTTTTCTGGGATACCTTTATATCTTTATATTTTTCTTTGTGTCTCTATGCTTTTCTGTATGTTTGAGAATCAGTTTTTCCTGCTCTATTGCATTCCTTCCCCTGGTAGATTGTTGGGAAACAGGTTTTTGCATCACATTTCGATCAAACCCGGTCGTGTCGGGCATAGGGGATCGAGGCATGACAGAAGTGGTATCAGAGCCAGGGATGCCCTAATTTATCTATGAATTTGAATGAATAGAGTTATGGAGATCTTATACTCTCTAAAGTAGGATTATTCACATCACATTGGAAAATTCTTTCGATTATCCTAATCAAGTAATTGGATTTTCAGAAAATACCGCCAAAGAAGAGGACAGAAAATGTGAATTCTGGTGGTAGTCATCCTGGACGGAGGACCCGGATGCAACAGTTCATGGAGAAGATAATGAATAGGCTTGACGACTTGGAGTCCCGACTTCCACGTGCTATACGTGATACACATGAGGAAGTAGTAGAAGTTGAGCAAGATGATGAACATCCATCCAGGGTCGACCTGAAAGACCTAGAAGAAGGGAGCGGAATTTGCAAGATATTTTAATGACGATGAAGAGGAAGCCGATGAAAGTTATGAAGAGGAGGAAATGTCCGATTCACTAATAGAGTCCTATAAAGAAGATGAAGAGGATGATGGGGAAGAAGAATTTCATGACAAGCGCTTTGAGGTATTTCGAAGATTGAAACCACCAACTTTCACTAGGGATGGTGATCCTACATTGGCCGAGAACTGGATTCAGAAGATGACAAAGATATTCAGATTCATGAGTTTGACTAAACACTGTTGGGTCTCTTTTGCCACCTTTCATTTTGACGGAGAAGCACAACGATGGTGGAGATCTGTTTACTCTGAGGAAGACCATCAAATGTCTTGGAAGAAATTTATTGAGCTTTTCAGCGAGCAATACTACCCTGAGACTTGGAGGGAAGAGAAGAAGTTAGAATTTTTCAACTTGCGTCAAGGATCATTGACAGTTGATGAATGCAAAATTAGGTTCTTGGAATTGGCTCGTTTTGCAAAAGAGTTTGTACCCACTGAGAAGGAGAAGAAATGGCGATTCGAGCAAGGTCCGAGGCCATCCATTCGTAGCCTTGTTGTAGGGTTAAGGCTTAAAAATGTTGCAGAAGTAGCTGACAGCGTAAGGATTCATGAGCGAGAACAGAATGAGTTGCATCGTAGAAGAAAATGGAGAAACAAGGGTCATGCTTTCAAGAAGGATAAGTTTCAATCAAGGAAGGGCCGTCAGTTTTACCCCATGCGATCAACATCATCGAGCAAGCAACATTTTGAGGATGTATCACATTCTAACTCAAAATCATCCAAGCCTTATGGAGGTCATGAAAAGTCTACGGGAGAAACGAGTTCAGAGAAGTCGACATGTCCATCATGTGGGAAACAACATTTCAGAGCATGTTGGAGGAACATGACATGTTATATCTGTGGACAAATGGGACACCCAAAGAAAAACTGCCCAAGAATCCAACAATCTGGGAGTTATGGTGGATTAAATGCAGATCGGATAACTGGACGAGATTATAATCTCTCCAAGAGAGAATCAAATGCATCTGATTCGGTGGTGGGAGGTATGATTCTAGTTGATAAATTTATGGTTCATGTCCTATTTAATTCAGGAGCTACACATTCTTTTAAATCGCCTGAATTTGCATATAAGATTCAACATAAACCAATCATATTAAAGGAACCCTACTTAATATCAGTCCCTGGAGAACAATTATTTGTAACCGACACCATTTACGAAGGGTGTTCAATTAAAATTGGAGGTCGAGAGCTACGCATCGATCTAATGGTTATTGGGATGACGGATTTTGATGTAATCCTCGGGATGGACTGGTTATCGAAGCATCATGCAATCCTTGACTGTCTTGAGAAAACAGTAATATTTAACATTCCGGTTGAACCTGTATTTGAATTTATAGGAAAGTTAGAGGACAAATTGTTGCGTAGAATCACAACACTGCAAGCAAGGAAACTGCTAGATAATGTTTGTCAAGGATATCTAGCATGTGTTACTCTTCCATCTAAAGATGAAAAGGACGTAAGCACCGTTCCAGTCATTCAGGAGTTTCAAGATATCTTTCTGGAAGAATTACCTGGACTTCCTCCCAACCGAGAGATTGAATTTGCGATTGATGTAATTACTGGAACTAACCCGATATCTATTGCTCCTTATCGTATGGCTCCAGCTGAATTGCGAGAGTTGAAGAGTCAACTTCAAGAATTATTAGAGAAGGGGTTCATCAGACCTAGTACTTCTTCTTGGGGTACACCAGTTCTATTTGTGAAGAAGAAGAAGGATGGATTACTCAGGTTATGCATTGATTATCGTCAGTTGAACAAAGCAACTATAAAGAACAAGTACCCTTTACCTCGTATTGATGATCTATTCGATCAGTTGCAAGGTGCATGCATCTTTTCTAAGATTGACCTATGCTCTGGGTATCATCAGTTGAGAGTTAGATCAGACGATGTACCCAAAACAGCTTTTCGTACACGTTATGGGCATTATAAATTTTTGGTGATGCCATTCAGATTGACTAATGCTCTGACAACTTTCATGGACTTGATGAATCGAGTTTTTCGAGCTTATTTAGACCAATTCATCGTGGTTTTCATTGATTATGTGCTTATCTATTCGAAGGATGAATCCCAACATGAAGAGCACTTACGAATTATTTTGAGAATCTTACGAGCACACCAGTTATTTGCAAAATTCAACAAATGTGAGTTCTGGCCAAAAGAAGTTACATTCCTTGGGCATGTAGTATCAGGAAATGGAATTTCTGTAGATCCGGCTAAAGTTGAAGCAGTACTGAACTGGGAACGCCCGAAGTCAGTAATGGAAATCAGAAGTTTCTTGGGATTAGCGGGCTACTACCGAAGATTTATCAAGGACTTTTCTCAAATTGCATTGACCATGACAGAGCTTACTCGAAAGGAGATTGTTCGCCTTCATGGGGTACCAAAGGAGATCATATCTGATAAGGATCCTCGTTTTACCTCAAAATTTTGGAAAGAATTGCAGGATCCAAACATTAGAAGATTTGTTGCGTTCTTGTATGTTAGAATGGAAAGGAGTATGGGACGTGCACATTCCATTGATTGAATTCACTTACAATAATAGCCACCATTCTAGTATAGGAGTGGCACCATATGAAGCTCTATATGGTAGGAGATGAACATCTCCTTTGTGTTGGACTAAAGTGGGAGAAAGGAGACGTGGGGACCTGAGATGGTTCAAGAGACCACCGATGTGATCACGAAGATCAAGAAGAAGCTACTAGAAACCCAAAACTGTCAAAAGAGTTATTGTGACAGCCGGAGGAGGGACATAGAATTCAATGTTGGAGATTCGGTGTTCATCAAGGTATCTCCTATGAAAGGCACTCAAATATTCGAACTCAAAGGAAAGCTAAAACCAAGAGATATTGGTCCTTTTGAGATACTCGAACATGTAGGACCAGTGGCTTATAGATTGGCTCTCCCACTGCATTTATCTGATTTGCATAATATCTTTCACATATCGAACCTAAGAAAGTATATTCCAGATAGTGGCCATGTGATTCAGTATGAAGATTTACACTTGGAGCCAAATCTTACATATCAAGAGCAGCCGGTTGAGATCACATATAGAATGGAGAAGAAACTTCGCAAGAAGACGTTGCATCTAGTAAAGATTCTTTGGAGACACCGAAAAAGTGGCGAAGTTACATGGGAACTTGAGGATGAGATGCACGCGAAGTACCTATCATTGTTTATCATCAAAGGTATGTCAAATTTCGAGGATGAAATTTCTTAAGGGGGTAGAATGTTACAGCCTTTTGAAAAAAATATGTATATACCATTAAATTGGGATAGTTGCAAGGGCATCCATGCAACTTTCCCACCAAATTGAAAACGGGGGCACGGGCAGGACTGACGCCCCATTCCAGACTTTCTTTTTCCCCTTCCTCCAATCCGCCAACAGTGAAGAAAGGAGGAAAAAGGGGAAGAAAAGAGGAGAAAAGAGAGAAGAAAGAAGAAAAGGAGGAGAGTAGGGTAAGATCCTACTTCCAACCTTCTTCCTATTTCGTTTTCCCTTGTTGTATTGAGATTGTTTTGGGGGATATTAGGTCTGTGATATGATATTTAGGATTGTGTAAAAATGGGGGGAAATAAATTTCGGATTTTATGGTTTGATATTATGAGATGGATGTGATGATCTACTTTACATGTGAAAATAGATGGTAAAATAACAGAACTTAAAGAAAAATCTATGGTAAAAGTATAATGGTGGAGCAAGATCATGAGGTTTTACCCTTGCATTCAACAAACCCATGTGGGGGTTTGTGTTGTTAAGGTACAAGAATGAATGACAATGTATGACTGATGTCATTGTTGTCAATAATTGTTTGTTGGGACATCGAGGTGAGGATTTCCTTGTCAATAATCGATTGATGTCATTGATGCAATCAACAAACCCATCAAGGTGAGGATTTCCTTGAATTAAAATAATTCCTTCACCATTCTCTTGCTGAGTTGGTTGTCCATTAAGTTGTTGTTTTTTGGATATCTCAATGTAAGATAGTATTAGGACATATGTGGAAAATCTATGGGAATCATCTACATGGGAGATGTAGATGATTTTAGGATAGAACCTTGGGATGCTAAAATACGAAAAACAGGAAGGAGAAGAAGGGAATAAGAGTGAAATAATCGAAACTTGGGACTTCTCTCCAACTGGCAAGGGTAGATCCTTTGGATCGAAACTCGTGGTATAGCACAAGATGAGGTGACCCACCGGATATATTCCGTGGCATGTCACAAGAAAATTCTAGGCTTGGAAAACAAATGAAGAGTGACTATGGGGATAGTCACTCAAGAAGTGACGACTTCTCACTCCGTCCTAGTAATGGGCATGTGCTATACACTCGAGGGTTAACAAATCAAAGGACTGCTAGTAGGTTAGGATACCTGCTAGCTACATGTTATCTAAACCTCTAGGGAATTCCCGAGATGAGTTACATATGTGCAACAATAACAACTATCATAACCAATATTATGAAGATTGGTAATGTAAGAAAAGTGATTACATACTGATTAATTACCATAGAAGGAAAAAGATAAAAAGGAAAGAAAAAGAAAACCCCCACCAAATGGTAGATTATAAAACCCTTTTTCTTCCTATTATATCCCTCATATATTCTCATTGAGCTTTTCTCACCTCCTTAGTTGACAACCCAACTTAGGTGATGGCCAAAACACGCATTACGGCACGGAAGTCTACCCGACTGCCACGATGCCAACTCCGCCCACGTTCTGCGTCGGTGCACGCAAATCGTCCACTAACCATCATGTCAGAGTCTCCTCAAGAGGTTAGCGAGCCAAGCATTACCTCCCCATACCACATCCAGGGGGAGGAAGAGAGGATCCTGGTCATGATCTGGGAGACCATGACTGTAATGACTAACCTCACTTCGAGGTGGGAAATAATGATTCACTATCGTCGTCAGCACCCGCCGTCAAGTGATGAATGATGAGAAGATTCTGATGTCTAGGGAAATATCTTTTTGTTTGATTTTTGTGATGGTTGTGGAGGATGTAACTTTTTGGTAACCCCCTTAATGTTATGAACAATATTTTTGAATTCTAACCTCTTTAGTGTAGAGGTGGGTATAGTGACTAACTTCTAAACTGTCATTTTTGTTCAAACTTGAAAGAACAACTTGTATGTGAAGCTCATGGAAAGTCACGATGATAGTTTTCTGGGATACCTTTATATCTTTATGTTTTTCTTTGTGTCTCTATGCTTTTCTTTATGTTTTTTCCTTCTTTATTGCATTCCTTCCCTTGGTAGATTGTTGGGCAACAGGTTATTGCATCACATTCCGATCAACCCGGCCGTGTCGGGCACATGGGATCGGGGTGTGACAGGAACGGTGAGAGATCAGGGTGCAGTGATGTTGAGGTGGAAAGACTTGATAAGGAGGACTCCAGGGACTTGACTACAGAAGAGCTATTGACGAGAATGAATCTAAGGATTGTAGAGACAGAGGACAAGGATGATGGAATGGAAACAAAGATCAACAAAGAGGTGGATTATGGATGGGATTCAGATACTAATTTCTTCTATGTGGTAGCTAGTGGGAGGCAGAGAAGAAACTTTATCCAGGTAGTGGTTGTGGGGGACTCTCACGTGGAGAGGGAAAAAATGATCGGGAGAGCCTTAGCGAGCTACTTCCATAGCATTTCTAGAAGAGTGGAGTCTAGACGGTGGATATGGGTAGAGCAGGGTGCACTTGGCCACTCGACGGAGTAATGTGCCATGGTAGTTAGGCCATTTGAGAAGGAGGATATGAAGTGAGCCATGTCGGAATGCGGAGGGAGTGCCGAGCCTTGATGGGTTCCCTGTTTTATTTTACATTGAGTTCTAGGGGGTGGTAGGGGATGATGTTTTTGCTATCCTGGAGGAGTTTAGATAGAGGCGCTTTTGCTAAAGTGGGTGGCTAGAATTTGGGGTATCAACGACGACATCTGCACCCGACTCCTTCGTCAGATTTACTCGGTTACCAGCTCGGCGTCGTCGCCAGATTTTCCTATCGAGGCGGCTAGGCCCTCTCTATTCTGGAGAGGTATTCTCAATGTAATCACCGGCTTTGGGGAGTACTTTCGGCCTGTGTTGGGGAATGGTGAGAGCTTTCTCTCTTGGCGTGATAATTGGACTGACCTGGGAGACCTTGCTTCTCGTTTCCCTCGTCTTTTTTCTCTCACTTCGGATCCGGATGTGCGGGTCACTGCTTGCAGGGACAACGGCAATTAGATGCCTCATTTCTGCTCGAACTTCTCTGACCAGCACCTGGAGGACTTCGTGGGCCTTCTGGACTTTCTGCGGGGCGCCACCAGCCCTAGCACTCTTCAGGATTTGATCATTGGGTTTGGCGTGACAAAGACTTCACGGACCATAGGGCTTACGTGGCTATCACAAGGCCCCCACCCTCCCTCTCGTCTGATTTGGTGTGAGATTGCGCCTTCCTTTGGGGTTTGCACCTACTTGAGAAGATTGGCTTTTTTTTTGGTTATTCAGGCGTAAGAGGCTGATGACGCGGGATAGTTTCTCCAGGCTGCCTGGGGCAATTTCTGATAGGTGCCTCATTTGCGACACGGAGATTGAAACAACGGAGCACCTTTTCTTCTCCTGTTCTCGGGTGGCTCCCCTTTGGGACAACCCGTCTTTGCGTTGGCTTGCCCTCTCTGATGTGGGTGCTTTTTGTAGCAACATGGTGGCGGCCTCCAACCGTACAAGGTGTGACTTGCTGAGGCCGCTGGCTACGCTTTGGGCTATTTGGCTTGCCAGGAGCGCGCTTCTTTTCTCATGGCAAAGATTCTATTTGGAAAATGTAAAACTTCAGGTTTCGAGCCTTTTAAGCTCTTGGTGTGTTTAGCACTTTGAGCACTTTCCTGTACCTTCTCCCCTTTTCTTTACCCTTCTAATAAATCTTTGGGGTGAACATCTTCGAGTGTATCCCTCATTCTTGGCTTCAAAAAAAATGTCCAGTTTTGACAAAACTAATAAAGTCTCATATTCTTACTTCGAAATAGGCTTCATAATAAGCGGACGACTTCAGCCCCATCAATCTCTCGAATGCCATCTATTTAATTGTTGCCAAGGTTCTTGCAGAGAGTTCAATGAAGTCTTTAGATGATTTAGTGTCACCAGTCCAATCAGCTTTCATTCCTGTTGGTTATAGCATCCGAGGTTATTACAAATTAGCGGCAACAACATGTATGCAGAGTTTTGTCGAAATTGACTTCTCAAAGACTTATGATATTGTGGATTAGTGTTTCTTGTGGTTGGTCTTGGCTAGAAGAGGTTTCTCAGACTTGTAGATTGCATGGATCAAGTGGTGTGTCACCACTGCCTTATACTCGATCTTGGTAAGAGGATGTCCTGAATGTGGTTTCTTTCAACCACAAAGAGGAATTAGGCAGGGGTTGCGGCACCTCGAGATCCGGGTTATCCGTTTAAACAATATTCGTATTATTTAATTCATAATTGATCGCATCTAGTTATGAAAAATAGGAAAAATATTTTGCAAGTTTGAATGGCATTCACAATGAGATAACAATCCACATCAAGATATGTGTTACCAAAAATATGCATTAACTCCATAGTACGACATGTATCAAGCATTTTATACATGTATCCAAAAATACGGTAGAAGAGAAAGTAAACATAAAAGCGATACAATTATTTGTTCAAGGCTATCTTGTGTACCGTCAAAAGTAATCGTCGATTGAACACTCAGCTAGGAGTCCTGCTAATCAACTATTGTGCCACAGGATCCTTTCCTGCCATCCATGTTAGGAACAAAGGGATGTCAACAAATGTTGAGTACAAACATTAAATATAAAAAAAAACATGAGATTAAGTGGTTACAGAAGGAAGCAAGTAGACAGGTAATGACTTATACCAATTTAACTACTTGCATGAAAAGAAAGTTATCTAAATTCTCACTATATTAATCCCATTTTCATTCACCATACCCCAAAACCAATGCTTAGCAAACTATTTATCGATTATGAGGCGATGTCGGAGTAAGAGATCTGGATACAAGTTATATCATCTCATTGATGTTATTTATAGGATGTGGTGATAGATTACTTTGAGATTTAGATGATTGTTGATCATTTTATGTCCCTGTCTTTTCCTCGCCAAAACCTATTAGCGGAACAGTAACCAAACTCAAGCAGTGAAGAAGCCTCCTAAAGGACTCTCTGTCTCGCTTCCTTAATGGAAGAGCGGTCCAGGGGGAAGCTAGACAAACTCCAACTACGCCCCTGAGACGGGTGGGAGAGACTCTCAGGTTCGAGTCGCTCCACTCCTGCTCGAACCACTGTAGGAACGAGCCAAAGAAGCGCGCAAAAAAACCAAGGGTCCTCCAACCTTGGAACCCTAACTGAACCCAGGGTTAGCGGAACTAGTCAGGCGAAAACACATGGATCTCAGAGAAGCGGAAAAACTGCAAGCTCGTGATAAAATCGAAGAATATGCTGAGATCCTAGACCCGCGCACTAAGCATCCACTGCCCAAATATGGGTGTCCTAACTCCAACCAATTGAGGGACACCACACCCTCCCACGGTCATGTGAAAGAGGTACCATGATCGGCACACATATTTGTTATCATTGATGTTTATCAAATCATATATCTATGTCATCATCAGGTAGTAACCTAAATATGTGCACCAACCAATTGATCTTGATGATAGTAATGGCTTACTAGTTTGGTCTCCCATGAATGTGGCTAACACATGTATGGTAAATTTCAAAATGTTGAACAATGATACTGACCAGATGAACACGACTTCGGTTGATTCAAACTATGTCTAATACATAATGTGAATCTAAACTATTGGGTATAATTATAACAAGATTCTTGGCGTATGAAGTCTAATCAACTGTAGTAAATTAAATAATATAAAGATTCATTCCCAATTCCTTGCGATATGTACATATTGGATTTTTAGTAGCAAATTCCTAAAAATTAGTAGCTGAAATATGCCAATTAATCTGCAATTTTTTATCCCATTTTTAGTAGCCAAAATAATAGCAAAGAATGCCTAAAATATCTCTGTTTTTATCATTTAATCAATAGCTACGATCATTCAAATTGAAAATCTCCAATTTTATCATTAAGCAGTAGCTACAAAGCAACATAACGATCAACTGAAAAATCCTCAAATTTTTATTATTAGTTCAGCAGTTACGGTGCCGCAGAACCATAGATTGAAAAATCTTCAGTTTTTTATGATTAATTCAGTAGCTACAACACAATAGAACCATTAATTGAAAATATCTCAACTTTTTATTATTATTTCAGTAGCCAAAATAGTAGCGGAGATTTGGGCATTAGCATCCCCAACTTATTATACATATCAACTCATATGCAAATCTAAATTCCCAAAATTTCTCAAATTTTAGTTGTATAACAGTAAATTTTAGATTTGTGCAATAATCTAATTATACAGTACTATTTCAGCAGAAGAATTCATGCTTAAAAACACCCCCAATTCCTCAATTGACCAATAGTATTTCAGAAACAAGACTTAGCACAAAATTACCCAATTTCTCAATTATAAAAATCAAGTTACACATCAGTCCAGCATGCAATTGATAGCCCCAAATTCTAAACTATGAAATCAAGTTACACAACAACCCAACATGCATGCAAATCTCGAATTCTCATCCCTAAATTAAGTTTAGTAGCAACAGTATGCATGAAAACTTCCCCAAAATTCTCAATTATTCAGTACAAATTTCAGCAGTAGAAATCATGATTAGCACTCCCAATCTCTTAACTAATCAACAGAACATGCAAAATAAAACCCCCAATTCTCATCTAATCAACAACAACTACATTCAATTTAAAACCCCAAATCTCCAAAGAATTGAAGGGGAGAAGAAATTAGGGAAAAAGTTCATAGATGACAACAAATGAAGATGATATTGTACCTGAAATCTTTGAGAAAACAATGGAATCGATACTTCAGCAACTGCAACAACATGTTGGAGCAATAGGAATGGGGTCTTCACCGTTGGGAGAGGATGAAAGGAGGAAAAGGAGAAGAAATTGGGGAGAAGTAGGAGAGGGGTTCGAGTGGTATATCTATATAGGAGAGGGTTCTTAAATGGAAACACTTGGGAGAGGGGAGAGGCAAGTGTGCTTCTCTTTTCTTTCTAATATATATATATATATATATATATATATATATATATATATATATAACCCTCTTAATTTTATCTTTTGATGAAATGTTTTATTATTGGTAGTTACCTTCTCGGATCTCTATCTAGGTGTATAGTAGCCCGAACCGATCGTCTAAGTGGTGGTCAAACGAGTCTAATATTTATATTTCTTCCCATATAAGATCGGTTCAGAATTTTTCGAAAAATGGTTTCGATTTATGAGTAACTTTTGTGATAAAAACGAGTCAAATAACCTCCGATCGACAACAGATCGTTTCTGTTGGTTTTAGTTTGTTGAAACTGAATTAGTGATGGTTTCTGTTCATTTCGTCATTCGAATCATGTCACGGACTTTTCTGGTGACACGAGGTTCAATACAAGCAATTTTTTGTTAATTGCATCCGAATGGAATCCGATTCGTGATCTGCATATTGATCCAGGTTTATTTGATATTAGTTGAATTTTTATTGGATCATGCAGACCCAAGTCAGATCAGATACAGTTTCAGATATAGGTAGTTTGGATCCGAGTATTACAGGGGTGTCCATTGGCGCCCCTTCGTTCGCTCGCCATGAATGTGCTCCCATGAATGATACTCCGGTGGTGTTGCATGGTTTCGTGGTAGGGTTTTCTATGGGGGACATTCTAGTCTTGGTGCTTCAGCATGCTAATGACATTGTTTTCTTCATTGAAGGGGATCGAGGAGATGTGGGAAATGGCTATGGTGTTGGATATTTTTAGGGATCTCTTTGGGAAAAGGATAACCAATAAGAAGCCTAGCGTAACCCTCTTCGGCTTGGGTAACGAGGTGGGGGCACGTGGGATAGAGTTGGCAAGCTCTTGTGGTACACTGTCAATAATGTATCTCGGGCAAGGATCAAGGTATCGCGATAAATGAGAGTTATATTGTCGTTATGTTGGTATCGACATGGATCGATATCGGTAATGATATGGAAATATCCATGCCTTTTCCGATCCTTCACAAATATGCATCGATAGGGGCGATAATTTGAAAAAAAGGCAGTATTTTTTATCGTCGAAATATCTTATCGACACCATATCGATATGGTTTTAATATCAATACTTAAAATTGTTGGAGTATATATGTTGTGTGTCACTTATGTGGTAGATGGGAACATGGATCCCTCCAGGATCTATTTACCTCATACAATGTTTAGTCCCCACAACGACCATCTGTGGGATGTGGAGACTCAGTGAGGGCTATATAAGAAGCCATTCACCCTCTTGTAACTGTTGAGAAAGTAAATAGACACATCAACCCTTTGAAGCGTTCTCCTGTGGTTTCATCCTGCTCCTTAGGGAGTAAGGTTCCACGTAAATCCCGTTGTTCCAAAATGTTTTATTTGATTTCTATGAGTCTGTATCCACATTCTTAGTTTCTAACATGGTATCAGAGCGGGTCGATTCTTGGTTGTTTTTTTAAAAATTATTATTCACGATCGTGCAAGTTCAAGTTCCAGTTTTTAGGGTTTTTCAAACTCTAATTTTCTGTCGTCAGATTTTTGGAAGATCAATTCATGCCGGTTTTTTTGTTTGATGGTTCATGGTTCAATTTCTGGGCGGATTCTGTGCACATTTTTTTGTGCATGATTCCCGAGTGGTGTAGGTACTTGTAGCCCCATCCACATGGCTCCTCCATCTCCATGTTGGAGCATATGCCTCGATCTGATATATTGTTCTAGGGTTTTCTAAAATCCTAGATATGTACGGCCATCTCTCCATCGAATATAATTGATCTTATCGAAAGGAAGGATCAAGATCAATTGCATTTGTTTTTGGTGGCTTCCAGGCAATGTTTATAAAAAAACAGAAAAATGGGCCCACAGGCGGCGGCCCCCCAAGCCCCAAGCAGCTTCCTTCTCCTTCCTGGAGCAGAGGTCGTGGCAGCAACCCACTTCGCCATCTCGCACATTAGCAAAGGCGACAAAGCACCATAAAGCTCTAAGCGGCGCACCAACAACGCCTCCTCGCCTCCTCGTGCAATACTTACACCTAGTCGATCCAGAGGCGGCAGCAACCACCATCGCCAGACCACCAATCCCCCTTCTCGATGACCTGGACGCACCCTCAGGCTCCCAACGGTGGAGCCCCACAACGGAGTAGACATCACTAAGCGGTGGTTATCAAGCAACAATACTCCAGGAGACGATTGCGCAAACCTAGCTCTTTCAGGCAGTGCCGCCAGAACAAGCAGCGAGCCCTCTTCTTCCAACCCTCATCTCCATCTCCGACCATAACCGATGCTTCGGCCTCTCTCGGGCGACGCTTCCCTCTGGGCCCTCGCGTCGCTCCATGTCCAAGGGAGTGGTACCGATAAGAGAAGGAGGCCCCTATCAGGGGCGGGCTCCTTCGAGATAGGGGGTTACCAAGTGGGAGCCCTAAATAAGGATAAACCGAGTGGGTCGTGTACTTAAAAAAATATTCTTTTTAGGTCCTATGAGCCCAACCTTGGGAGAAGAAGCCCAACGGGCCTCCTGTTGCAGTTCGGCCCAAGTAGGCCAAGGAAATTTAAAAAAAGTTTTGTTTTGAAAAAGGTGCATACAAAAAAACTGTATGCGGGAAAAAATGATTTGAAAAAAAAAGAAGCCGAAAAAAATGTTGAACGATTTAAAAAAGGGAAAAAGAGGTTATGCACAAAAAAGAGTCATATGCTCAAAAAAAGTTTATTTGTGCAAAAACAAGAGCACCAAAAAATGCATGTTTTTGTTCTCCCCATCTTTCATGTCTTCTACCAGCTTTGTCGATGTCATTGTATTCCGACAAGTATGGTAGAAAGGGGGAGATCCAACAAGTATGAAGAGTTACATTTTTATTTCAGATTCAGATTCCCATCCCAGGCCAGATTTTCCAAACTGTACAGATGTTCAGATTTCAGACTCGACGATCATATTTCGAGTCTCGATTTGATGAGCACATGTTTACCATCATTATTTGTGTGGTCCATAGAGACTCCAGAGTAGAGATCCCATTCCCTATGCCATGTGAACTAGGGTTTTCATGTGGTTTCATAGGGACTCCAGAGTAGAGATCCCACTGACGAGGAGACTTTTCAGTCTCCATTCTCCAACAACCGTGGACCCTACAACATTTTTCTAGTTCTGCCATTCAGAGAGATGGAGCAGGTGTCCACATGGTATGGTGGACCTGAGTTCTCCATGTGGAAACTCATTTCAGTTGTAGTGTCTCTGACAGACGCAGTACTGAGCACATGCTCTCCGACGAGGAGATTCAATTTGATTCAGACTTCAGCCCGTTTGTTCTTCCTCACCTGTACGACATGAGAAGCATTGTCCTCGACAACAACCGACAGTTGTGTTTGTGTTGAGTTGATATTGTTTGTAGTGTCTTGTTTTGTGAGTTTGAGTGATTTCTTTCTGTTTGTCCAAGTCGAGCATTCCATGCTCCAGCTTGAGAGGGAGTGTTGGTGTATATATGTTGTGCGCCACTTATGTGGTAGATCTAGGATTCTTTTACCACATGAGTGTTTAGTCCCACATCGACCATCTGTGAGATGTGGAGACTCAATGAGGGCTATATAAGAAGAACCTCACCCTCTTGTAACAGTTGAGAAAGCCAATAGACACATCAACCCTTTGAGGCGTTCTTTTGTGATTACATCTCGCTCCTTGTTAAGCAAGATTCCACATAAAACCCCATCGTTAAATAATGTTTTATTCTATTTCTCTGATTCTGCTTCCGCATTCTTAGTTTCTAATAAAAACCTTGTCCTAGGCTACCTCTAGGTAGTGGTTGTCTCCATCTTTCATATTGGCTACCTATAGTGGAGAAGTTGGAGAGGAAGTTAGGAGGGTGGAAGGGATCATTAGTATCACGTGGTGAGCATTTGGTTTAGTTGAAGGCAGTGCTTGTAGCAATTCCTATGTTCTACATGTCATCCAGATTGCTACCTGTGGGGATACGTTGCAGAGTAGAAATAATTATGAGAAGGTTCTTTTGGGGCAAAATGAACCCGAATGGACGTGGGCTACATCTTGTTGATTGGGAGACGGTTACTCTTGCTAAAGAGGAGGGGGGACGTAGGATCATTGTTTTTAAAAACGTGCCTAGAGGCGCTGAGGCGTACGCCTCGAGGCCTTTTTCAAGGAAAAATGCCTTGAGGCTATAGCCTCAAGCAATCTCAGTGAGGCGTGCACCTCGAGGCTTATGAGGCGCGCCTCGAGGCGCTGCCTTATTTGTGTGCTGGTTTTTTTATTTTTTTTCTACAATATTTTTTTCTTCTCTTGTTGATTAAGTGCTTTTCATCTTTCGTAGACAAGTATTATCAAGTCCTTAAGCTCACAATTCACTAAAATGCATTTTTTTAGTTTATTAAAGTATTATGCTTATTTTTACTTGTTATACTTGTTCTTTATAATCAACATGAACAAAAATTTGGGTCTTGAGTTCTTAAATCTAATGCCTCTATTTTTTAGTATGCCTCATGTGTTACATCTAGTCCCTTTAGTTAAATTTTATTCAAGACTTTAAATTTTGCGGAGAGTTACCCATTATTGTGCTTGCATATCCTTTTTTACTTGACTCCTTACAAATTTAGACTCTAAAAAAGAGAGTTATATAACAACTTGGATGTTTAAACCATGATGTTAGCCTTGAATTATCATGGAGTTACGTATTTAATCATAACTATTTAATTTATAGAACTTGAATATTGTAATTACGATTAATTATTATGTTTTATAAAAAAAATTCTTTCATGAGTGAGGCTTACGCCTCGATACACCTCCAGGATTACGCCTCGAGGCAATACTGGGAAAATGCCTCGATGCGCCTCACTTTTTTTAAAACCTTGTATAGGATCCCCGGACATGATAAGATGAATCATGCTTTTCTTTTAAGGTGGGCAACACGAATTTACAGGGGCGTGGATGTTACTTTCTTTGGGCTAATTTATAAGATTTACGTTATTGGTGTGCATGGCTTGAATCGTCTACTCCCTCTAATTTTGGAAGGGTGTACGCGTAGTCCTATCTAACTTGCATCATTTTTTTCGACCGAAGTTGGGGGATGCTTGTAGCTTTTCTTTTTCGAACGTTAGCTTAACGGAGGATGGGACTTTAACTGATTGTTTCCAGTAGCTTGATGTGTTGGCTATGGATAAAGATGCACGAGTTTTTGATATCGGGGCAGACGAGGTTTGGTTGCTCAATTTCTTTGTGGACTTCTCAGAGCAGCGCTACCAGAAATTCATTGGTCTCATGGAGCCTTAGTCAGATTAATGGACCAATTATTGGTAGAGATCATTGGGTTGGAGAGGGAGAGATTTCTATGTCAGGAAATCTTACAAGCTTTTAATTGGTAGAGGTGAGCCACTATATTAGGAGATGATTAGAGACTGCAGTGTGATTTGGGACATAAAAATCCCAACTAATATCAAGGTGTTCCTCTGGCTTTTGAGACATGGAAAAACCCTCACTAAAGATGATGGTTACATATTTTTCCCTTTAGGGAGAGCTCCTGCTTGCTTTGCGGCATGGATTTAGAGTCGATTGACCACCTTTTCTTCGATTCCGTAAAGGCTGTAGAGGTTTTCTTCGATCGGTGGATGGATTATAGTAGCCATTCCTCTTTTTGAAAGTCCCTTCCCAACTTCAGTTTCATCCGAACACTGACAAAATAAAGTTGATCATGGTTATTTGTACGTTTTGGTTAGCTAAGAATGGAGTTGTTTTTCGCTCCTAGTGTTTTTATATCTTATACATCATGTGAATACTATCCTCAAGTTTTGGCTCTTGATACTTAATATTTTTCTAGTTTTTTAAATTTAATGGGCAGATAACTTTGTGTGTTTCTCCCTTTTTGGCATTAAACAAAATCTTGACCCCCCGGCAACAAACCCATGTGTTTATTGCATATAAACTTCCCCCTGCAGGTTAACATACAAGAAACCATTCTTACCATCAAGTTGGAAAAGCGACCAATCCCATGCTATAGCAGCAGAGATGAGGATACATAGAGTAGAATGACGAGCCATAGGGGAGAAATTGTCCCGATAGTCCACCCCATATATCTGGGTGAACTCACATGCCATAAGTCTCACCTTGTAGCGATCAACATTGCCATATGGTATCTGCATCACTATAAAGATCCATTTGCAACCAACCACAGAAGCCCATGTGGAGCAGTACCCAAGATCCATGTGCTACGTGGCCGGAGGGAAACCATCTCCATTTCTATAGCAAGACACTACTGATTTTCTCAAGTAGCCACCTTATATGTGTGTGGGATCATAACAGTGACGATCACAATAAAATTCATGAAATCCTCTGATAGATGTTGCGGTGAAACATCACTACATGAGGGCATGTAGCACATACGCTTTCTCTTCCGTAGTGCAATATTATCATCAAGATCCTTTGCCTAGTCTATCGCATGTACTACACTCGAGGAGTTATGTGCTTGTGCGGTAAAGTCCCCTATTGTACAAATATTATCAGCATTGCCATCAATAGAATTTACACAGAGCATGTTGGGTGAAGGGAAAGGTACATGAACATGGGGTTTACTAGTCGATCTGTGAATATTAACATGAGGTAAAGTTTGAGCCACAATAGGCGTGGTGAGAGGTGGAGGCAAAGTACGAGGTGGAATGTAAACCTTTTCACTGAACTCAGACGAAGTCATCCTATCACATGTAGGAGAAAAATAAATAACATAATAAAAAAGTGTGATGTCGGTGTTGGTATAGTACGTCTGACTATCATGATCAAAGCACCAGTACCCCTTTTGGGCCAGGGAATAGCCAATAAAGATACACTTGACAACTCCGGAGGAGAGCTTGTCACGTCCAGGAGTCAGGTGATGAATAAAAGTCATATAGCCAAAGACACGAGGTGTTAGAGAAAAAAGGTCCTTATGGGAAACACAATCGAAAAGGAACCTTTTCTCTTAACACGGACACCTTGTAGCATGTAGTGAGGACATATCACTCAAGAAAAAGTGGGGAGCATGACTCTGTATAAAAAGAGCTCTACTAACATCAAGAAGATGACACTGTTTGTGTTTTGCCATTCCATTCTGTTGAGAAGTGTAAGCCTAGGAGGTCTGATGACTAGGATGCCTAAGGACCCGAATAAATGAGAGAGCTGAATAGTACAAATCTATGTAACATAATCAGAGCGAACATACTTATCAGTAGCTGAAAAAATGTTATTTATGTTAATAATGAAATTTTGCATAACATAACCAAACTTAGACTTGTTTTTAAGTCGAAAAACCCAAGAAAGTATAAGAAAATCATTAACTGTAACGAGATAAAACCCGTCCCCTTGATAATAAAAACATGAATGGGATACCAAATATCAAAATGTATCAAATAATGAACCATTGCTATGATTCTAACGACCATGAAAACTGGTATGGTATCGCTTCCCAAGCTGTTAAGCCTTGCATTGAAAAGTATACTGAGAAGGAATATGTAGGAGGACTCTATATTGCTTCTAAAAAGGAAGCGATCGAACCAAATGTGCCACTTGTACGAAGAGACTGATCCAATGGGAATAGAAGATGTGCCGGCATAAAGAGACGGTACTAGTTTGTAGAGACCCCCTTGCTCATGACCACATCCAATCACCATGTCGGTGAGTATCCCAAAACACAAGAGAAAGAGGGGGTTTTAAAATGGCATGAAAATTTAGATCCTTGATAATATGACTAATAGATAACGAGTTCATAAAATATCAGTTGCATGTAGCACGTTCAATAGATACATGGACGATGTCAACCAAGTCTCTTCTTATATGAAATGACTATAAATCTGTAATCGTAAACTGAGTTGTAGGAGATCAATTGTATTGTCTCTGCAAAGATGGTGAGATGCTCCAGAGTCCATGATCCACTCTAAAATGTTTGCTCTCTGGTGCAACTAGCAAGTTCTTAAGCTGTACTTGATGTATTGGTTGAGGCTACAATGTCATATGGGGCTAAAGGAACACTAGTAGGTTCGGTGGAAGTAAGCATAATCTCCCTTGAATGGGAGATAAGATCATTAAACTTCTGTTTAGCAGAAGTGTCAATAGGCTTAATTTTCTCAACAACACGAGCATATGCAGGGTGACCATGCTTCTGGTAGCAAGTGTCCTCAGAGTGCTCGAAATAATAGCAGTACATGCACTGTTGATGAGAGCATCCACCACCTTTTCCACGGACACCGCATCCTCTAAGCTATGGTAAACTTCCTTTACCATAAGATGCAGACATCACAGAGGAGGCATTAGTAGCTACAAGGGGCACCGTGTTCTTGCTCAGTCGACTGTATGCCTCCTCCATGGGAGATATATATGTGCTCGTGAGAAGTTGCTTACACGTTCTATCATAGTGAGAATAAAGTGCTGCAAGAAATGTCTACCATCATGGCATTCATGTATGCCATTTGCTCTGCGGTGGTAGCATTCAGAGACGTGAAGCTATGAAGCTTCTAGAGCATGCCCCCGAGCCAGGAGTAGAATACTTGTAGAGGACGACCGTCTTGGTTGGCTGTGAAGATGTCGTACTGAAGCTGCTTAATCTTCGTCTCATTCCTCATCTGAGGATATCTGGCTGCGAGGATGTCTTACATTGTCTTGGGAATAGGCTAATGGAGAATGTCATCGACTACCTTTGTGGTAAGGGAAACATATCGCGAAATACGTGCCCACATGTTATTCTTCTTCCACGAAGCATTCACCATAGTCTTCTCAATTGGCTCAGGTTGCATCACGTTGTATTCCTTGTTACTCTCCATGATACTCATGAGCTGTGTGGCCGACAATTCATAGTCGGTTCCATCTATCTTGACGATGGGTGCTGGGGCCTTTTAATTCTCCAGAGGAGGATACATCAATCTTGTTCTCTGACATGACAAATGGCAGAGCCCAGGGAGGATGCGACTAGGGATGTAGAACAATATGAAATCGTCTACATGCCATGAGGGGAACCGGTCATATATGTAAAATCAGCACAATTGTTCCCATCATCCTTAGTGGTGCTTTAGGGCAAGTAGGGTGGATTTAGAGGTCTGAAATCACCCCGGAAACACTAAAATGAGGCCTCTCCGAGGCCTAGGGCATGCGAGGATGACATATAGGTTGCACAGGAACATGCTACTTCCTTTGGTGAAGCCGCACGTTGGTGTAGGACCGCTTGGCAGAAACTGGGGGGAGACGTGGTGCCATTGGTGGGGCAATGAGGGTGTTGCGTGGGGTGTGACGGTGGTTGCATGATTGCCATGCTGACCATACACTCATTTGCTTGGATCTGGAGTAAACAGAGAGGCCACCGGAAAGATAGGTTTCCAAGCTCAAGAGGTATTCTGGCTCCCATGGCTTGATTCTGTTATTCCTCTCCTACCCATATTATATGTAGAAGATTAGAAGGAATTACATGTTCATGGAATTTTCCAATTGCCCCATTTTGTTTTTAAGATAAATGATGTGAATATTACCCAACAAATGATGCCTTGGTGTGCCAGATGTACTTATTTAGAGCAAGCATAACAATATCATGATAGTTTGGTGCGATTATAATAATTATATATACGTTCTCAGGTTTCATGCTGATGTCAACAAGGCCAGGTCAGGTTCCCCACTAGTGTGATAGTGGATCGTTGTGCTCTGTACAAGTCTGAGCTGCAATGGGGAGATGATTAACGAGAGTGTATTTCACTTGATTATTTAGCTAAGCCCCATGCAGGTCCTTTTTTTGTTTTCATGTGAAACACCCGAGTGTCACATTTGTTTCACCAGGTCTTCTTCCCGAGTTCCGGGATGAAGGAAATGGCGATTGGCCCTATGGAAGGTCGTTCCTTGTTCAGCACTTCCCGCTGGGATTTGATTTCAGATGTGCGTATTTTTTTCCCATTTTCCGATCTGCAAGAAAATCAAGCAATTGAAAAAAAGTGGTCTTTCCACTCCAATAGAATGGTGTTTCACATCATGATTTGAAAATCTGAAGAAAAATTCAGGGGCTAACTTGTTATTCGAATTCTTAAGATTAATAAAAAAAAACTTTCATGATAGAGTTCTCACATAATACCAATTCATTTACAGATCAAGAAGCATTTCAAGGATATTGGACTCCCTGCTGATGTGAAGTATATTGATCCGACTTACATGGTTAGAGCTGTGCGTGCCAATGCATCAGATGCAATTCTCTGCACCATTCTTGGGCAAAACGCTGTGGGTATCGTCACTGGTTTGTATTTGGCAGTTGCTTATGTTCCCTGTTCACACATTCAATTAGTAAACATCTAGATCTCAACCATGTCAGTGGGCTCTGATGCATAGCGCCATGGCATGTTTGCTTCATCTTCCAAGCCCCAAATTGTCCTGTTAACGCATATAATAGTAGTATCTGTACCCCTTCTCTATTTTATTTTCTTCATTGTATGCTTTATGTAATTTACCCATAGGCTACTCTCCTATATAAGAGAGCCTAGGGCTTATGGAATAAACAAGTCATTCATTTTTCCCAACATGGTATCAGAGCGACGGTCCTAGACTGGAGTTCTCGAAACCCTAACCCTAGCCCACCCCACCCGTCGGCCTCTTCTTCTCTCTCCATCTCATCGGTGCCGAAGGAGATCTCCATTGTCGCTCCTCTCTCCAGCGCCGCTGCTCTCGCGCCTCTGTGCGTTGTGCGCGAGCGTGCGCTCATGCACGTTGTAGCACCTGTGCGTTGTGCGCTCCTGCGCGATAGCGCCTGCACGTGGTAGCCTCCCCTTCCTGCCGGTGCTGCTCCTCTGCGCGATCGCGCGCCACAGCACCTATCAGCGCCTATGCGCCTTCCAGCGCCAGTGCACAAGTCAGCCATGATCTCTTGAGCATCACCTTCCAGCGTCAGTGCGCAAGCCAGCCCTGACGCCTGCTTGATCTCCTGTGCATCGCCAGTGCATCGCCTGCGCCTGGGCATATTCTCATGCACATCTCTGTGCATCTCCAGTTGCGTGTGCACGTGCCTCTTGCACGCGTGTACGTGTGCTAAGCCCTAAGCCCTAGGGCACACACACACACACGTCTTGATCTACATGGGGTTAGTTGCTTGAGGTCTACACATGCAACTAATCCCATCTATGTCATTGTAGACAAATCACATATTTTGTCAATTGTTCGAGTCTTCAGTATCCGGTATGTCAGAGAGCAAGGTAGATATCCCATCTATTGGCGCATTTCGTGGTCCAGCGCCTATTGTAAATATGGACGGTACCAACTATGAACTATGGGCAATGTAGTTCATGAGCATGATGAAGTCAACGGGTAAGAAGCACATTCTTACCGATCCAGAGCCTGCTGAGAAGACTGGAACCAATGCCTCTTGGGAGGCTGATGATGCATATGCCAAGGTTTGGCTATCTGGGACATTGGCTATTGAAATTGCCAATGACATCCTATACCAACCCACAGCCAAGGATATGTGGGATATTCTAGCGGCTACATACTCTCAGGCGAAGAACGAGACGAAGATTCTGCAACTTCAGCATGACATATTCACAATAAAGCAGAATGGTCGCCCTTTACATTCTCTCTACACATCACTGAGAGGGATGTTCGAGAAGCTCTATAGCTTCATGCCTCTTACAGCTACGCCAGAACAACAGAAGACATATAGGAACACAACTATGGTAGGGGTGTTCCTGGCTGCACTTGATCCTGAGTATGAGGCGGCACGATCACAGATTTTGGCAGACTCTACCATTCCTCCCATGGAGGAAGCTTTTCATAGATTGAGTCGGATCACAGTTCCTTCCACAGATGCGAGTCAGAATTCTTCAGCCATGGCAGCCAACAGAGGTCGCGGGTTTCATCACCAGAGCCGTGGACGTGGACCTCGTGGAAGAGGTGGCCGCACTAGGCCAACATGTACTTACTGCCACCGAGTTGGACACAATGAAGACACATGCTACTCGAAGCATGGATTTCCTGCATCCGTACGAGCTGCTGAGCAGATAGAGCCCCCATGTGCTGCTACTTTGGATCAACGGTTCGATAATCTAGTTGCCTGTCTGAGGGGCATTATTCCACCATCTGGCCCAGCACCGACTACAGAGCCTCAGTCTGATGCCGCTGCTTCCGCCTCCGCTTCTACCAGTACCTCAGGTAGTATACTTGCACTGAACAGTAGTAGATCAGATACTTTACCATGGATTATGGACTCGGGCGCTACACATCACCTATGTGGCGACCAGAGTCTGCTTTCAGGATACACTCAGATCCCTCCAGGTCGGACAGTAGTGATTGCCAATGGCACTCATTCCCCCATCACTGGTCAGGGGGAGATTAGATTGACATCTTCTATGCAGCTCAAGAATGTGCTACATGCACCTGATTTTTCAATAAATTAATTGTCAATTAGTCAGATTACGAAGGATCTACATTGTCGGGCAATTTTTGATCCATCTTCTTTGATTTTTCAGGACATCCATATGGGCAACGTGATTGGTCGTGGCTATGAGCAAGGAGGCCTCTACCGCCTGAATCAGACTCCTTTTGTTGGATCCTCATCCTCTTCTTCCGGACAAGTATCAACCTTATTATGGCATCTGCGTTTTGGTCATTTACCGCTTCAGAGTTGCGTCAAGTTTTACCCTATGGTCTCCCTCACACACCTATTCAGTGTGAGGCGTGTCAGTTGGGAAAGCATCACAGGTCGTCCTTTCCCAGTCGTCCAGGTCGGAGTAGTACCTCCAAGTTTGAGTTATTTCATATTGATGCCTGGGGTCCGAGTCGTGTACCCGATCATCAGGGACACAGATTTATATAGTATTTGTGGATGATTTCTCTAGAGTGTCATGTGTGTTTCTGATGAAAAATAAATCTGAAGCAGGAAATATCATTATCCATTTTCTGAATGAAATACAAAATTTTTTCTCCATATCTGTGAAGTTTGTGAGAAGTGATAATGCTTTAGAGTTGTGCACCAATATTCTTGCCAATTATTACTCCTCAAAAGGGATTATTCACCAAACATCTTGTGCTCATACATCTCAACAGAATGGGATTGCTGAAAGAAAACACCGTCACCTTCTTGATGTCACAAGATCACTCCTTATACAGAGTCATGTTCCCTACTCCTACTGGGGTGATGCAGTTCTCACTGCATGTTACCTAATCAACCGTATGCCTTCTTCTGTCTTGAATGAACAGATTCCGTTTTCAATCATTCATCCTGGCAAGGATCTGTTCACTCTTACTCCTCGTGTGTTTGGGTCGGTTGCATTTGTCCATCAGTTGTCGCCTGGTACTGACAAGCTCTCTCCTAGGGCTGTCAAGTGTGTCTTTGTTGGGTACTCCAGAACTCAAAAGGGGTACAAGTGCTTTGATCCTCTGCGTCGGCGGTATATGATCAGTGCAGATGTTACATTTTTTGAATATGTTATGTATTTTTCAGCCTCAGGAGATAAGCAGCTAGCACCTATACCTCCTGATGCCATATACATGACACCACCACCTCAGATGCCGTCACCACCACCACCACCTCATATGCCATCACCACCACCACCACCACCACCTATCTCACCGCTACCGTTCCACTATACCCGCAGGCGTCCTCCCGTTCATGGTCATGACTCGTCCACTAGCTCGCCTATGGTATGTAATGAAAATATTACTGTTGATGGATCTGACGATATGTTTGAGCAGGATATGGTGCAGGGGCCAGATGAGACTACAGCTGATTTGGATGTTCCCATTGCTCTACGCAAGTCGAAGAGGAGCTGTGCTAAATATCCATTATCAGCATCCGTATCTTTTGAAAGGCTATCTGGAGACTTCAGGTCATTTGTTGTGGCACTTTCAGCTATTAGTATTCCACGGAATCATCATGATGCTCTACAGGATAGCAGATGACGGCTAGCAATGGAGGAAGAAATGGCGGCACTTCAGTCCAGAGGAACTTGGAGTTTGGTTCCTATACCTCCAGATGTGAACCCAGTAAGTTGCAAGTGGGTGTTCACTGTGAAGCACAATGCAGATGGCTCTATTGACAGGTACAAGGCGCGTCTGGTTGCACGTGGCTTCACACAGACATACGGGGTGGATTACCTTGATACATTCTCGCCTGTGGCATGTCATTCCACTCTACGGATCTTGTTGTCAGTTGCAGTTGCTCGAGACTGGCCGCTTCATCAGTTGGACGTGAAGAATGCATTCCTATATGGAGATTTGCAGGAAGAAGTTTATATGCAACATCCACCTGGTTTTGCTGTTGAGGGGGAGTATTCCAAGGTATGCAGGTTACATAAGGCTATCTATGGCCTTAAGCAGAGCCCCAGAGCATGGTTTCAGAAGCTCTCGGATCTCTTCGAGAAACAAGGATACAAACGCTCCAATGCTGATCATTCCTTGTTTGTACAGAAGACTGCTATAGGTATCATTGTCATTATGGTTTATGTTGATGACATCTTGATTACAGGAGATGATGAGCAGGGCATAAAGCAGGCGAAAGAAATGCTGGGTAGTGAATTTGTCACTAAGGATCTTGGTGTCCTTAGATATTTTCTGGGGCTTGAATTTGCTAGAAATTCATATGGGCTAGTAATGTCACAAAGAAAATATGTTACAGATCTGTTGAGTGAAACAGGTATGCTTGGGTGTCGACCTGCTACGACACCAATGGATCCCAGCATGAAGCTTTATGAAGATAACACAGAGGAGGTGGACAGGAGAAGATACAGAGAACTGGTAGGCAAACTGTTGTATGTCAGGATCACTAGACCAGATATATTATTTGCAGTGAGTCGTGTGAGCCAGTTCATGGAGCAACCACGCCAGGTGCATATGGATGCAATACATATGATTCTTAGATATCTCAAATCTTCTCCAGGTGCAGGTCTGCTATTCAAGAAAGGAAAGGGGATAGCATGTGCAGATGCAGACTATGCAGGATGTCCCAAGGATAGGAAGTCCACCTCAGGGTATGCCGTCTATGTTGGAGATGCCCTAGTCTCATGGAGAAGCAAGAAACAAACGGTGGTAGCTAGATCTAGTGTTGAATCCGAATATTAGGCTATGGCCCAGGCTACTACAGAAATGATGTGGGTGAAAGCTGTGCTTACAGACCTATGTTTAGATGTACCACTTCCTATGAACTTGGAATGTGATAATCAGGCTGCCTTGTTCATTGCAAACAACCCAGCATTCCATGAGCGGACCAAGCACATTGAGGTGGACTGTCACTTCATACGTGACATGATTCAGAAAGGATTCATTGCTATGTCTCATGTTACCTCAGAGAATCAGACTGCGAACATATTCACCAAAGCATTGCTACGAGGCCCATTTCAGAAGTGTGCTTCCAAGCTGAGCATGATTGATATCTATGCTCCATCTTGAGGGGGAGTGTTAACGCATATAGTAGTAGTATTTGTACCCCTTCTCTATTTTATTTTCTTCATTGTATGCTTTATGTAATTTACCCATAGGCCACTCTCCTATATAAGAGAACCTAGGGCTTATGGAATAAACAAGTCATTCATTTTTCCCAAAATGTCCCAAGCAATTGCATAACACATCTGATTCCGAGAATGACCCAAATTAGATCTAGTTGGAGCAGGAAAACCCATTTTGGTTCCCATATAAAGTAGGCAAATGTTCGGTTGTCATTGTAATGATACGGAACTTGAGGCTATATTTGATAGACTATATGTAATATGAATGCTTGTCCACGTAATATATTTCTTCCTATCACCTCTTGAAGACACGTCATCTCCGGATTTATATATGAGCATATTTTGGAATCCATTATATCAAATACTATATTTTGCTTTCCTTGTCAAATTGTCAAACATGCAGATACGCCTGTACTGAGGTCTTGTGATCTGTAACTATGCTATTCCATATATTCTTGAAAACCCATGGTTAGAAGTTTGTGAAAGGTGTCTTTGCCAATGAAACTTACTTTCATACAAGGGTTAATTCTCTGTAGAGAATAAAGTTATATCTGTCCATGTAGGAACACGAAGCATTTGCTGGCTTCAGTGGCATCACAGCGGGGATCTGCAATAATCATTATGTGTATCTCCCCATTCCTGAAGTCATTGCAGAACCTAGACAGATCAATCCGAACAGCCGCATGTGGCATCGTTGCCTGATATCAACTGGTCAACCAGATTTCACATAGTTGAATATATTGGATCTATGATTATCTTCATTTATTTGCATGTCCCACTGTTGCTGGTTATGTGCAATATTAAACATCCTTTGGAAGGATGTTAGGGTGTCAGGGTTTTAAATAAGGATATCATATACTCATTGTTCTTTGTACCATAGTAAATTCTCCTTCATGGTGAAACTGTTTACTCTGATGTTGTAGAAACACGATTCTTTGGAAGAGTATTGTTGATGCTGCTGAATCAGTTTTCTGTCAGTGATTTTCATAATTCTCGTTGAAATTGGTTTGTAGGGATCTTGTCAAATTGTTGCAAGTCATTAGAAAGGATTAACCGTAAATAAACCATGTTGATTAAGCCAAGCACTGAAGGTTCATTAATACAACCATCGATAATAATAATATTGCCGATTATTTCCTTCCAAGAGAAATGTAACATCTGTTTTATTTATATAGCTTAGTTGTATTTAACAATATTATATATAATTATCCACGCAATGCACTCGATACTCATATCAGCCACTTAAGCACTCGATCTCCAACTAAGCTAAACAATATGTATATACCTCCTGACTAAATTCCATGTGTTACACATGAGATAAGATAATTGATTTGAAACATAATCAACTATTATCCACTAGTCGTTGAAGAGTCCACGATGGCCGTGCACAAGGTATATTCAAGATTTGATTATAGGATTTGATTTAATACTCATCACTGTAATTGGAAAGCCTTACGACTAGCTTCCATCTTTCTCTGGTTACGGGGCAAACCAATAAAATACCTCCTTCACTAAACACATACTGAAACTCTCTTCATGGTACAAATACGGGAAACCAGCTCAGACACATCCCGAAACTCTCTACATAGTACAAATATGGGAAACCAACTTGAGTGATTGGCTCTACTTGGCCTCATGTATAATTTCTAGATCGAAAGCGAAGATAAAAGTACCAACCATGCATCCTTGAACGTTGTCGCGCAACTACCGGAACAACAACGTGGCACAGTCGGACTACGTGTCTCACAACCAATGCAACTGCTGGGGTTGTGTCTGTCCAGTCATCAATTCGGGGACCCAAGAGTGCATGCCCATCTTTTGTGGCCGCTATCTCCAACTACCCAAAGGCAACACATGATGTCCATCCATGCGTAAAATCTCAACATGGGAAAGCACTTCTGTGGAGACATAAGAGTAATGTAGATCACATGTTATTTATGCTCCATATTTTCAAAATTTAGATATCATGAATTTGCTTCAATAGCTGAGCATGGCACAGTTCTGTAAAGAATTAGATTCTGCGTGATCCAAAGTTTGGTTACTGCTGACGGTAAATAATTTCAAAAAGGTAAAAGAGTATAACACTAACATTGGCTACTATATAATATTGACACGAATGGTGTGACATAAATAAGCATATTTCCTCAGGATCCCCTTCTCATCTTGCACACTCCAGAAACGGCACGTCACAAGAGCCGTTGAGGTCAAAACAAAGGGTTCTACAATTTAATTATTGAGAATGCCCTAGTATTTTTTTTTTTGCAATCTCCAGTTAAAAGTTGCACAAACTTTCCTCTGTAGATGCATGGATTCAACTTGGAAAAGTTTCAACCAACATAATGGGGATATATGTCCACGTTTGAGTCACAACAGAGATAATAGCATCATGTAATTATCTAAGGTGCCGGGGTGTGAGCTACATTAATATTTTCTTAGATTAACTCAAAAGAATCTATCAAAAATCAATAGATAAGGTTTAGAAACATGATTTATTTTCTTGTAATCTTTGTAGACTGCCTAATACTAAAATATAACCCTTTGAAAGATCATATCAAAACTTTAATCTGGATCAAGCAGAGTGGAATCCCAACAGAGATAATAGCATCACGGCGCATGAGTTGTACATTCACATCACCACCACAGCACATCCTTATTTATATGGCTAACCATCCACACTAAAGCAAAGGCTGCGTTTATTACTCTGAAATAATGAACAGTTACATTTTGCACCCTTCCAGGTGTTTATAATTGGATAAAATTGGAAACAGTAAGCAGTTCAGCATGTTGTCCAGAGACACACATGTTAGATTTCCAGCAGCCTTCTGCAATTAGTGTTCTTCAAGCCTCTCCTCGAGCAAAAGTAGAGTCCCCATGTGCAGACCTCAACAGGACAAGGTCGTTTACGATTTTCATTGCTTCTGTTGCATTCATTGCTTCAAGCAGCACCCCGTCTTCCATTACCCATCCTTTATTTTAAATTGTTATTATCAGAGTTACTGCAGTCCACCATCTGTATGGCAGTTGTGACATATGTTTATCCTGCAACCCTGTACTGGATGCTTGGGCTGCAACAATGCCTCTCAGCTGGGTCTTTACCTTCCCAATTCATGCCCCACTACCACCTCTTCCCAGACAATCAATTTCATATCCTCTGTCCAGTACTACTTTAATGAAAAAATAAGTAGATAAAACTGAAAGATATCAAATAAAATCTAATAGCAGAAACTAGAAAGAAATGGAAGAAAATATAATGCTAATTAAAATGAAATTTTGGGATACACAATGTTATCTGCTTAGGAGTTTCGAGGCTGCTAACACGTACCTTTAAGAAATGAAGGGTTCCGTTGCTGTTTCTCGAAAGAGGAAGAACAAATTGAAGTAGTTGTCTAAGCTGTGGCATCATTTTCAGATGGGTTGTTTTTTAAAATATTCTTTATACAGAAAACGACAAGATATAATAAGATAAAATCAATTGAGAGCAAATACCTTGCCTATTAATTTCCCAAAGGCATCTTATATCCAATGAAAAATATAAAATAATGCAATTGTGCAATGAAAATCATAAGCTGACAAAATTGAAGCATATCAAATAAAGTCTTCCAACAGTCACTAGAAAAATGTCCAGGAAAGCATTAAACAAATTAAAATTCAAAGTTCCCAAATAAAGAAATATTCGAATGGAACAATCATTGGAGAGTTTTAATGATTAACACCGATTTCTTCACACTTGTAGAAAATGTCATGACAAAGATCATGTGATAGGATAGGATAGATAAGAGAAGAGTTTGTCCTATCTATTTCCCAAAGCTGCCATTTTCTGAATTAAAAATATAAGCTGAAAAATAACAAAGATATCAAATAAGCTATAAATGGAATGAATTCAGTCTAAAAAACTGGTTTTTTTTCTGTTAGCTAAAAAAGAATGGATTTTTAATCAGCTCCAGCAAGGTGCATGCATGGTGATCATGGAAAATAGGGTCTGTTTCTAAAAGTTATTAGTCAAGTTTAAAAAAAACAGGCTAAGGAACGTCTATGTTTCGCAGAATATGATTTAATGATATGATTAGTGATTCCACCACGATTGGTAACTAGCAATTTTGAATCTATTGGTTACCGAATGTAGGTATTGCAGACGTTGGAAAAGGGTGCTAAGGCAACTCTATCAGGCTGGTAGCCGAAAGGGTACCAAACGACCAGCTTCTTACCTGCAAATAGAATAGCCAACTTACCTCCTTCAGGAGACTGAGCAGTAGAGATGATCTCCTGGATCGGATAGTGAATAGAAGGAAGCTCATCTAACTTGGTCAGCGAGGGATACTCCGTAACCGTCATCCTCATCCCACAACTCACCAACTCCCTTCCATCAGGTTTCCAAGCCAACCCCTGCACCGGCGAGCCAACATTCACAACAGAGTTCCGCATGGCCCCTGTATCAGCATCCCAGAATCTTATACCATGCTCGGCCTCGCTGCCACCGGAGGCCAAGAGACGCGCCCTGGTCGGGCACCAAGCGAGTGCCTTGACAGCCGCTGGGCGGTCCTCGATCCTTTGAGTGAAGCGATTGCTCCTAAGATCCCATATATAGACAGCGCCATCATGACCACCGCTGGCTAGCTTGCGGACGCCGCAACAAGAAGGGGACCAGCTGAGCGTGTATACCCCCCCGGTGTGGCCCCTGTACCTGAAGAGTGGATCACCGCGAGGGCGGTCCCTGATGTCGGTGTTGGTGATGAGCGCGTCAAAGCCACCGGAGGTCAAGACGTTGCCGTCGTGCCAGGCGAGCGAACAGACGGGGGCAGAATGAAGCCCTGGGAAGGTCCTGAGGAGTCGTTGGCACGAGAAATCCCACAGCTGCACGTCGCCGTTATTCAATCCCACCGCTATGTGGTGGCGCTGCCGTTGCGTGCCGGTGTTCCGTGCGAGGCTGGTGATGGGCCCGGAATCGTGATCCACGGATAAGAGTCCCTGGACGGAGGAGGCGTCTTCCGTGGCGAGCAAGACGTGGTTCAGGACGGCGACCAGGAAGCGAGATGGATCATGACATGGGCCGTCCCAATCTATCAGATTGAGACGGTCGTCTTCGATGAGATGGGCGAGGGCGAAGCCGCACCCCGGGACGAGAAGCCCTCGGCGAGTGGCAGCGGGGCGTGGTATCTCCTCTTGGGTTTGTTGGCCGAAGAGGGCTCGCCAGAGGCGCTTCACGTAGAGGGAATCGCCGGCTTTCGGCTTCTCCGGGAGGGAGAAGTTGGCGTACGCCCGGCTGAACATCACCCTGTCCGCCATCACAAACAAAGCTTCTTATTAGGGTTTTCGTTCCCACTTTCCAGCGAGCGAGAGCGAGAGCGAGAGCGAGCGCGCGCGAGAGGGAATACGAGGAGTACCGGTAAGTTGGGCGGCGAGGGTTTTTTTATAGGTAAATTGTACCCGCTTCCATCTTTGGCGATTGCATTCTTATCCCCGTACTCTTAGTTTATTGCATCATCCATGGATTACATCTTACCTTACCTTCAATGGAAATTTTTATTATTTGTGGCATCTTTGAGTTTTCCTTATCATATGTTATGGTTTGTGGTCTATCCAGATATCCATCATCCACATTTTTATTGTTTTAGTTTTTTTGCATAACAATTCATGACGAGGGCTATCATTATCAAGACAACATTTGTCATCACATGACTATGGTATGAGCTCTTCTCACCATAATGTAAGTTGTTCATTTACATATCCAAAATACCACTTGTTTCATGGCTTTAGTTTTTAGATACAAATATTCCCATGATGAATGAAGTAGTTTTACCTATTCAAGTTATTTTTCTCTACTTCTGCGATTCCAGATAATAACACTAATTTGTATTATTTTCTTATAAGAGCTTGATCTTGTCTTCCTCTAACATACAATGGTAATCATAATGTGTTCAACTTTATGTTAATAATATTATATCTTTTTAATAGGGCTCATATAATTGTTTTGTACTGATATCTGTCTTTCATAAAGGGAAAATGCATACAATAAATGTAAAATTTAGGTTCTTTTGACTATGTAATATATATATATATATTTGATATTGCCTTGGTTAAAGATTTTTTTCAACATATCTTGGTAATCTATCATTAAATTATAAGTATACAATAAAATCTTTAAAATTATAGTATTCTTCATTTCAAGATATTTATATGAGTTTTAAAAATGTCTAATTTGAAATAAATCAGTTGAATTCGAATACTCCAAACTCAAACTAATCGAATTGGAATTTGAGTTAGAAAAATCATCTAAACTCTGATTTAAATTTGATTTCAGAATTTTTATTTTGTAATGAATTGAATTTGAATAATGATGGAATGGAAGGTATTCGATTCGAATATTATCCCTAATTGAAGTTTCCTTATCCTCTTTCATTCATTATATATGTGATGGAGCAGCTTTGGAGCGTCTGATTTTGTGAGGAGCTATGATAAAGGATTGCGCCTTTGATCAGGCACTTGCAAAGTTGGAAGGAGGTGCTCCATCAAAAAGCTCGACCGATAGGTGAAGCTATAGGAGGGGATATGTAGAGCTTTGTTGTGGCAAGTTAATAGAGTTAATGTTCCGACCACAAGATTGGTTGGAGAGGATAGAGGCGTGGAAGGTAAAAGAGAGGTGGAAGATAGGAGGAGAAGATGGTCTCGATGGTTCAACGATGGGTTCAATCCTATGGGAAAGAGGGCGAATTAGGATAAGAGGAGCTAAGATATAGGAAAAGGAACAAGTAGAGGAAGAAGAAGCTTGAAGAAGGGATAAGAGAAGAAGAGAAATAGGGGAGGGAGAAAAAGGGTTATACATGATGGGTCATTAGGTGTATCACTGAAAAGGGGAGCTGATCTTAGTGAAGCATCATTGATCGTCTCCTCAAACCATGAAGGACGAGTGGTGAAGTTCAATAACAACATCAAAGTTGTTGCAACACGGAGAAAGCCTCTTTGGGTCATGTTTGAGAATGATCTCTTTCTCATCATAACATCACTATCCTTGGGCGGTTATCATCGTCAGAGGTGTAATTGAAAGCTCAAAGCTTTTGGGTGGATCTCTCTAGAAGTCGATGGATGATTGGAGTAGTTGGGGGTGAGAGGTTTTTGAATGGGTTGTTGTAGAGGGTGTTCGTGGAGGTAGTGGCTTAGTGAAGAAGATGGATTCATGAAGAGCTCGGTTATGCGGTGAGGTTTTAGTTGGATGATGATCGAGTAGTGTGTGAAGATGAATGATAAACATAAATAGTGGTCAGTGTTACGTAGGTTTGATGGTTCTTTGTGAAGGTAAATAAGTGGGGGATAATATTAGTGGTTGTTGCGAAGTGGGTGTACTGATTGGTGGTGGATGATTGGGGGAGATTGAGTTGACCAGTCATGTCAACTCAATCAATTGACATGGCAGCAAGGTAACAACTGGAAAATCGACTGAGACCATGGTTTTGAGGATTTCATTGAGGTCAAGATGTGTTGAGGTAGTTTGTCAAGGTTCCAATGAAGGCACATAAATGGCACGCTCACTTGAGATGACTAGCACTTGTCGACCAAAGAAAAAAATAAATCAAAGTAGGAATACAATATAAAATTAGTAAATAATTCCAAAAAAGTGATCGAAGTAGAAATGGTAGATCTTAGTGAGATCTACACCTTTTTCATGAAGACCTAAACATCAAATAAAGTTATATGTTCATGATAGAATTTTTGAAATATTTAATAAGTGTAAAATATCCGAGTTTTCATATTTCATATTTTTTTGATTTTCTTTTGATATTATATACAATATATTTATACAAAATACTATTAAAATGTTTACACAAATATATTTTTTATTTTTTGTATTTAAGAAAAGAGAATAAAATATAAAAGAAATTATATATAAGTCTAATAGTCATGGTGAGTTTAGGGATGACGACACCACTAGGGGGAGGGGGGAGAGGGATGAATAGTGGTCCAAAGCAGTTTTGAAACTTAATGTGGAATTACCAACAAGCACAGAATATTCAGAACAAACAAGCCAATCAACAAAATGCACAATATTTAATGTGGAAACCCACCTTGCTAAAAACCACAATCTTAGTTTTTCTGACTCGAGATTTCTTGAGTAGTTTTGTTATCCAACTACTTCACTAAAAAGCCTAAGTTATTTATGCAGATATCTCAACTGATTACAATGCACAATGCTTCACAATCTTGGATAAACCCCAAGATCAAAACTACATATCAGACACTATAATACTTGTAGAAGAACAAATGATCTTCATCTTTCTACTAACTTCTACTTGATCACAAGAACTTGCAAATCTAGGTTCTTGCAAACTTGAGGATCTAATACTTAAAAGTTCATGTAGAAGAGGTTAACATAAAAAATATATATTTTGTAGTAATCTTTCCTATAACAAGAATCATTATCACAATTACCAAGAATAATTCTCAAGGTAAAGATCAATGATAACCAGTATAACTAGTAAAATATAATTGTACAAATAAATACAAATATAAGCATACCAATTATATCATAAATAGATAGCACAGGTGAAACAGAACAAATGTCACCGGGCATGAGAAGGTTGCCAAAAGAGTTCTGTTTGTTATCCGAAAACTCAAGCACTGAAGAGCAATCGAACTCTGATAAGTCGATAACAAAGCTGTGAAGGTATCTTCCAATAAAAATCCTTCTCGAAATAATCGAACAAATCGAAGACCAAGAGAGAAAGAGAGCTTCTAGCTTTTCTATAGAGAATAAGAGTGAATACTCGATTTGTGTATCTTCCAACATTGAGTATGGGGTCCCTCATATAGGATTCCAAAAAAAGACTATTGGAAACAAAATTAGTAATGAATCAATGAAGATTTGATAAATGATCAATCAGTCAAAAGGCAGATTGGTCAGGTCAAACACTATGGTCGATCATTTCATGACTGTTGGATTAGAATTCAAAAAGTGATTGATCAACAAACAAGTATGGTCAATTAGGGATGATCGATCAGACAAAATATCATGGTCAATCAACAAAAAATTATATTGAACAAGAAAGCACCAATGATCATATACACTGGATCAAAGATGTTATTCTAATTCATATATTGAAAAAAAGTCGAGCCTTCAACGAGACTGGCATTAGACTACCCTAGCTGACGACTGCTCTCATCCCCACATGCCGAAGACTAGCTAGGACTGAATGAGGCTAGCAACTTATATCCCCCTGAAGAGAGTGAATGCCTATTAGTCTGTCCGCTTGTCTGACCTTGACTGAGAAAGTAAAGAACTGTGAAACCACACATTATTCCCGCCTCGGCTTCGGTACCTCACTCACCTTCCGGGTCCGCGGGCCTCGAACCCTCACTAAAACAGCGCTTGTATCCCGCTGGAAGATAGTTAGTAGGAAAGTGGCATTTGAAATTGCGGGGTACGAAGAAGGGGACGAAGGAAGACTACTCAATCCTCCGTCTGCCCTTGTTCCTATGTCTCTATATATCTTTCTTTTCCCATCCCTTTGACTAAGAAGGTCTTCGTGAAGGAAGAATCCGGTGGACAAGACTGATTGGCTGTAAAGAAAATGAGTGGCTAGTTCCTTTTTTTTCCGGCCAATCTCAGTCTGACAAATGCTTGCTTGAGATTACAACTTTCCACAAACATACAAGTTAATAATGCAAATTTTTTTTTAACAAAGTTAACAAACTTTCTAAACATTTTCGACTTTGAAGCAGATGCCGCTTCAAAGACTATTTGAGTTGGAATCACACTTGAAGTCATGCAGTCGCAATACATAAGTAAGCGACTACGATGCACGTGCGCACGTGCACGCATGCGCATGTGTGTATGGGTGTGCGCGCATGTGTGTCATCTTTTTAACATAGGAGAAACAAAGAACTAACAATCTCTCCCTTTTTTAATGATGACACAACTTTTTTCAAAAGCTTAAGAAAATGTAACCGATTAAGCATACATATTCCAAATTAAACTATAATAAGTCAAAGTAAGTCAAGATAATCCATCAAGAAATTTGAACTTTGACTTTAAAGTCTTCTCTTTACTAAAAGAATCAAACTTTTAATTCTTTAAAGTGTAAGATGTATGAGGGTCATAAAATAATTTTCAATTTTTATTTCTTTTCTCCCCTTAATATAAAGTCCCTTTCTTATGATACCCGATATTTAATAAAACTTTCTCTCCCTTTTTGTAATCACATGAAAAAAAGAAAACATGTGTACGCCATTAATGATGGAACTAATACAAAATATTCGTGGCAACACAGAAGAAGTTCCCTTACAAAGACTGAATGAAAAAACATAAGGAAACAAAGAACTATGAAACTGACTAAAAGATAACAAGATCCGCTCAGAAGGAGAACAATCTAAATCCTCGGAGGCATCACGGGGTACAAAACGAGATTTCCTGCTACACTGAGTATAGTGACAAGTATCAAATCTATACTTGTATTCAAGTGTGACAGACTCATCTGAGTCAGATGTTTCTTTTTCTTGTTGTTGATCGGGCATCTGAATAGTCTTCCCATGGGATGAGGAAGCTTCAAGAGCAGAAGGACAGTGTGATGATCAAGCAGGAGTAGGAGAGAGGGCTTTCGGAGGCTCAATGCATCAGGCATAGGCACGAGGGGCGTGGATTGGTCGGGTTGGATGAGGAGGATTCATCGAGATGTGCATCGTATGAACTTCATTTGAAAATTTGTATATGATCTCATATTGGTCATTCACAAACTGAGCATAGTTGTTCGTAAAAGTAGCCATCTCCATTTGATAGTTATGTCCGTTGTCTCCCTGATCTATCGAAGCTCCAAGGAGTAGACATCAATGATGTCATGGTGCAACAACTCTTCTTAGGGGCAAGCTGATAGTAAATTTAACCCCAAGTGGTGTCCAAAGAAGAAGGTGGTGGACAAAAAGACATCAGAATGAATCCTTGGAAATGAGGTGAAGGTGTAGGGAGGACAAAGCTAGGTCCAGAGGTAGGAAAATGATGGGGTTGATGTTCCTCGAAATCAGTAATAAATCTAGTGGCTTCTACACCAAAAGGTCAAACTCGAGTGATGTAGGTTGGGTCACAAGGTATTATCACATAGAAGTGAAAGAATGTGAGTGATCATAAATCCTAATGAAAGGTAGTTTATATGTCTAAGAGAGTAGGTAACAGATCTAACATAACCAGTTAAAAGATTGAATCCTAACAAAGGCAAAAAACAAGGCTTGTATTTCGGTCATCACATGTGTGAAGTTGGTGTTCTTTTTTCCCTAAAACACCAAGAGAACACTCAATTCAAAAAGAAACATAGGCTTCTAAGATAATGTCTGATTAGTGGCTTGAGGGGAGGCTAGATGGTGTTCTGGCATAAGAGCTTTCCTAACTGCATCATCTAAGGTCTCTACTAACTCTAAAATTGCAGGTCCTGAGTCAGGGAAACCTAAGATGGTGGAAATAACATATGTAATCATGATGAGATAACATCTACGAGGGAGTCGGGGTAACCTGGGAAGAAGGTTGGGTCAAAGAGGTTTCTAAGACGATTAAGCTCGGATATCTTAGAGAAATCGAGGAAGTATTCTCTGAATATGTTTCACATGATCGATCTATTGGTCATCAAGGTCAACTAGGAATAGGCCTGGGCGTGGTCTAGATTTGATGCAGCACGGGAAGGAGAGGATGCCTTCTTTGATCTCTTGGCGGCCATGGATGCCTTGTCAAGGTTTTGTAAGGTTAGAGAGATGATAAGTTTCAAGATTCAGCACGAGAATCAAGAAAAAACAAAAAATATTAACCAAGTTTACAGGTGATCAACCAGGGAGTCTCTGATGATCAATCAATGTTGTTGATCAGCATAAGTAGGATAATCGATAAGCGCTTTGCTTCTATGAAGGAAAGAGGGGATTTTTTGCGGCTCTTCTTGCTCTAGATAGTGTGGGTTGAGAGGGTAGGTTGAGGGTCCTATTTAAAGAGGCTCTTAGGCCAGGGATAAGATAAAAATCTCAGATTTTGAGGTAATAGAAATAGGACAAACTTCCAAAATTAAAGATGAGAATTGATTTGACAATTCAATAGAAATGAATGTTCGAGATAATTAGGTAATCCAATCCAATCTAACGTTTTGTGGGAACTCCGTCTTGCTTTATTTATTGGGTCATATGATCCATTTAGTTATTCCTCTAGAGCATATTCTCATTGTAATTGTATTTCATTTCAAGGTATAATCAACATAAAGGTATTGTCATAAAGATGTTGAGAGAAAAATAATGCACGTTGTTCCATTGAAGGGAACGATGAGGGATACCTAGAGAGGGTTGATGCGACACTCTAAGGGTCTGTTTGGTGACTATGTTAGGTTGAGTCGGGTCGGAGTAACCTCCTGTAAATAGTAGTTGTTTGGATGGTTAGGAGGGTTGGAATGAGGAACATGATGTTATATCACATTGGTTTGTGATGGAATTCCAATCTAGGAATGTAGATAGGTAAACCAATTACCCCAAGGTAACCTAGTAACCAAACGAGCCTTAGGGTTGCAGAAGATCACTGTTGGAGGCAAGAACGAAGGGAGGTCTTCGGAGAAAGAGTGAGGGGATGTACCCGAGGCTATGAGGACTCTCCTATGAGGCGATGAACTTTAGTAGTCTGACCTATGTTGATATAGGGATCGTGTTTGGCCTTGCCTAGAACTTTTCGTGTGTTGCATGAACAACATTTGGTTACACCTGAGTTGTGTATCATTGATGGTGCACCAGGGGGCATCACTCACCGCTGGCGTGTAGCTAGGGTCTAGGGATGCAAACGGATGCGGTTATATTCCTATTTGTTCGTATTTGTGTTCATTTTTAAGAGGATATGGTACCTGGTTTTTTAAAACAGGTGCATACGAATATTCTAACAAAATTTTCATGAATATGAATCTTGAGTTAACGAACATGTATATGATTACGAAAAAAATGAATCTGGTTATGAATGACCTATATTATATATTTTATATTTAAAATAAAATTAGGGTTTATTTCCCCTTAAATTCCCCCCACCCTGACACCCTCTTTCTCCCCCACAAACCCTACCTCCCCTGACCTCCGCCTCCCCCTACCGGTTGCTGCCTACTGCCTTCCACTGTCGGTCGTCGCCCACCACCTCCCCCTATTGTTCTTGGCCTCACTTTGCTGCATGCGCCCACAGCCTCCCCCTTCCGCCCTCTGTCTCCCCCCGCTACCCTCCGCCACTACCCAACCTCCCTCTACCTCACCTTATTACCCTCCGCCTCCCCCAACTCCGCCTCCTCTTGTCACCTCCGCCACCACCCAACCTCCCTCTACTTCCCCATGTCACCCTCAGCCTCCCCATGCCTCCCTCTGACCTCTGCCTCCCCTTACCCAACCTCCCTTCACCTCCCCCTGCCCTCTGCCTCCCTCGCCACCCTCCACCGCCTTTCGCCTCCCCCACCCAACCTCCCTTCGACTGCATTTAGTTTCCTTGTTTCCGTTCTCGAGAATCTTGTTTAGGAGATACATCATTCATCAAGGTTAGTTTTTTCAAGATATTGGTTTGTTCCCTTCAAAACTTTTCATTGCAATATTCGTTATTATATTGTCGTATCTTATTAAGTTGAATTTCATATTCAAGTCAAAAGATGGAAGTTATGTGGAAGTGGTCACCAACTAATTAGGTACATTTTTATTTATAACTTTTTATTGCAATATTCGTTTGGATATTCGTATTCATTCGTAAAAGATTCGTATTCGTATTCATATTTGTATTTTGAGGTCATGGAACTTGATTTTTTACATTCGTGTAACATTGTATTTGTATTCGTATTCGTATAATAATATGAAAATGGTTATGGTATGACCTGAATTCGCATTCGTTTGCATCCTTAGTAGGGCCTCTTCTTATCGTCGAAGCGCGGCCAAGGGTGCTTCAAGCTGCTGCCGTCGAGGGTGGTGAGGGTGCTAACCTAGGGTGTGGGGACTCTTTTTGCTTCCCCGGTGATGTTAGACATGTCTGTTTTGGGCAATGGGGACCATTGAGGGGCTCCCTGGTTAGGGCAGAGAGGTCCATCTTGAGGTGTCTGCAGGTCTTAGTCAGTAACCAAGGAGGTTGGGCATTGCAGGGCTCGTTTTTGATACTGCAACTATTGTGGTGAATAGGGATATTGGCATTATTGATGGTAATGGCATTTGGAAGATTTTTTGAGGGCGTAGATCTCATTGGGTGACTCATGTGGGTACCCCTGCACTCATGCTCACCAACTACAGTTGTTTTAAGTGTGGGGAGTGGATCCATCGACATCACGAATGCAAGATTCCTCGTATTTGGCAACCTCGAGGGTCCACTAATGTGGGGTCAGATGGGGTGCAGGAATGTTTTCATCCTTGAATGGTTATGTGGGGAACCCTCCTACTGTAATGTTCACGAAAGCATTCCACATGGCCGCATATGCGTAAATGGATAGGTTAGCACATTGCTTTCCTTAAGCGTGACCATATGCGACATTTATGCTTATGCGTGCCACTTATGCGACCTATATTCTGCTTATGCATCTCGTGTGCCACTTGTGCATTTTTATGTAGATGTGGTATCAGGTTGGATCTTAAAGATCTAATTATGGTCAGGTGTCTCTCAATTGAACCTTCCTCCCTCTCCCCTAAAATCAGTAGGCTACCTCGAAATCTCTCTCCCTTTCTAACAAAAACCCTATTTCAAAATCCCATCCTTCACCTCCATCTCTCTCCCGTGTGCCTCCAGTTTGCTCGCCTCCTCTGCCTCAGCCTCCAGCTCTCTCCTATATGCCTTTAACTCACTCGCCTCTTTTGCCTCCAGCTCTCTCGTCGTCGCCACGACGCCTCCCCCTCCACCTCTGCCAACTATTGAATACTTTTGCCACGAGCTCTCATTCCTCCTCTGGCAGCTTTCTCGCCTCCTCATCATTACTAGGTAACCTGGGTACAATTTTTATTTATTTTGAAATTATTTACTTAATATTAGCACAAATATAGAGATTAACACATGTTGGTACTCAAACACTGTAGTTTTTTCTTAAATTTTGTTGCATACATGATGCTTATCTTTTTTCTAAGCGTTTAATTTTATGATTATGAATTTTCAATCATTAATGAGGTTTATATAGATATTTATTTATTTTTAAATTAAAAATTATAAAATCGTGCAGAACCAAATATACCTCGTATATGCCCTCACATACCGCTTAATCACTATTTGATGACACGATCGAATGCATACAAATATCATTATCCTAAACTTATCCTATGAAGTAATTTTGTCCATGCTAGTAGGAGAGTGCACATGTGTCTGCAGATCTATGTTCTTCGGTGATGATTGCTTCTTTGGCCCAATGGTAGGAACTTGGATTTCATTGGATGGTTTATTAGGTCTTGCTTCGTGGACTATTTCTCACGTGATATTGTCACCCTGGAGCCTGTGGCTGCATGTACATGTGATATCTTGGCCTCACAGGTGATGGTCTTGCATGCAACTGATGTTGCGGTCTCTAGTGTTTTTTTTGAAAGGTAAGTAAGTATATTGATGAGAGGAACGCATTACAAAAACCTGAGTTAATTACCCCCCTCACAAAAACCCAAAAGATGGGAGAGGGAGTTCTTTAAAAGATTTAACTAGACAATAAATACAAGGCGCCCAGAATTGGGAAATCGGGGGAAAAAGTCAGCTGCAAATGATCATTAGATCGTTCAGAATTTGCTTTGCAGTTATCTTTGTAGGTGTAAATGAGCTCTTAGCCCGGCGGTGGTTTCGTTCACACCAAATCCACCAAACAGAAGTCGTAAGAGCAGTCAAAAGCTTTAAGTCAAGGTATGCGTCTTGACTATGTACCATCTTGACCCAGTACATGACCTCCCAAATATTAGAACCGTCTGCAAAAAGCGGTAGCCGCAGAGCCATAAAAACAATCGCCCATATATCCTTGGTGTAGGGACATCCCCAGAACAAATGATCACATGATTCGATATGGTGGGCACACAGCAAACAGTTACCATTCACACATAGTCCCAGCTTAATAAGTCTATCACGAGTAGGAAGTCTGTTGTGTACCACCCTGAACAAGCAGCACCTGTGTTTGGGGGCCGCCTTTGAGCCCCAAACTTCCTTATAGTAGTTAAAGGTGGTCTCTCTTGCTCGGACGAGAACGTAGAATGAGCGGAAGGAGAAGCCAACAAGAGATAGAGCCCATTTGTAGGGGGCGCAAGGCTACACCAGAGCTGGGGTGATGATAACTCTGCATCTCAAAAGGACCTTCCAGTGCAGTGAGGCACTTGGCGAGATATGGACTTCCTAAAAAGACTCCCCCCGAAGATATTTTGAGCGATGATAATTAGCCCAAATAGAGTTATCAGCTGAGAGGAATCTGGTGTTGAATGGCGGTCTTTGGTGTTGAATGATGGCAACCACAGTACAAGGATTAGCATTGTTGCATCACGCTAACATGATTTTTCGTCCACTTCACGACATCTTTATTGCTTCCAAAGTGCATTGGCCGACTATGCAAAAGTGGTTGAGGTGGTCTCCAACGGTCTTCTTGAGGGTGAAGGCAGTGATGTTGCCATTGTTGTAGAGGATTGTACTACTAGTCAAATTTTTTAGGCTATTTATGTGACGGGATGAACCTCCTTCCATCTGTAGGTGGAAGAGTACTTGCCATTTTCCTTTGCAGGGTTCTCGAACCTTTCAACAGAGCTCCTGGGCGGGCGGACGGAGAGCTCTTTCAACCCCATGTGTATCCTCTATTGTAGAGATTGACCCTTATTTGACACGGACTACCCTAGGCCCTCGAGGCCTTTTGACCTGGGTTTTATGTGTGGATGGTATCGGGGATGTTGCTCGTAAGCGAGTTCTTCTATTGCGGTGATGAGCCAGCTAGGTGAGGTGCGCCACGCTACGTCTCTGGCAATTGTGGGCTCTTGTGTTGGGACCTCTGAAGTTGAGATTTCTCATGTTGGGGTGGTTAGCAGTGTTGTGGTCAACCTCAAGAAGCGAAAGAATTAAGCGTGTTTTATGATGTCAGGCTCCGACGCCTCTTACGCATGCCATTTCCATGGTAGATCGCTGAAAGGTCTTTGTTTGTCGCAGTAAGCGAAGGCCTTTAGGCCCGTAACCATGCTCGATGTGTGTTTCGCTTGTGGATTTGGTTGAAAGGGAGTGGCGATGGATGCTCGCAGGGTACGATTGTGACATGGGTGGTGACACAGGGAGCTCTGATGTGCCTATGCAGTAGTCCGGGAAGCAGGGTCAGATTGCATGTTGCATGGGGATTATAATGCGGGGGCGTCCCCCACTGCTTCTAAATGAGGATTATCTTTTGGAATACCTGAGAGGACTTTTTTTAAATAATTATTAAAATATTTCTAATTAATTAAACAATCATCAAGTCATAATATTTAAAAATATAGTCATCAATCGGTACCTGAGGTACCGATTTGGGAAGTAATGCCCAAATCGGCACCTCAGATGCTGATTTGGAAGGCAATCCCCATACGAGGGATGGGAGTGCAAATTACCCAATGAGTTTGCCCAAATCGACACCTCAAGTGCCGATTTGGGCAAAGTCATTGGGCAATTTGCATTTCCATCATTTGGGTAATTGTATTTCCGTCCCTCATTTGTTATCAATAGTTTTTTTCAACTAACCCCTTTTGTTATCAAAAGTATAACATTTTACCATAAGGATGTAATTACATCTGAATAGTAAATGCTTATCCTTTCTATTACTGAAATTGTTCTTTTCAAATTTTTAAATTTTTAGTTTATAAGTCTTTTCCTTCATTATATTATATATTGAATTCCTTATTCTAGTTAATTATATGTATACTTATAATATAATATATAATTAAATCCCTTATAATATAATGTTGATCACATAATATTTAGGTAATACTGACACAATATATGCACCATTACGAAGTCTTCAGCCCGAGAAATCAATGTAGACGAAGTCTGCAACATCCATCTACATTTGTTTCTCTAACTGAAGAATTCGTAATCCAATTATATGATTCCCCGGATAACATTGGTTTTTATTCGATCATACTTGTGTCCGATCTTTAGTCGATCAATATTCCTATTCACTTTTTATTTGATTCAAATCCATATTCAATGAATATTTTATATGCATTCATATCCAATTATATGGTTCCCTAAATCTTCATCCGACTCATATCCGTACGTAGATTTTTATTCATGTTCGATGTAGAAGATGTGAATATGGATAAGAAAATTAGTATATCCGATATGTATCCGATCCCTTTTCATCGCTAGTCAATGTTGATTTGATCATGTGAAAAGAATTATAAACTAAAAAATTGAAATTATGAAAAGAACAATTTCAATGATAGAAAGGATACACATTTACCATTCAAATGTAATTACATCCTTTTGGTAAATATTGTACTTTTGCTAACAAAAGAGGTTAGATGAAAAAAACTATTGATAACAAACAAGGATGGAACTGCAAATTACCTAATGACTTTGTCCAAATTGGCACTTGAGGTGTCGATTTGGGAAAATTCATTTGGTAATTTGCACTTCCATACCTCATACGGGGATTGCCTTCCAAATCGGCACTTAAGGTGCCAATTAATGACTATATTTTTAAATATTATGACTTGATGGTTGTTTAATTAATTAAGAATATTTTAATAATTATTTTAAAAAAAGTCCATGCCTAAGACCTTGGCCAGACGAACAAGAGGAGAGAGATGAGTATGATGTTTGAGGGGTGGAAGGAAGATGTGGTTTGTTTACAAGAAACTAAGCTGAGGCTTGGGACAATTTCAACTGGCGTGAATTGGTTGGGTCTTGTCTATAGGAGTACAAGATGATGTCGTCTGTGGTGCGTCAAGGGGCATGATTTTTGGTTGGAGTAAGGAGTGCATCGAGCTAGTGGATTTGATGTGAAACACCAAGGCTTTGTCCGTTTTGCTATGGAAGATCTCGAATGATTATTAGTTCTTGGTGGTGTGGTATACGTTCCCACTGGCCTTCTTTCGTATGTGTTGTGGGAGGAGCTTCAGTTGGTGCGAGCTCGCTTACCGAACTTGGTGTGATTTGTTGGTGGTGACTTCAACGTCACTCCTTTTGTTGTCGATCGGTCACGTGGTACGGGGGACTGGACCCTGGCTCCCTGCTTTTCTCTGAGTTTGTTAGTGAGTTGGAGATGGAGATGTTAGACGCAACGAACCTAAAACACATGTGGAGGATTTGTTCTTCTCGATCCCATTTGTATCATTTTCTTGGCTATGTTGGATTGCTGGAGTGTTTTTCCTTGGCGTTTGTGATGGCCTCGCCTAAGTCCCACTCTAATCATTCACCCATTTGTTGGACTCCAATGATGGCAAGCATCTGGGTAACATTTCCGATTTGAGCATGTTTGGATGCTTGGGAATGGTTTTTGTTAGAAGGTCGTGAGGTGTTGGTAGGAGGCAAAGGTTGAGGATCCAACGTCTTAGAGGTTGACTTGGAAGCTCATGACCCTATGGGGCATACTTACACTACAAGAAAATTGACTTAAGGCAACGAATAATTTAATATTCGTTGTCATATCTTCTGTAGTTAGATATATAACAACGAATATTATTTATTGCTTGCTTCTTTAAATTTGCAACGAATAATGGTATTCGTTGCTATATTTCTCGCAATGAATCATATAACAACGATTATTCATTGATTTTTTTCTTCTAATCGTTGCTAAATTTGGCAATTATTAGTGTGAAATGAATAATTCAACGGAAAAATCATTGTTATATGGACCTTTAACAACAAATATGACATTCGTTGTTAATTACAAGTATAAAATTTGATTTCGCAACGAATAATATTCGTTGTTAAATCTTCAACATCGAAATATATGGCAAAGAATATTCAAATTATTCGTTGCCTTAGGTCCAGTTTCTTGTAGTGGTATACACTTTAGGAGGGAGTCTCGAGCGTTCAGCATGCAAAGGAGAGATGTGCATGTCGAGGTTGTACGCCTTGGTCAAATTGAGGACATAAGAGATTTATTGGAGGAGGCGATCATTGCGAGGCACGAGCATAACATGGTTTTTATGGAGGAGGACATGAAGCACGGGGATGAATAGAGGCAAATTTTAGTACAAAAATGGCTAAAGGTTGGAAATACGAACACCAGATACTTTCATGTAGTGACCAGGGGCCATATAAGGTGGAATCAGATCTACTCGATTGAGGTGGATGAGGAGGACCTTGTTGGCAATCATTTTATTAGTGAGGCAGTGAAACGACTCTATCTAGGAATTAGTAGGTGTATGCTTACCAGCGGTGCAAGCTGGTCGGGAAGGGATGCCCCACGATTGTTTGACCTTTAGTATGAGGAGCCGGTTCGACCATTTGTGTTGTCTAAGGTCAAGCGGGCGGTATTTGGTCTAAATGGGGATGGTGCCCCTTGTCTAGAAGGTTTCTTGGTGTTCTTTTTTTGGGAGTATTGGGATTTGGTGGGCCAAGCGTTGCTAGATGTGATGGAGTTGTGGATGCCAGATGAGGGGTTTCAAGCAGTTGAAATGGTCTCTTATGTTCCTTCTACCCAAGAAGGAGGTGGTGCAGCACGTCGAAGACTTGCACGTTATTTCATTGTGTAATGTTGTTTATTTGATTGTGACAAAGGTGCTTGCCAACATATTTGCGAGAGGTGCTAGGCTCAATAAACGATCTTTGCGTAAATAATGTTCATTTCAAGTCGTTACATGATGGATGGGGTGGTGTTGGCATCCAAGATTGTGGAAGAGTGTTGCAGGAAAGGGACCAAAGACTTTCTATGGAAGGCGGATTTCTCGAAGGCTTGTGATTGTGTTCATAATTGGTTCGTTTGGTCGTCCTTGTATGTGAGGGGATTTCCAGGTAAATGAATTGTCCGGACAAAGATGCGTATGATGACTGCATGCGGTGTGGGTAAATGGAAAGCAAGATGATGGTTTCTTTATACCACAACGTGGCATTAGGCAAGGATGCTCGTTGTCGACGTTACTCTTTGTGGTGGCTATAAATGCTATGGTGAGGATGGCGGTGAAGGGTGGTGAGGGTCGTTTCCTTGCTGGTTTTGCTCTAGTGAGGTTTTGATCCTCACTCTTCAGTATGCAGATGATACTATTTTCTTTAATGAGGGTGGTTATGCAGCTACAGAGAGGATGTCCATCATTCTTGAGTTGTTTGGATTTATCTCAAGGTTGAAGATTAACAATGTTAAGTCTTCTTTTGTGCCTATTTCAAATGGATGAGGAAGTAGCATCCTACGAAAATGCCATGCGAACACAATGTGGGGCTCTCCCTATCACATAACTTTTATTACCTTTGGTGGGCGGTAGGTTGTTGCACTCTGAATGGCACTCGGTTATTGAGAAGATAGAGAAGAAGTTCGTAATTTAGCAGGATATGTTTGTCTGTCGAGAGGTGGCTACCTTCTTGTGTGTTGAAGGTGGTCCTCTCGACTGTCATAGTGCTTTTCCTCTCTACGTGCCCCCTACTCGTTGGGTTGAAGGGGAGATTGGAGGCGATTATAATTGTTTCTTCTGGGCTTCTTCCGGTGAACAACATGGGATATCGCTCATTGGTTGGAAAAGGGTATTTTTGGTAGAGGAGGATAGCAGGTCGGGGATCTGTTGTCTGGAGACCTTGAATCATGTGCTTCTAACGAAGTAGGTGACCTGAATTTAGGAGAGGCGGCACGAATTTGTTATGCAGGGATGCTCTATCTATGTGATTTTACTAGATACCTCGACGCCATATGTTGGTGTTCATTTTCCCTCCAATTTCAGGGAGGGGATCTGCTATGTGCTTTTGTGTGTGGTGCCACTCATGAAGTTTGTTTAGGAGATGGATGTGGGTTCTAATTTTGGAAAGATGACTGGACTAGGCATGGACCTTTGTGAGGTCATTTTCCGCATCTTCTTGCAGTGGTAGCTGGTAGTACATGTCAGAGATTGTTGTGAGAGTGAGAGCTGGATACCTCCCTTTCACATTGAGTTGTCAGATCAATGATTTGTAAAATCCTGTTGTTCCTTGAGACACTACCTAAGGGTGGAGGATTGGATGGCTCTGTTGATCAGTGGTCTTGGACTGATGGACGTTTCATTGCTCGGAAGGCCATAAGGCTTTCTATTGTATGGAGGTTCTGGATCAGGCATTGATCTCAAATCAGTTTGTTGACTTGTGGAGATGGAAGATACCATTACGCATCCAGATTTTCATTTGGTTGTTGCGGAGGAAATAGCTTATAATGGAAAATAGAGCACGCAGTTCTTCCCTAGATGTGATGGATCATGTGGGTGATGTGCGGCAATAGAGGAGATTGTTGAGCATCTTCTCTTTCGGTGCCCTAATACTAGGCAAGTTTGGGCTGCAACGCCTGTGGAGGGGGTTGTGACATTGGACTGGACTGAGTTTCGGGAGTCCCTCGATGCGTGGTCTTGGTAACAGTCCAACCAAGGTATGGGTGGGTGTTGTCTTATGGGCCATGTGGCTTGCAAGGAACAGTTCTATCTTCCGTGGAGAGCGAATGTATATGAAAATATGATTGAGCATGGTAAGAGCTTAAATACCCTTTTGTCCATACAATTTTGTACTTTTTTATGATAAATATGTACAAGTTATTTGTAACACCCGGGGTCCGCATAAAACCGAACCCGACCCGATTAAGGTCTGTTTCACCCAATAAAGTTGACAATCGGCATTAGATGACTCAATAAATTTGACAAGAAATTTTAAGGCATTAAGAGGATCAATAAGCACTAAGACATTCATAATTTAATATATATATATATATTTGTATGCATGTAAAATCATGTTAATTAAATATTTTAAAACAATGGTCTTTCTACTTTGAGTTCCTCCTTAAAGCTTGTCATGATTTGAAGTTTATCTAGATATCCCTCTTATGTATTTTTGTTGTTTTGATTTTCCTTGCATGGCATTTCATGATGATATTTATCATTATCAAGATGACATTAATATTACATGAGTAATCTACAAGCTCTTCGCATCATAATATAATTTGTTCCTTTGTACACAAAAATTCGACGTGTTCTTTGCTCGAGCTAAATGAAGAGGCTTTGTCTATCTAATTTTTTTTGTTATCCTCAAATAATAATATTAGTTTGTATTATTTTTTTAAGTGAGATTGGTCTTGTCTTTCTTTAAGATGCAATGATAATAAAAATTTGATCAATTTTTTCGTCAATGTTATTCAATCTCTTTGATAGGATTATATAATTATATTGTATATACATTTCTTTCATCATATAAAAAAGTGTATATCTAGATTATAAAAGACATTCAAATACAATCATTGTAAAAAATAGGTATTTTTATTCACTATATATTATTGCTTTAATATTTTCCTTGTATAGTTTTTTCGTAATCTGTGTTAAAAACTAGAATTATACAAAACATCAATTAACATTTCAAATTTGAAATAAAATGAATCAAATATTGTTGCGATATTAGTTATCTTTTTATTATTTTACGTATCCCCTACTCTTTCTGTCCTCTTTCTGTAATTTGTCCAAAAGGTTTCTCCTCTATGTAAGAGAACCCTAAGGCCCAATGAATAAGCAAGTTATTATTTTCTCCAAATATGGTATCTGAGCGACGGTCTTAAACCGGAGTTCGAGTACCCATCTGTGCCCAACTCCTCATCCGACAACCTTTATGTGCCCTTGCGTCGTCGTGGCCCCTCGCACACCGCCAACAGTTGCGCGTCACCACAGCGCTACGTGCCTTCGTGTACCTCCGCGGCTCCCCCTTGCACCAAAAACGGTCCACTTGGTCAATTCTTCTCCTCTCTCGCATCGAACTGCAGTCTGAAACGATTAATTTTGATCGAAAATGTGATTCCGGGTCTATAAATCACCCTTTTCAGCCCTATCGCAAATCAAGGAGTGACGAGGATGGTTGTATGAGTCTAAATGTACAAGTTATCCTCCATATGATCGTGTAGACTTGCTCGAATCAATCTACTTCCCAGTTGAGTTCCATTTTCGACCTCATTTTTTCATCATATCAGAGAACATGGGTGACGTCTTCTCTTCGTCTGATGCCTTCAAGGGGCTGACTCCCATTGTGAAGATGAATGCGACCAACTATGAGTTGTGGTCCATGTAGTTTTTTTTCCTTATGCGGTATAATAACAAGGAAGACATTCTGATGAACGCAAAATTCACCTCTTTAAAAAATGATGAATTGTAGTATAGGAGGTGAATTTCGGTCGATCAAAACCACAATATTTGAATGTTGTGGAGTATTTTTACTTGGCAAGTGTACCAAGGTCGAACACAGGGAATGGTGATTTTTAGTTGCACGGTTTTAAATCAAATTAAACAATTAATTAATGCTCGATTAACTTATGCGTTGAGAAAATGTACAATGCAATGAAGAGGATGCTATGCAAAGAAATAAACAGAATTTATGTTGCCCAGGATCTGTGATTTAGACTTCTGCTCCAAAATATATTGATCAATAACCTCAAAATTTATCAAAGATCAAAAACTATGGTTCAAGAGAAATAATCAGAGTGTAAATAAATAATCTGGGGAATCTGGTCTCTATTAAAAAATCCTTTTAATATCCCTGTAAATTAATCCTCAATCGATAACCATCATGTTCAAAACATACAAGGAAGATAATTTATCAATTTTCCTTTCCGAAACTCCTGCACAGATTAAATCCTCAATAATGAATTATTAAATAATGCATCAGGATTTCCCAAGCTTTTCTCAATGGAGTCCCTGCATAAATATCATCAATTTCTCTACGGCACAACGATGTTAAAATTGAGCCTGCATGTTAAATTAGATCCTCGAAGAATAATTATCCTAAACCACCTCAGATCTGTTCACAAGCTATGCTAACTTGTAGAGCATGAAAATAGCTTCAAAATGACATATTATACGCTAAAATCGGAGTCCGTATGAGAAAGATATGCTAAAATGAAGTTTCAGGGACTAAAGTGTAAATAAAATAAAGTTTTTCTTTCAAAATGGTCCCTGGAGGGCTTATCTGTAATTTCTGAAAGACAGAGGGGCTTCTCTACAATTTACCTAGCGGGGGGTATTTATTTAATTTCAAAAACTTGCAGGGCTTCAATGCAATTTTCCCAATGTACACGTATGATACACGTGCCTCAGGAGGTTCGGCGGTCAGGGCTGAGGCTCGGGCGGCCGAGGCTCAGGCTCGGGAGGTGAAGCGCGGCTCGGGTGCCCGAGCCTAGGCTCAGACGGCAAGGCTCAGGCTCGGACGCCCGAGCCTACGGGGCAGGCTGACGTAGCTTCGGGGACCTGAGCCTTGAGGCTGGGGCCGAGGCTCGGGGGTGACGCGTGGCACCGCAAGGGACGTTGGATCAAGGGCTATCAGCCTTGATCCGACGACTATTGTGCCTTGGGGCACGCCCAGGCGGAGAAGGAGAGATGGGGCGGAGGCGGAGACCGTGCACGACGGAGCGGCCGAGGTGGGCGGCGGTGAGCGCGACCTCAGCGTCGACCGACGGCGAAGGAAGGCCGAGGCGGAGGGGAGCCAACGGGGCGGAGCTAGCGTCGCGAAGGCGATGGCGATCGGTGGAGGAGCGAAGGCGAGGAAGTGGCGCCGCGCGGGCGGCGAGGCCGAGGCGATCGGCCGTGGTCGTGTGGCACGCTATGGCTGTGCGCGGACCACGAGGGGGCGTCGCACGGTGAGGCGCGACAGCGAGGTGGCTTGTGCGAGGTGGAGGGAACGAGTTGTGCGGTGGGAGAAGACCACGTATGCTGAGGTTGAGGGAGCAAGGGAGCGCTCCGGTTATGGCTCGAGTCGCAGGCGTACGACGAGCTAAGCAGCTCGATAGGGGGCTGCGACAGAGCTTCTTGAAGCTCTGGATCTCACCAAGTTCGGCCGCTGTCACCGGCGTAGGAAGAATGGGTGGATGGGTTTTGGAGCCGGCAAGGGGGCTGCTTTATAGGCGAGAAGATGGGTAACGGTTGCGGGGAAGAGTGATGGTCGATGGAGGGAGGAGGAGTGATGGCGGCGGTTACGAGGGAGGAGGAGAAACGACAGGGGGGCGCGGCTTGCAACGGCTGGAGGTAGAGGGTGGGGGTCACGTGCTTAGCACGTGACCCGGGGGAGAGGGCTGAAGTGAGAGGAAGTGGGGTGCCACGTGGCACGCCCAGAAGCTGCCACGTGGCGCCCCAAAAAAATTTCGAATTTCAAGAAGGAATAGAAATGGAAGGAGACCTCAGATCGAAAAATTTCCTTCACGAAAGTTGTTCGTCTCGACGAGATCTACAATTTTCATGAAGACCCAAGACCAAAAGAGGTCACCTGTGAGAAGTGGTATTTTTGGTGGCTTTCCATGTGTATAGAAAACTGATTTTTGGAGTTTTGTATTTTTTGGTGGTTTTAGAGAGCATAAAAATTATAGAAAAAATATGATAAAATACAAGAAAATTAATTACACACTAATCTAATTTTTTTAGATTTTTAATAAATAAGAAAATAGGAAAATAAAATAGAAGTCAGAATCACACAACTTTTATTCAGACCGACAACGGACACTTGGACTCGATCAGTTTCTTTGATTTCAGTTTTGATCTGGATCTGGATTTTCGCATCGCTTAATAAAACTTTCATCAAATAACACAAATGAAAAAGAAATAAAATTAAAAGGGTTAATTAAGTACATAAAAACTCAGGTCAAAAATAGCAAAAAGTCAAAATGCGCAAAAGAGGCCCAAAACCCAACTTTCGCAAATGAGCTCTGAAGTTTACGAAATTGGTCTTGTTTTGAAGGTATTTGAAAAATGGAGTACTTTAAAGGTGAGTAAACTAAAATCGGACACTGTATGTGGGAGATATGCTCATTTTAGTCCGTCAGATGTGAAATTAGACTTTGGGATTATTTGACACTTATTGGGGTTAATAATTTTTTTGTATTTTTTATTTAATAAGGTTAGCAATATCTACACAATGGAGGTGGTTTGGGGTTAATCTGAGTTAGGATGAATTAATTAAAAATGTGAGAAGTTAGCGGCTTTTTGGGCTAATTTACACTTGGGATTTTTAATGCAATTATGCATGATGAAATGCAGATATTATTTACATATGTATGAATGCTAATAATGCTCTATTAATGATTAATTACAAGTGAATGATGGCGAACAGAGCCTAAATGACCAATTGTAGCATGATGAATACGAGATCCATCATACCCATATACTTAAACCATGCTCGTCCCTGAGCATTAATGAATGAATGTCTTAGTTGAATACATCTCTGACTGTGCATGTGAATTTTCAAGGCTCAATTCATAGAAGACCCTTAATTTGAGTGATCCTAAAATTCTGGGTTCAAGCAAGCTTTAATCAGAAGGAACCCAACTTCTCTAATTTTCAGACTCTCTGTTTGTACATATAGTATAAGGATATGATTCTTAGTGTACTGCATTCATGAGAGTCAAGTCGAGACATCACCCAAAGTTCCAATCCAAGAGACTCTCCTCTAGACCTAATCCTCAACACTAGGGAATAAGTCTATTCTTGCTTCAGTCAACCGTCTCATTAGTTTGTCAGACTTAAAAGTGCATATGGACGGCCAGATGATGGAGGGCATAGGATTGTGTCTAATTTTCTCTCCCTCACATTGGAACAAGGGGTCTCTCGAGTGCCTTTTTACTCAACACGTGCAAATTTTTAGATTTGTTGATCAATGTGTCCGTCAAGAGAATTTGGAGTCATCTGCACTTGTTTTTTCTGGGAGTACACTGGGGTGTGTCTCTTTTGAGTATCTAAGATACCTTCGATACCCAGACTTGTAGCATTTACGATGCAGAGCCCTTTTTTGGTGTCAGCCCGACTCCTTGGTCCTAATTAGCGTTTTGTCCAAGTGGACACTTTAAAAATATTTGGAGCGCTCGCCATTGGTGGAAGCTCATTTATAATTTGACTTTGGATGATAGAGCTTTTCTTGGCATTTATATTATATATATATATATTTTTTGGCAAGCTCCACTGCTTTTACCAAAAGTTGGCGCACACTGATCAATAATTTTCATTAAGTTTCATAACACCCTGGCACTTAGGTCATTTATCAAAGAGATAGCATATGAATCTTGTTCACATACTGGCTAGGGTTTTGCTGACACTTAGGTTTTCTGCAGCCTTCATTAACTTTACCCCATCCTCGAATATCATCAGATCGGGTCTAAACTCAAATCTCTAGTCCTAGTTCCTCAAGTGATATCTCAACTCATCTCATCAATCATGCAGTTGTGGGAGTGATTGTGATGATCATATTCTTTGAAGGTAGAGATGAAGAGTGCAATATAGCGCTCAAATCTTTCTAACTAGGGAAGTGTGGATTATTAAGTTCAAAACCTTAATGACTAAGGCAGGCTAACTCAAAATCTCAAGATCTCAGAAATCAAGTGTCCTAAAAAATTCTCAAGCCTTGAGCGATGGTGAATGTGTCAGGAATATATCGACCAAGGAATGCATGAAATGCTTGATGAAATGCAAGACCATGAGTGATGATTTTCTTTTTGTCTTTTTTATGCAAAAAGTTTTTTTTGGGTTTTTGTTTTGTTTTTTTTTGTTTTTTTTGAAAAATAGGTAATATTCTACTTGTACCCATCCCCGATGTTAGATAAAAACGATTAAAGTACGAGCTATAGATAAAGTAGATAAAAAATATACAAACACCCCCCATACTTAGCTTGTGCTATGTCCTCATGGCACAAAGTGAAATGTAGACATAGCTCGTACGAAGTATAGATGGGTTAAAAACAAAAGAGAAGCGATGTATAAACAATGGTAGCGGTCCTCCTATACTTAGGCTCAGGTCAACCTAAGTATAATCGGATAATTACAGATGGGGAACCGGGTAGATTTGCGGATGTACAAGATCAAGGAGGTTTGCGACGGACCTTCTTGCGGGAGTGTGGAGGGAGATAGTATGGAGATGTGGAGGGCGATGAAGAGGGGGCCGATGAAGAAGACCAGCCATCGTCGGAGTCATCCTTAGGAGAATAGTAGTCGTCTGCAGAGGATCTCCAACTTTTGTCGATCAGAGGTAAGTGCCCTTGGATCAGAGCTGTACCTACTGCACTTATCTGATGTACCACCTCAGGACCGGACAAGGACTCTTCAGAAATCACCTGATGTCTAAGGTCAAAGGTGACTTTCTTGGTCGGTTTATTTCCTTGAGAAGTATTGGGAGGAAGTTGGACAGTCTTCATCTCCCTGTCTTGAGTAACTGATTTGGCATTCGTGAGTTCCTCATCAGATGAATCCCTGTAAAAGTTGACCAATTCTTGAAGGGTCATGCGCTGCTTCGGTTGAGGGAGATTGTTCTTGATGATTTTGTGGTTTATGGCTGGGGGTGTTGATGTCACTTTCGGATGATCGTGAATTTTGGTGACATCGGATGTTTCTGGAGTCGGTTCCTTATATGGTTCAAGTATCTCATGAACTACTGCCGACTCAAAGATTGGACCACTCAAATACTCGTGATGATCTTCAATAATATGGTCCAAATCTTCATAAGCTCCAAAATCATGATTTTTCCTAGGAGCAGTGATAGGGTGGTGAGAATCCGAAGTTTCTCCAACAGTTAGTCTATTAGGTGACTCTCCTAGGGTTTGTCTCAGTGTATCATGTGGAGATGTCTGATAATGTGAAATATAACTATCGGTTTCAAGCTGGTTTTCCTCAGAGCAGGTTGTGTCATTGGCGGTTTGTTCATCGTGGTCCGAGTTCGGGAACTTGATTTCCTGAGTCTCACAATCGACGATCGCCTTAGCGGAGGCTAAGAATGGCTTTCCTAAAATGATAGGAGACTCAGATAACCTTCCGGGGTGCTCAATGTTAAGGACAATAAAGTCCACTTTATGTTCTTTACCTCGGAAATTGACAACGACAGAAACGATCGTCCGCGGTCTTTTGGTAGATCGATTGGGTAATTGAACGATCACCCTAGTCTTTTTGAGTTGTCTGAATTTAAGTTGATTAAAGACGGACTTCGGGAGGATGTTTAATGTGGAGTCGTCGTCTAACCGAACATGAGTGAATGTTGAATCCTCAATTTCACATGTGATCCGAGTCAACCGCTTGACTTTGCGGCTTTTGATTTTATGATTCATCACCAAAGAACTAGCCATAGATATGACATGATATTCAGTCCTGGATCGTTTCTTGCTCGTCTTTTTGGGGTTCAGTCAACTTTTCACAAATGTCTTAAGATCGGGCACATATTCTACGGCTTTGATCAATGGAAGCTCTAAGATCAGACTCTTGCAAAATGCTTCCATTTCAGAATTGTCCAATTTTTTTGAGTTTTCAAAATTTTCAATTTTTTTGGTATTTTGTATGATATGGTCAGTCGGGGGGTCAGAGGTCAGCGGTGGATGTGCTTGATTGTAATGATCCAGTGGTTCGCATGGTGGTGGCCTCAATCCTTCTGAATTTTGCATAGACTGGATGAGATCATATATTCTCTTAGTTAAAGTGTCCGCTCTATGATTAATCCGAGCAATCTCATCCTCAAACATCTCATGACTAGTGATTGAATAATCATTCTCCATGTGTCGTGATTCTGGCATGTAACCTTGAGTAGAGTATTGATTGTTCATAAACATTATGCTCTGTCGTGAGTTATATTTCCTTGACTTTGATTCTCTCGTGGATTGTCGAAGGAAAATTGATTTTACTCAAAAGGATAGTCATCTTGAGTAGGGGGTGGTTCAAGAGGTTTTGAGATCATAGTAACCGGAAATTGTGTTGTACTATCAATATCGGTCACTATTTTGTTCATTCTCAATTCTGGTCTCTCTCTCATATCCATAAGATTGTCAAAATGTGAGAGGTCTATTACAAGAAGAAGAAGAAGTGTGGTCATAGGGTGGGATGTATGGGAAGGAAGAGAATGATGGCTGAAGAGAATTGGATTTGAAGCTCAGGTTCTCTTGAAGAGTGTGAGAAGAAGAATATCGGGATAAGATCGTGGAGATCAGAAAAGAAGACCACTGTGCCGACATCTTCTCAAGATGGAAGGAATGATCAGCGAACCACGATTTACTTGCAATTGCAAGGTCTTTTATATACACAAATCAAAACACAAAACAAACACGTTGACTCACCCACTCAACACTGGTGAAGGCACGTTAAGGTTCGGCCGCTTATCTTTTCGATTTTAATTTAATGACAGACAATCTTGAAAATTAAGCGGAGTTGTTAGGTACCGAAATTTTTCACAAAGATTGTCCCGAGTTCGTACAACTAGTTGCACCTACTCTCAGCCAGGATTGGAGATTGTGTTGATCTTGGTAAGCTTATATCGCTGCACATCGCCTCAACCAATCCTCCAATACTACCCAGACAATTTCCTTTTCTTTTATTAAACAGGATTTCAAACCCTCGGCCTGGAAAATAAATGAGCACACCGTCCTCGAGGACTCGGTTGCTTAAAGCCGCAGGCTAACATTTAATCATATAATCTAGCAGCTTTAAATACATATTATCATGATCCAGCCGCTATTGAACCACCCGGGCCTCCACATGACACGATTACATCTTCCGTCGTTCAACCCAAAGATATTGGCTCCCGGTACCACGCGTTGCAAATCACTCATTTCGTGCGCACTTATCATAACAGGACAACCGTGTACCACCTAGGTAGGGAAACGCCAATACGGGTTCCTTCCAACAAACCTAGAGATTGCATGCCCGACCTGTAGTTCTACTCCCGGTCATCCTTAACGTGACATACGATCCTTTTCAGGATCCAACTCAACCCACGTCAATTCCCATGATGTAATTCTTTCATCAAGTCTTCGATTTACATAATCAGCAACACTTAATATAGACTCACATATATTTTTCATATGCATATATACTCGTATTTATGCCTATTTTAACTCCCAAACCCTAACTTTCAAAGCCACCGTATCGATTTGATGCTTAAACCTTATTTTAGTGGGAATCACAAAGTAACTCTTCAGACTTTTTCAAAAATAGCCAGATTTTGGGTTCTTCATAGCAAAGAACATAAAATCTGGATTTCAATAATCTCGTATGAAAACCCAACAACAAAAGGAAGGATTTCATTACCTAATCGAGCTCTCTCGCGTATGCAAGGCTTTATCGTGATTTATTTTCAGAAAGGATGTTTTAAGGCTCCTAAAAAGATCAAATTTCATTTTCGTATCAAAAAACGCTAAGAACGTGTCAAGATAGCGAAGAACGAACGAAGAACACGAAGAAACGAAGAACGCCAAGAACATATTTTTTTCCTTGAAATTTCGGCAGATTTTCCCTTATATCGGGTCATATTTCTTGGAAAAGTTTGGCAGAGTTTTCCCTTATATCGGGACATATTTCTCGGAAAATTTTGGCAGAGTTTCCCCTTATATCGGGACATTTCTTGGAAAATTTCAGCAGAGTTTCCCCTTATATCGGGACATATTTCTCGGAAATTTTCGGCAGAGTTTCCCCTTATATTGGGATATATTTTTTGAATAATTCGGCAGAGTTTCCCCTTTTATCGGGACATATTTCTCAGAAAATTTCGACAGAGTTTCCCCTTATATCGGGACATATTTCAAAATAAAAATGAAAAGAATTCCCTCTATAAAATCAATCGAGAGGAAAACAACAACGAAACTGAAAGAATATACTCAAACAACAAGAGATGAAGAATCGGTAGACACCACGCATCTTAGGTGACTGAATGTGTAACGAATCACAGGGTTCACTGATATGCATAATCGCCCGCACCTAAGTAGGGTATTACACATATTTTTCCATCAATTGAAAGAATAAAAACATAAACGATGGAGAATCGGTAGACACCATGCGGCTTAGATGAGTGAATGTGTGACGAATAACAAGATTCACTGACGTGTATAGTCGCCCACACCTAAGTAAGGTGTTACACAGATTTCTCTTTGACCCACAACAGAAAACGAATCGGAAAGAAAGATGAATCAAGAACAAAGCTTGGAAGAGAATAGGATGAATTGAAATCCTAGCTTACGAAACAAACTAAGAGAGGATCATACCTTTCTCCTCCTCGTTCTCCCGGCAGCGCTTCGCTAGTGCTCCTCCCTCGCCTCACACTCCTCCTCCCGACCTCTCGACCCTAGCACTTAGGTGGTGGTGGTAGTGGAAATCGTAGAGAATGAATGGGTAGGGGGTCTATTTATAGGCTCCAGAAAACCGCTAACCATGGTTAGAAAACCATGGTTTAGACCTTAACCATGGTTTAGCGACCCGTGGTTTGGCCCATGGTTTTAGCCAAAACTTATCTCAAACTTGGGGCTTAAGTTAGAACATTCTAGAGGATTATAAATTCGCTAATGACGCTTAATTAACATTAATCGTGATTAACTTTCACTAATCACGATTTAACTTTCGCGGCTTACACTTATCTTTTGCTAACTATTGATTAGTGTTTGCTAATGATCATTAGCGGTTTTCAATCCGTCATTAGTTTCTTTAATCATGTTTAATTAGTCTTAATGAAAGTCATTATGGGTTAATGACGTCTTTCACCCTCCTTACTTCTCTTTCTTCCGAAAATCATAACAAATCGAAACGAAGTCCGATTCACACGAAATAAATTCTGTTGGTTTCCTCTTGACGAGCCGGATCTTATTATATAGGATCTGAGATATGCCAAGTTTCAAGGCTTTACAAATATGAAACCTAAGGTTGCTACATATAGATGTCCTCTTCGAGGTATCCATTAAGGAATGTTGTCTTGACATCCATCTGCTAGATATCATAGTCAAGTGTGCAGTTATAACTAGTGATGCCCTGATGGACTTAAGCATAGCTACTGGGGAGAATGTGTCAACGTAATCGATGCATTCTCTCTGGGTGTAGTCCTTGACTACGAGACGTGCTTGAAAGGTCTCTACCTTACCATCGAGTCCTCCCTTTCTCTTGAAGATCCATTTGCTCCCAATGGATTTAACCCTTTAGGTGGATCTTTGAGGGTCCATACACAATTATTGTGCATGGAGTCTATCTCAGACTTCATTACTAGCATCCAATTGTCCATATCCTTATCTCCCAACGCCTCATCATAAGAATTTGGATCATCGTCGTATTCTTTTGATACAAGGAATCCATATATTTCAAGTTGTCTTAGAACCCTATAACTCTTTCTAAGAGGTATGCTCGTGCCATTTTCAATTATCTCTTTGATTTTTGATGTGGTAACTTCATTGATCTCACTAGACTCAATTAGTTCATTAACTTTATTACTGTATTGACTTTTAAGGAATTCATCTTGCAAATTTTTGACATCTCTAGAAAAAATACCTTTTGAGTCTCAGGATCATAAAGTTGATATCCAATACCATTCTTTATGTATCCAATGAAGTAGCACACTTTATTATGAGATTCCAACTTGCTTGCATCCACATTTTTAGAATGTACAAAACAACCCCAAATCCTTCAATGTCATACACTCGGCTCGATACCATACCAAAGTTCCTTAGAGGTTTTAGGTACATATTTAGATGGAATCTTGTTTAGGACATAAGCTGCAGTCTCTACTCATGTCCCTAGAAACTAAGAGGTAAGTTTTCTCTACTCATCAGTGATATTACCATCTCCAACATGGTTTTGTTGCATCTCGCTACAACTCTGTTGAGCTGAGGAGTACCTGGAGGAGTGAGATTGGAAATAATTCCTCTCTCCTAAATGTATTCTTTGAATTCATATGAGACGTATTCACCACCTTGATCATATCGAATTCACTTGATCTTCTTTCCAAATTGGTTCTCAACCAAAGCCATAAACTCTTTGAAAATTTCAAAGGTTTTGTGTTTGTGATGTAACAAGAAGATAAAATGATACACCGAATGATCATCAATAAAGGTCACATAATATTGATATCCATTATGAGTTGCAATACTAAAGGGATCACGTACATCAATATGTATTAAGTCAAATAGACCTTTGCATCTTTCACTTTTCTTAGAGAAGGGTGCTATGGATATTTTTCCATGAATACAATATTCGCAAGTTGATAACATATAGTCTTCTTGGAAATCTAGAGGTCCGTCTTTTACCAGTCTATTAATAACATCAACAGACACATGTCTAAGTCTTTAATGACATATCATAGTTAAATGATATCCATCCTATCTTGATCATTTAAGGGCTTTATTAATAGTGGTATTTACATCCACGATACATTGTTGCATGTTCAATTCATAGAGTCTATTTGTTTTAGAGAACCGTCTGCTATAAATTACCATAATGACTTATGATAGTTTATTACAAAAAAGGAAAATATATCCATGTCTAACTAGCATAGATACATATAGTAAGTTCCTTCTAACATCCGATTTATAGAAACAATATCTAATATCTAGAACTCTTCCTCTATATAATGATAGTCTACATGTTCCAAGGACGATCACAACAGTGGTTATTGGATCGCATATGGATGACTATCTCCCCTTTATCAAGTTTTCTGGTGTCTTGAAACATATTCAACTGATTACATACATGAACAGAATCAACAGAATAGAACCCAACTTCCTTATATCCTATGAGTAAGCTGATTTCAATTATGAAGTAGATTTCTTATTTTACAAAGTTACACATTTGCCCTTCTCTAAGGATTTTAGATATTTAGGATAGTTACTCTTACATAATCCCAGCTTATAATAGTGATGGTAGACATCTCCATGGATGTTACATGTTTTGAAGCATACAATCAATAGTTGGACCTTTCTTCTTCTCTTGGTTCGGACACTTCCGAGATCCATGCTTCCTGTTGTGCTTCCCTTTAACTTGTGCAACTATTGCACTGCTAGAAGGATATCCTTCTTCTTGATTTACTTGGTGGACCGTAATGTAGAAAGAGTGTGGTTCACATTTCCATACATCTCCTTTGTATTCAAGAGGATGTTGTGAGAGGATTCAATGTCTATAAATTGCTTCTAAAGTACATTAGACAGTGATTGGAGAATGTAGCAACGAGTGATCGAATGATCTTCATCCCACTTCTTGTTGAACTCATGAGCATCCTCTGTCTGAGGGCTCTCATACTTCATAAATGAGAGCACATATGCTATGCTCTTTGTCTCAAGTGTGAGTTCCAAATTACAAATCCAATATGAATAATTTGGACCGATCAACTGATTCATCTCAAGTATCTTATTCAATGGGTTGAGAATTTTCATCTTAATTTAAGAATGTACTTAAATAAATAATCTTAATTAAGGAGATTAAACTTTTAAATATTTTTAAATCAAGATGTTCTTGTTTTTTTGTACTTCGAAAGTCTTTCTCTTGTAAGCTTTCAAAGCATGAGGCAGACTAACCCAACGGCCTCACTATGAGATCTGAGTCTCCTTTCCACTTTAATTGCACCCTAATAATATGAGAAAATATAACTACAGTGAAAAAGGGAGAACTCTTTCTGCCTTGCAATCCATCTTGCATTCTCAGCTTGGTCTTCAACATCCGCACCTCCAATATATATGGAGTTAACACTGTGTCAATTAAACCAACCGTCAGTGAGCGAATTTCAAATATTATGCTATACCAATCCAATATAACCTCAATAATGTGGGGAACAATATTGAGTCCAAAAAAACTATGCATACGACCTATCTCATTCGAGAAATGAAGAATCCAATCATTGTGAATTTCTATCCTCGAGGCATGACTATGCATGAGCGTGTCCAAAATACAACCCATGGTGATGGAGTTCTTTGTAATGATTGAAGATCATGGATGTTGTCACATGAATTGTTTATATTTTACTTAAATTTATCATTAATCATTTAAAATCATATTCTCATGACTAATGTAATAAGAAATAAGCATCGATTAATTTTCTTAGTTTTAATCCAATTTAAATATCAACAATCAAGAAATCCAAACATTTCAAATTATGCACTCGATGCTATGCACCATTGCCTAGTTCAATTTATTATTCCAATTTAGCTGTTAAAGTATGCACTGACTTCTCATGCTACCCTTCCTTGAAATGGATCCAATAAGACCATGCATAATATGCCAACAGGGAACGCTTCCAATGCCAACCGTAGTAGGGTGTCAATTAAGTAACCCATCAACATATCCATGCCCGGTCACCTTCACCGTTCCAATTCTAGATAACATAATTGGTACATATTGTACTAAGGTATTTCATCGATCTTTTATTCGTATACTATACTATAGTATATAATAATCTCTCAGAGATTCATGAATTTAAAATATTCTTAATTTCCATTACAACAATTAGACAATTATGGTGAAATCGATCCAATAGATTCACAATTTCCAATTGATTCTCAAATAGCCAAGTGCACAAATGACTAAAGGAAATGTGAAATTAAATAGACATTCTACTTTATTGCAAGCATATAAATAAACAAACAATGATTTCAATTTCTAAATTTGCAAGACATGACCATTACGCTTCAAATTAAAAAGCATTATATAACTTGAACTTAAAATTCGTCTCAACCCTAAATATTTCTAAAATATTATGTCAAACTTCTGATTTCAATATATTACATATATTTCCATCTATTTTGAGTCCCATAAGCTATTAGACAATCGAGTCCTCCTCCAACTGCCTATACGAAGAAATATAATTTCTTAAGGTCGCACAGTCGGGATCGTCCAAAACCTTTTCATACTAACTGGGGACTTCAATAAGTATTTTATTATGTTAAATAAATAAAAAAATAACAAAATTTTTAATATTTTCTATCTACAGTCTTTAATCAATATCTAGGTATGTGATCGTCTTCGACATCTGAATCTTCTCCCAAATGCCACCAACTATTGTTATGTATTTTACGCATGAGTTCGAACCTTCTAGACGTCATATATATCCCCAAAACTGGTTCCAAACAAGGGAGAACACCAACAACATCGTATGTCATCGAATCACTCGAATATCAAAATAATCACAAAATAATGTATACGATGACCGGGATAATATTAGAGGATGTGTGCCTCCAATAATTTGGACATTGAGATTGAATATTGGAGTAAAATAAAATGATACTTAATCCAATTAGTTCTCATATCATTAATCCAATAAGTGGAATCACTAAAATCCATCTGTTTTCACCATTCTCTCAAAATGGAATCGACATGGTAGATGATCTATTAAGATAAATTTAACCCATAGTATTCGCAATACTCATTCATCCTTCATACTGGAAGACTTTGATATATTCGAAGTTCAAATCCTAGTTTGACTGTCTTATTTGGAACATATTAATAGATTTCTCATTCAATAATTGATTGACAATATTAATCATATACTTTCCAAAAGTATATATTAATATATGGAATTCATGTCTTATTTCGTAAACAAGATGACCATGCATGAAATTTTTAGGATCCTAAAATATCTCATGAGTGAGCTCTATCTCCCCGTTCATCAAGTATGAATCTACATGATTCCTTCGAGGGATCATGCTTCTCATATATCCTCATGTGCACACTAACTAGCTGGTATATGAACCTTGGTTAGGTCTTCAACCTAATTGTCTGTCTAATGTGCACATTTAGACGTATATATAAGTCTTTGATCATAGAATGTGTGCTTGATCATGACAGTTACAATTTAAGTCTTAGTTTAGCTCGACCTCATCAAGTCAACTCTGTGGTCTGATTATTCCGACACGTCCGAATCGTGATTCCTATGAAGATGACATGCATCAAGAGGTTAGTCGGAAATCAATCTTTAGAGAAATATTGCAATCGCTTTTTCAGACTAGAGATCATTGTTGAATATCACATGTTAATATCAGTTGTGTCCTCCCAGCTCCATGGTATTCAATATGACCATGGTACATGACCTTATTTGTACAAAGAGACCTATCATTAAGTGCATTCACAAATATTTATTTCAAATGGACATGAGAAAACAATAACTTCTTTTCCAATAATGGGTCGCTAAGGGCTTACAAGTCCAACAACTACTAACTTCATGGGAAGACAAGCATTTCTTCAACTAGAATGTTGGAGAGAGAGAGAGAGAGGTGAATCAGAGATGGAATATAAATTATAGTGGCACCATGTGGTGCAACCACAACAATCATAAAAATGTAAAAATGGAAAAAATGACCGAACTTCAAAAAAATTTAAAAAATGAAAAATATAGGAAAAACACTTTTTTGTATAAGGGTTTAACGGTAATTTAGCTAAATGAAAGAGTTGTAATTTTTTTGGTTCAAATACAAACATTTTATGCATGTATTGGGTGGTTTTAATTTTATTTATTGTATGGTGTATACATGTTTTATAGTTTATTACTATCATACATTATATTAGGCACCTCACGTGTATCTTGTATATTCAAGGTAGAAAATGTACAAGGTCCTTAATAGGTGTACAATCCCGATGAATTAAGGTTTCTTATTTTTGTCCTTTATTTATATATTTTTAAATTTTTTTATGATAAATTACACTAATATAATATATTTACGAAAATAAAATCTAAGAAGAATAAGATGTAATGTTCCATTGGTTGTATGAAATAAAGTCAAAATGAGATCACATGATGTACAATAAGGTCCCAAACCCTACTTTGCATACATGAACTCTATTCACCTAAAAGTTATATATATGTATATATATAAGTATATATTTAGTGAAAAATATAAAAGATGAGTAGATAGAACCGTTTTAAAGGTGAGTTAGAGTTCGATTAAAGCTTGCATCGTCATGATATAGGTGATAATGAGTTTAAGGTTCCTTGGTATATGTGATTAGCATATTTTTGAATTATGTACTTTTATCACATTTTTATTGAAAGAATACACGTTGATTCAAGTTATTTGGAGCTTGTTTGAGCTCTATAAATAATCAAGAGGATTTTCTATTTATTTAGAGTATTAAATTAACTGTTATATTTGTAAAATTGAGTATCTTTTTTGATTTTTTCTTGAGTTTCTCTCTTTGGTATTATTTGTATGTTATAACAAGGTTTGTTTGCTAGTATATTTCTACAAAAAAGACATTTATGTGGGTTTTGTGTGTGTTAATCGAGAATTTCGATCAAAATTTGAGTACGAGCATGCATAAAAACAATATGAAAAATCAAGACGTGAATCTTCTTATTAGTAACAAAAGATAACAATGACACTTGTGCCCCTAATTTTTATAATTACACATGCTTTTATAAATAAAGTTCATTTGATAAAGGAAGATGCGATAACTAACCAGAGGACCACAATTATTATTATTATGTAGTTCCCTTAGCAACATAAGTGTAATGGAAAAAAAGATGGAGTATAAATGTTTATTGGCAAATCTTGAAGGGGCATAACTATCAATATCCTTATATCGTACAACTGAATTTTAATTCAATCATTCAAAATGATCACAAATAAACTAGGGATTTTTACATGTGTCTTTAGAGTTTGTGTAGTTACACTTATACCCCTATATTTTTTGGCAAGAACACTTAGACTCTTACCTTCTTGCACCACAGTAACTATTTCCATCGGGTTAGTTGATGTCCTTTCTTATCTCAAACAAATGTTAATTTATGAACACAAGCATTATTATAAAAGAAAGAGAGGGATACAAGTGTAGTTATTTATTTGTATCCAACCTTCTTTTTTCTCATCTTCTACTCCAAAACCATAAGAGATCTAAAGTAAAAATCGAAGTATATGCCAAAAGAAAGAATGACCCCATTAGAATGATGATTATCAGAAGCTTAGCATGTCACCAATAGAGACCTTGCATAATATTTGAAAACATGAGGCTGCCATTCTACTAATTTTCAACAGACCCATATAAGTAGACCAACCCATTCCCCCTCTCCTTTATGCAATGAGCACTCTCCTCTCATCAACAACAACATCTCCAATGAGCATCAACATCATCACCTATCCGTCCTCATAGTGTAGAACAAGTCCACCCTCTTCCACTACCACAACTTCGTCTTCAGCTCCAATGTCAACCTCATCTTATGTGTCGACAATGACTTCACCACCCACTCCTCTGCCACCATTCTCCTCATGGATGATACTGATGAGCCCCTCCTCATCATCATGCAAGGGTTCGAGTAGTGGGGGGGGGGGGTGCAATATGTATGAGCAGAATAGAAGGGTGGCGATTCAAGCTGGTGGTACATGAGGGCATCCACAGGGTCGTCGTGATGACCATACTCGTTGTTCTCAATCAAATATTTGGCTTGAGATAGATCTTTTATGAATTGGATATCTCTATCTTATATACTTAACACAAGGTTATTCGACTTCGCCAAGAACATTTTACCAAGGAGAAAGGTGTAACGTCCTAGGCTTAGGTCATCGGTCCGTTATCAAGGAAAAATGACCTGATAACTTGTCAGGTTAGGGCTTAAATTGAACCCGTTGGCAACCACCTGAAATGCTTAAGCTCAAGTTGTCAAGTCGTAATCCCCACCACTTATAACCCACACCTATATTTCGTGAGTTTTAGATGTGGGACTTTTTTTGAGGATATGTGTGTTACAACCTTCCCCACTTATATTCACAACGTCCTCGTTACGACATGGAGCATGCAACTGACACTATCACTGGAAATAAGTGACTAGCCATGTCGCAACGAGGACATTGCGAAAATAAGTAGGGGAGGTTGTAACACCCCAACCTCCAAACATAGTCTCCTATCAAAAACTCACAAAGTGTTAGAGTGAGTTATAAGTGGTGGGGATTACTACTTGACAACCTGGGCTTAAACATTTTGGGTGGTCAACAGATCATTTGGGTTCGAACTCAATAAGTTGTCGGGTTAGTTTTCCTTGATAATGGATCAGGGACCTAAGCCCAAGACATTACAAATGGTATCAGAGCAGTTTCCCTCTGATAGTGGAAAGGGCTACCCGAAGGGACCTAAGTCGGGAGTGTGCATCCATCACTATCACTGGAAATAAGTGATTGGCCATGTCGCAATGAGGACGTTGCGAAAATAAGTGGGGGAGGTTGTAACACCCGAACCTCCAAACATAGTCCCACATCTAAAACTCATAAAGTGTGAGAGTGTGTTATAAGTGGTGGGGATTACTACTTGACGACTTGGGCTTCTACATTTTTGGGTGGTTGTGAATAGGTCCATTTAGGGCCCAAAACCAATAAGTTTCAGGGTCAATTCTCTCCGTTAACGGATCATGGACCTCAGTTCGGGACGTTACAAATGATATCAAAGCCAATTTTCCTCTGATAGTGGAAAGAGTAACCCGAGAGATAGAACCATCGTACAAAGAGATATGAGAACATGGTTAATCGGAGCATGCAACCACCATGTCATTGAGAATAAGTGATGAATCATGTCTTAACGAGGACGTTGCGAATATAAATGGGGGGGGGTGTTGTAACATCCATACTCCCAAACATAGTCCCACATCTAAAACTCACAAAAGTGTGAAAGTGAGTTATAAGTGGTGACCTTAAGCATTTTGGATGGTTGTGAATGTGTCTATTTAAGACCCAAACACAACAAGTTGTCAGGTCAGTTCTCGCCGTTAACGGATCGATGAACTAAGCTTGTGACCTTACAAAAGGAGGAGGGGGCTAACTCAAGAGTACAAGTATAACAATATATTCAATCCAAACAAGACTTCAGTTTGAATAAACCAGAATTCGAGTTATTTTAATAGACGGTAAAATAAGGAAAGAACATGACTTCATGGTAAAAAAGTAAGGGCATAGATGTTATCGTGAAAAAGTAAGTGCATAAATGTAATTGTGAAATTAGGAAGAAACCATGTGCAAAAATTCCAATTAACTATTCTTTCAAACTCTACAACAAAAAGGTTCTAATCGTTTGTAGTTTGTACCTTCTTAACTTCTTCAATATCCATTATACCCTTCTTTTTCTATGATATATGTTGCACCCCTGGTTTGTTACAAAATTACAATTCCACACTTCCATTAAGGTAAAGTAGCAGTATAAGTGATATGGTAAAAGGACAGAACGTAAGAAATCACGAGCACAAATCGATATTAAAAAAAGGAGAAAGTATTTCTTACATATTCTCCTATCCCAACTTATTTCGTATGTGTATACATTTATTTATGATTTTATGATTTATATAAAAAGGAAATGGTTCTAATTAAATGTAACAACTCCAAATCCGTCGCCAGTACCGATACCTCCTCCCAAACTCGCACGGTCGCCCCCAAACCTTTGCCGCCGCCGACTCGATTCTGTTTCTCCGTCTCCCCACCCAGAACAGAGTTAACCACTCCACCCCCACCGCCGCCGACGCGAAGGCCAACCAACCAACCCATGGCCGGTGGCTCCAGATCCACCCGCCAGATCGGCCTCCGCTCGTCCTCCCCCTTCAAGCTCATCCTCTCCTGCCTCCTCATCCTCCTCCTCCTCGCCGCCATCTCCCTCCTCTCCCCTCCCTCCCCCCCTTTCTCCTCCTCCTCCTCTCCTTCCACCCCCTCCGCCGACCTCCCTTCCGGGACGTTCCTTGCCCTCAAGTCTGACCCCCTCCGCACCCGCCTCGATCTGATCCACAAGCAGGCCATGGACCACGTCGCCCTCGTCAATGCCTACTCCTCCTACGCCCGCCGCCTCAAGCTCGACAACTCCAAGCTCCTACGCACCTTCCAGGACCTCGCCTCCTCCTTCTCCGACGTCGTCTCCAGGCTCGACTCCGCCACAACCGACGACACCGCCGAACGCCCCTTCGACGAAGACGCCCTGCGCTCCTTCGAGAAGGAGATCAAAGACAAGGTCAAGCTCGCCAGGCTACTCATCTCGGAGTCCAAGGAATCCTTCGACACCCAGCTCAAGATCCAGAAGCTCAGGGACACCATCTTTGCCGTCAACGAGCAGCTCAACCGCGCTAAGAAGCTCGGCGAATTGTCGTCCTCCATTGCCGCTGGATCCACACCCAAGTCCCTGCATTGCCTCTCGATGAGGCTGGTGAACGAGAGGGTCCTCAACCCCAATGATTATGTTGGTTACTATCGGAAGGCTGCCCGTGACCCCGTCTTCGAAGATCCAGATCTTCATCATCTTGCCATCTTCTCTGACAACGTCGTCGCTGTCGCTGTTGTTATTAACTCCACCATCAAGAGCTCCTTGGAGCCACGGAAGCTAGTGTTCCATGTGGTGACCGACACGATGAACTTGGCTGCTTTCCAGGTCTGGTTCAAGAAGAAGTCCCCTCCGCGTGGCGTGCGTGTGGAGATCCGGTCAACTGCGGACTTTGGATTCCTGAACTCGTCGTACTCCCCTATTGCCCGGGTTATTGAGGAGGGGAGGTATGACATCTCGATGCTGGAGCATCTCAAGTTTTACCTGCCGGAGATGTATCCGAAATTGAGGAAGATCGTTTACCTGGAGGATGATGTTGTCGTGCAGAGGGACCTTTCGGGATTGTGGAATGTTGATTTGGATGGAAGGGTGAATGGTGCTGTGGAAGTGTGCTTCGGGCCTTTTAGACGTTATTCACGGTACATGAACTTGTCGAGTCCGCTAATACGGGAACGGTTCAATTCCAAGGCTTGTGCATGGGCTTTCGGTGTCAATGTCTTTGATTTGGATGCCTGGAGGAGGGATAAATGCACTGATGAGTACCATAAATTTCTCCACTTGGTGAGTTGGCCGTCATGATTAACAATTTTCACATACATACTATATGGCATCATAGAATAAATTGGTGGTTTTGTTGATACAGAATAAAGATGGCAGTCTGTGGAAACTGGAGGAAACACTTCCTCTAGGACTTGCAACGTTTTACTTCAACACCAAGCCTTTGGAGAAGACATGGCATGTCATGGGTCTTGGATACAACCCCAGCATAAGCATGGACGAGATTGGCAAGGCAGCTGTGGTGCATTTCAACGGTAGAATGAAACCATGGCTCGACATCGCCTTGAACCAATACAAGAACCTCTGGATGAAGCATGTAGATTCTGACATAGAATACCTCCAGCTGTGCAACTTTGGCGTTTGAGGATTTGGATAGAAGGTTTTGTTTCCTATATATTGTTCTCCACATATATAAGAAGGCATGATTTAAAGTTCCAGTTGTTGTTTCCCACTATAATTAGTTGATCGATGCTGTTAAGCCATTCCTATCCTGATTCGGTGTGGCAGGCCTGCCAAGCAGGTTGATCTTTTGAGTACGTCTATAAGATTAGGTAGCTCATCAATATGGTCCTCACTTTCTCTGTTTTTCACGCCCTCTTGTATAAAAGGGATGCCAGTGTAATACCAGCCAAATTGCTGTATCTTTGCTCCAGAATTGAAGAATCATTTTTGAAGACATAGTTTATCTGTCAGTGCATCTAACATGGGCCTTTTACCTCGGGTGCAAACTTACACATTTAGTAATCAAGGAAACCCGCCCTGGTGCAGCGTGGAATTGGGAAAAAAATGAATTCAATTACTTTTGCAATTTGTTTTTATGTTTATTTACTTTTGTCCAATAAGAGTCAATTAATTAGATTTGTTAAGATTTTAATCCATTTATTTTAATCTTGCCCCTCCTATATAAAGGGGTTAGGAGGTCTTGTATGAGTTTCAGAGTCTTCATCCCCTCTCCTCCTCCTCTCCCTCTTTGTTTTGCACATCCACGCACCTTCTCATCCCCGAACTTCGTGCAGTTGGCGTGCTCTCGTCCTCCTCTAAATACCTCCATCCTAGAACCCGTATGCATCAATTGGTATAAGAGCATGGAGAATGAAGCGTTCCAACGATTCAATGATCTTGTCAATTATTTGTGGATGAGGTTCAACATGAGTCATCTCTGCCATGGCTCACATTCACGACATGAGAAGTTACAAGCAACGCCCTAATAAGCATCGAAGTCCAGAAGTGGTTGAATCTCTTGTTCGACAAAGAACCATTCAACTATGAAGAAGAATTGGCATGTACAACATCTATACACGCCATACTTGTGGAAGACAACGCGAAAAAAGAAGAAGAAATCAAAGAACTCAAGAAGATGCCTTCTTCGATGTTGTGCCTGCATCCTAGGTCGTAGTCCAAGTGATTCCAATGGAGGTTGCATCTGCAATTTGTCTACCCCTTCAAGTAAAATAACTCCCCCTTTTAGTTTTCCTCCAAGTCTAACTTTTAGACAAAGACTTTCTGGTAGGGCATCTTTATAAGATCCCCATGTTTGTATCTCTTTTCTTCGAAATAAGCATCGATTGGAGCTAAATCCTTAAATCCCGATAGGGTTCTTCAAGTCCAGCAAGGATGGTGGAATTTGCAATGAAGGCAGCGCCATGCTTTGATGGGAAGATGCTTGCGGGGTTGCTTGTTGTGCTCATGCCTTCTCCAAAATTCATGGTGATTGTTGCATTGACACAATGGGAATGTTGGTGACTGTGTGCGAAGGAGATGGCGAGGATGGTGAGGAGCCATGGAGGTGGCTGTAGTGATGATACAGGTTGGAGATGCGATGATGGTGCGGTGTGTAAGAGGGGTTGTAGCGACGATGTAGGTGACATGATGCAGCGTGGAACCAAAATATAGGACCGCATATTTATTTAATTTAGCTGTTAATTTTATTTACGTTTATTTGAGTTGTCGCAATTTTAATTAAATAAATGGGATCGCCTGTGATCTCAATCAATTAGTTAGAGTTTTGAATTTCAAAATTAGTCGATTAATTAGTTAGAGTCAAATTAGGATAATTGGTTTCAATTTGAATTTAGTTTCTATTTTTGTAATCTCATCCCTCATATATAAAGGGATGGTGGTCCATTGTTTTAGTCAGTTCAAGTTAATGAAAATTTGAGATTCATCTCTTCCCTCTCCCTTCTCTCTCTCCCCTCGCGTGATCTTCACGTTCTTCCCCCCTAATCCCTCGTATTCCCGACGAGCATTCTTCTTTTCAACTCCTCTAATTTATTCTCCACCAAAATCCACCATCCAAACTTATTTTCGCCGTCATCGCAAATACGATTTGCATCATTTAGTATCAGAGCATGGCCTACAGATCGTCCTCACGATCTGACGATCCGTCCAGATATTCGCGCCGACATGCATCAAGGGACTATCGTTCGTCCGAACGAAAACGGCAAGCCGACGACGCCCTCAACAAGGAGACGATGAGAATGCTACGTGATTTACAAACCACGTTCCACTTCTAGTTTCGAGATCTTATGGTAGACTACACGTCGCCCAATCGAAATCTTCCACTGTCGTAGCCGTTGTCCAGATTCTTGATGAAGAAAAACTCGCCGTGAAGGACGATTCGGTCGTTGTCCAGGCCATTTCAGAGGAGAAAAACGATGAACTGCTCGCTGCCCAGCCCATCTCAGAGGGAAAAGATGCCGTCGCCAAGGAGTTATTCGCTGTCCAGCCCGTTCCGGAAGAAAAAAAGCTGAAACGCTTGCTGTCCAGGTATTTTCAGACCTGCAGAACCCCCTGGAATCGAGCTACGCCCCACCCGCTGCACCCGCTACACCCGCACCGCCATCCCCTGCACCGACGAGCCCCCCTGCCCCATCACCACCGCCCTTTTCCCTCCTTGCCACCAACGCACCCCCTGCACCGACGACCCCATCCCCATCACCGCCACCCCATACGCCCTCGCCAACACCCTCGACCCCCGCCCCGACAACCTCGCCCACCATCCCAGGACCCCCCGCGACATGTTCCCCAACCCCCGTGTCCCCTCCCCCAAACCCAGTTCCCCCTCCCAACCTCCCCCTCGTGCCTCGCGAGCCATCACCCAACCCCAAACCGTGCCGCCGCCCCTTCTTCCCAATCCCCAGTACCCATCCTCCCCCACCACCCCTTTCCCTTCTCCACCCGTCACCCGCTTCCACCCTCCAATCCGCGCGCGCCTGCACCCCCACCCTCCCCTTCCTCCCAGCACCCCACCAGCCGCCAGTACCCCCTCTCGCCCTGTGTCGCCCCAGCATATATCCCGCGCCCCGCCCCTCGATCGCGCCGGCCCTCCTACAGGCACCATTGGGCCTTGCGGGCCACCTAGCGTCCGCCGCCACCACTGCCAGGGAATGAGAGGCCAAACCCTAACAGGAGGCCCGACATCTACGGGGCTCCAATTCCGTGAAACTTGGGATAAGAAGCTAATTTGGAAAATTTGCAGGAATACCCCCTTTCCCAAAGGCTCACGTCAGAAGGGTTATATGGAGAATAAAACGTGCTTTGATATTATTTAAGTAAAGGGGTGCGAAATTTGCATGCCAACCCCCTGAAGCAGAAATATTTAAAGAGTAGTGCTGAAAAAAAGAAAGCTGGGAACCCTCCTTATCCAAATAGGACTAGGACCATGGGTTTCGCCTATTTAAAGGCCCCATGGCTTAATTCCCTGGATACATCTCCCCCTCTACTCTCATTGTGCTATTGCTTTGCTATGGATTCTCCGAAGGCCATGTTGTTCATGCCTCATCAATTTTTCAATCACCGCAATGAGGAGACAAAGTTCAGCCATCTGGGTTCCACCATTTGCTCCACATCTATTCTTTCACAAGGCGAATAAGATAATTGACATCAAATCGGAAAGCTTCAAAGATCCAACAATTCGTCAGGAGACGAATTTTTAAAAGCGGAGGAGAGTTGATGCAGCGTGGAACCGAAATATAGGGCCACATATTTATTTAATTTTAGCCGTTAATTTTATTTACGCTTATTTGAGTTGTCATAATTTTAATTAAATAAATGGGATCGCCTGTGATCTTAATCAATTAGTTAGAGATTTGAATTTCAAAATTACTCGGTTAATTAGTTAGAGTCAAATTAGGATAATTAGTTTCAATTTGAATTTAGTTTCTATTTTTGTAATGTCATCCCTCCTATATAAAGGGATGGTGGTCCATTGTTTTAGTCAGTTCAAGTTAATGAAAATTTGAGATTTATCTCTCCCCTCTCCCTTCTCTCTCTCTCTCTCTCCCCTCACGTGATCTTCACGTTCTTCCTCCCCTAATCCCTCGTATTCCCGACGAGCATTCTTCTTCTCAACCCCTCCAATTTATTCTCCACCAAAATCCACCATCCAAAATTATTTTCGCCGTCATCGCAAATATGATTTGCATCACGACACAGGGAGGAGATGTAATGGCATGAGAGGTGCTGGAAGAGGACAGGGCGTTAGGGAAGGAGTCGATGATGTGGCTGTAGAAGACATTGAGGGTGCAACCCTACTCTTCTCCACCACGACCACCTTTGCTGACCTCATCACCACGGCTCACCGTCGTCCCTCACCCTACAAGTGTAGTTTTCGCTGCGACCCCTGAGAGGATCGTCGTTCGAGCTTGCACATGCCCTATCACTGTCGCTACCTGTTGTTATAAGGCTTCTGACCCTAGCTCTAGTGCAAGCACCACCAACATTACATGAGCACCCACCAATGTTAGCATCATATGCGTTGCAACAGTCTCCATTGCGCTCGCCCCGTTGAAGAGGCCTTATCGAAGGCGTTCTCATCAGACCCCTTGCAACAAACCCATTGCCATTGCCGTTTGATTTGGAGTCAAGAAAACCCTAGAAAAACTAAGAATGACCGTTGCATGTGGAGGGTTCCTTGTCTGTTCCTAATGGGAGCTATGTACTCCAAGATAGGAATAAATGGGTAGTTATGGGACAATTTAAAGAAGCCCCTCTCCCAAAAGTGCTTTGCCTACATGGCAAAGATAAAGGAAGAGAAATAGAGAGGGGCTCCTCTTTTCAAGGAATGCCAAATTTGCAACTATTTCCCCAAACAAATGCATAAGAAACATGAAAGATGGGAAACTAATTAACATGTTATGGGCCAAATAGAGATCAACTCGTCGCCCGTACAATCAAAAGGTTAATCAACTCATCATGATGATGAATTTTTCAAGCGGACCTGAAACGTGGTATCACATTTAGTAATCACGAAGCGTGGTAGTGGGTTATAAGTACTGAACACTACTACTATACCAACATGGCGTAAGCATTTGGGTTGTGGTCAATGGCTCTAGTTGTGTGGACTAGTAATTCCCTGATAGCGGATTGATTGTATAGATCGACATGTAATAGATGATATCAGACCAAGTTCAATCTAATAGTGGAAAAAGACACCCAAGGGGCAGAGCTACCCCTATTAAAGAGATAGGAGGAAAGGGTTACCCAAGAGAGTGCAACCATCGCTATTACTAATAGTAAGTGATGGTTAATATGGCAACGAAGACATTGCATATATAAGTGAGGGGAGATTATAACATATCAAATATAGTACAATGTCTAGTAATCACACAGTGTGCTAGTGTGTTATAAGTAGTGGGCGCAACTACTAGACAACATGTGCTTAAGCATGTTGGGCTGTGGTCAATGGCTTTAGTTGGACTCAAGTCCAACAAGTTGTGTAGACTAGTAATCCTCGATAGAGGATTAAGATTAGGGCTCGGGATGTAACAGATGGTACCCGAGCAATTTTCCTTTAATAGTGGAAAAGGCTACTTAAGAGGTGGAAGCACCCCTATCAAAGAGATAAGGGGAAAGGTCTACCCAAGAGAGTGCAATTGCCACTATTATTGGGAGTAAATGACGGTCTATATGGCAAGGAAGAAAGGTCTACTCAAGAGAGTGTAACCGCCACTATTACTGGAATTAAGTGACGGCCAGGATCCCTCTCAGGGTGAAGATCTTCCTCTGGTGTCTGAGGCGAAATCGCTTATGCGATAAGGCGAGGAGGGGGAGGTTGTTTGGCTTAGAGGACACGTGATGTGACAGGTGCGAGGGATCGGTCGAGTATGCAGATCACCTCTTTGGGTGCAAGACTGCAGTGAGTGTGTGGAGGGAGGTAGAGATTGCTTGGGTGGAGGTGGCAGGGTTTGAGATTTTTAGAGGTCGCTGCGTGCAGTGGGGATGGGTTCGATGGGCGACTGGCGACTGCTCCGAGCTGTTTTGTGTTGTGGGCTATATGGGCGGTGAGAAATGAGCTCGTATTTGAGAGCCAATGGTTCTACTCCAAGAATGTTGTCTCACATTGTAATGCGCTTTATAACTTCTGGTCTTCTTTGTAAGGGTGACGATCTAATTTTAATATAGAGATTTTTACCCGGCATACCCTATTATCTTTGCCAATGACCTCTACGACCTTTGAAATATCGACATTCCTCCCTAGACCCTGTAAACTTGTTTCATCTTACCCCACGAACCCCACCGTTAAATTGACACATCTAGAGTTAACTTCCTTGGATTAAAAACGAGTTAATCTAACCAATCCACGATTGGACGGCTAGAATTAACCAAGAGAAGAAAAGTGGTCGTCTCCAGCCACGCCATTCCGGGGAGCACGTGGGGATTCGAGGGGGGCGATAATGGGATGCAGGGCCCACGAGGGGGGGTGGAGGTGAGGCGGCGTGGCCGGGAGGGGGGGAGGCCGAGCAGAGGACGTGACGCTGTGGGTAGGGGGTGGGGGGGAGAGGGGCTCGAGCAAAGGAGGCAGTGGGGGTGGGCTTCGAGCTGTTGGCCGGAGGGGGGGGGGGCTTCAGCGTCACCGAGAGAGGGGGCGACCGAGCAGGTGACGCTGCGCTGGGAGGGGGGCTCGAGCAGAGGAGGTGCGGGGGTTGGGGGGCTCGAGCAGAGGAGGTGGCGGGGGGTCATGGGAGGCAGGGTTGGGGGGGGGGGCTTCTGCGTCACCAGGAGAGGGGGCGACCGAGCAGGGGATGCAACGCTGGGAGGATGGGGGGCTTGAGGGTGGTGGGCTTCCAGCAGGGGAGGCGGGGTTCGGCGGGCGGGAGGGGGGAGACTTCGACGAGGAGCTGGGCTGGTGGGTTGCTTCCAGTAGGGGAGGGGCCGACCAGGGCGAGGAGCTTGGCTGGGGGGGTTTCGAGTAGGAGGGAGGCGGGCTTCAACGAGTCAGATCGGGGGGGAGGGGGTGGATGCCGGGGACGGGCTCCTCAGTGGCACTTGTAGTAAATTTGATTAATAAAATGGGTATAATGTAAAGGAAGATAATAGAATCCGGTTAGTTTTAACAGTCAAATGGATGGAGGTTAACCACAAGATCTGTAGGATAAAGGTTAACAAGTTTACGGGGTCGAGGGAGAAATATCGATGTTTCAAAGGTCGTAGAGGTCATTGGCAAAGATTATAGGGTCTGCCGGGTAAAAATCCCTTTAATATATTTCTGGTTGAGGTGACTCCCGTCTCGGGAGTGCACCCTCTTTTTAATAAAAAAGGTGATGGTCTATATGGCAACGAGGACATTGCACATATAAGTAAGAGAGATTGTAGTACCCTAAATATATTACGACATCTAGTAATCACAAAATGTGGTTGTGGGTTATAAGTAGTGGATGCTACTGCTAGATAACCTAGGTTTAAGCATTTTGGGATGTGGTGACTCGAGCACAACAAGTTGTCTAGTCTAGTAATCACAGATAACAGACCGAGTTTAGGGTATGAGACATTATAGATGTCATCATAGTAAGTTTCCTCTAATAGTGAAAAAGGCTACTCAAGAGGTGGAGCCATCCCTATCAAAGAGATAGAAGGAAAGAGCTATCCAAAAGCATGCACTCACCACTATTAGTGGGAATAAGTGATAGTTCATATGGCAACGAGGTGTTGCATATATAAGTGGGAAAAATTGTAGTACCTCAAATATAATACCCCATCTAGTAATCACAAAGTGTAGTGGATTATAAGTAGGTGCTAATACTAGACAACTTAAGCTTAAGCATCTTGGGATGTAGTTAAGGGATCCAATTGGATCTCAATAAGTTGTTCAAGCCAGTAGTCTCAGATAACGGACTGGTCCAGGGTTCGGGAAGTTACTAATGATATCATAGAAAGTTCCATATAATAGTGGAGAAGGATACCCAAGAGGTGGAGTCACATCTACCAAATAGATAGGAGGAAAGAGCTATCCAAAAGCGTACGGCCGCTACTAAATAATGGGAATAAACGATGATCCATATGGTAACAAGGATGTTTCATACATAAGTGAGGGAGATTGTATGATGCAAAAAGGATTTTGCAAGTGGAAAAATTAATTTGATTGTGGATTTTTAGTGGAGAAGAAAATGGAGGGGTTGAGAAGGAGAAACTCATCGAAAAAACGAGGGATGTTGGAGAAGAGAAACGTGAAGACCACGTGGGGAAGGAGAGAGACAAGAGAGAAAGATAAATCTCAATTTTTCATATATTCTGACCTCTATAAAACAATAACCTATCATCCCTTTATATAGGAGGGATGAGATTACAGAAATAGAAATAGAAATTCAAATTCAAATTCAAAACTACTTATCCTAATTTGACTCTAACCGACTAACTAATTGATTTGAAATAAATTCAAATCTTTAATTGACTCTAAATAACTAAATTGAAATTCAAATTGAAACTAATTTGAGATCACATGCGATCTCTTTTATTTAAATAAGATTACGACAACTCAAATAAACGTAAATAAAATTAGCCTCTAAATAGCGGATAAAACATAGAAAATGAGGCCCTATTTATCCGTTTCACGCTGCATCAGTTCTCCTCCGCTTGAAAAATTCGTCTCCCGACGAATTGCTGGATATGCAGGCTTGGAGGTTGATAAATTTAACTCAGCATTCTCGATCATCCCATGTAAGAACTGGTGTGGAGCAAACGACGGAATCCAAGCGTGCGTGGGGCGATGGTTGGAAGCGTTGACTTCGTGACGGAAGAGCATGCGTGGCGCAAATGCCGGTGCCTATCTGATTTCTGTCTCCTTGATATGGTGCTTGAAAAACTGATGTGGCATCTTCATATCGGACAACTCGACCTTTGAAGATTCCATAGCAAAGCAATAGCACAAGTAGAGTAGAGGAGGAGATGTGGCCAATGAATTAAGCCATGAGGCCTTTAAATAGATGAAACCCATGATCCTAATCCTAATTGTGTAAGGAGGCCTCCCAGATTTCTTTCTTTCAGCATTCCCTTTTAAATATTTCTGCAGCAAGGGGATGGTTTGCAATTTTCGTACCCTTTCAGTCCACTTAATTTTCACCCTTTTGTAAAGAACTATGGAAGGAGGGGTCTTTTTGTTAAAAACCTAAGTCAAAACAATATCCCCAAAATTTCGAGATCACCCGCAAGTCTTGTTCCTAACAAAACTCTTGTTAGGGCCTGTTCCCCTCCAAGGTTGTGGCGACGCGTGATTGCTGCTAGCGGGCGGCGGCGACTTGTGATCTCCCATCGGCGGTGATGGCGCTTGGGTCGGTACAGTTTGCGGACAGAGCACAATGACGGGAATGTGCTGGCGGCAATAGGGGAAAACGGGGCGGCACTGGTTGGAGGCCTGACGGTCGATAGCTGGCGCGGGAGAGGGCCGAGGGCTGGGGTTGCAGGTGCAGCGGAAGGGGGTCGTTGGGGCCACGAGGGTAGCAGGCGATGGGACTGGGTGAGCCGCAAGGGATGCTGGATTGGCGAAGGAAGGGATTGCTGGAGAGGGCACGGGGGCTGGGGCTGTGCCTCGGGGGGGGGGGGGGTGCAGGGGGTGTTGGGAGAGGGCGCAGGTGCTGGGAGAGGGCGCAGGTGCTGGGAGAGGCGCAGGAGCGGGGCAGGACTGATTGTTGGGGCTACATGGGTGGCGGTGAGAATGGGAACTGGAGGTGCGGGGGCGATAGTAGGGGTGGCAGGAAGGGCCGTGGGGTCTGGGGCCGGTGTCGCAGGGGGTGCGGGGGTGGGAAAAGCGGGCGCGAGGGCTGGGGGCTGTACCGCAAGGGGTGCTGGGGTTGGGGCTGGGGCATTTTCTGGAAGTGCAGGGGTGGCGCGAAGGGGCGTTGGGACTGGGGGCTGCACCACAGGGGGTGCGGGGGCTGGGGTCTGTGCCGCAGGGGATGCAGGAGACTGTTCTGGGGCGGATTTTGCCGGAAATGCCTTCGAAAATGGTGTCTGCAGATCTGAATATACCTGGACAGCAAGCATGTCGGCGTTTTCCTCCTCTGAAATGGCCGGGATAGCGAGCAAATCATCCTCGATGTTGTTGTTTTCGCCTGACATGGTCCGTACAACGAGCACATCGTCGTTGTTGCCGTTTTTTCCATCAACAACGATCTGAGAAGCGCACAGATCATGGTCGACGGCAATATTTTGCTCGTCCGTCAACTTGTACCATAAAAATATCAACATCGTACCATGAGTCTATCCATTGTTGAACCTTGATGCTTGTCCGGAAGCGCTTCTTGAATTTTTGTTGACGCGAACGCGCATGTGAGCCACGTGATAGGGTTGCATGATCGAGCTTCATCTTCCAATACGCAACATGATCGTTGAATCATGTGAACGATTCAATTTCCATACTCTGATACCAATTGATGCAAAAAGGATTTTGCAAGTGGAAAAATTAATTTGATTGTGGATTCTTAGTGGAGAAGAAAATGGAGGGGTTGAGAAGGAAAAACTCGTCGGAAAAACGATGGGTGTTGGAGAAGAGAAACGTGAAGACCACGTGGGGAAGGAGAGAGACAAGAGAGAGATAAATCTCAAATTTTCATATATTCTGACGTCTCTAAAACAATAGCCTATCATCCCTTTATATAGGAGGGATGAGATTACATAAATAGAAATTCAAATTCAAATTCAAAACTACTTATCCTAATTTGACTCTAACCGACTAACTAATTGATTTGAAATAAATTCAAATCTTTAATTGACTCTAACTAAAGTGAAATTCAAATTGAAACTAATTTGAGATCACAGGCGATTTCTTTTATTTGAATAAGATTACGACAGTTCAAATAAACGTAAATAAAATTAGCCTCTAAATAGCGGATAAAACATAGAAAATGAGGCCCTATTTATCCGTTTCACGCTGCATCAGTTCTCCGCTTGGAAATTCGTCTCCCGACGAATTGCTTGATCTAGATGCGTCGTTGGAGAATTCGTCCTTGAAATTGTAGCTTGCAATTTCTTCAATTAGATCCTTTTCAATGTTACGTTTGTAGTTCCTTCCAATTAGAGGGCGTCTTTGTAATTTTCGTACCCCTTCATTTAAACATAAGTCATAAGATAATAATCCGTTTCACGCTGCATCATTGTAGCACCCCAAACATAATACTATATCTAGTAATCACAAAGTATGGTTGTAGGTTGTAAATATTGGGTGCTACTACTATTACTATACAACATGGGCCTAAGCATTTTGAGATGTGGTCAAGGGCTCTAGTTGGCTCAAATCCAATAAGTTGTTTGAGCTAGTAATCCTCGATAATGGATTGAGTTTAGTGCTCCAAACGTTACAGATGGTATTTACGCAAGTTTCCTCTAATAATGGAAAAAGTTTACCCAAGAGTTTGAACCACCACTATCAAAGAGATAGGAGGAAAGGACTACCTAGAGCGTACAACCACTATTATTACTGGGAATAAGTGACGATTCAATGGCAGTGGGGCATCACATATATAAGTGGATGAGATTGTAGCACTCTAAAAATAGTACCACATCTAGCAATAATAAAATACAGTATTGAGTTATAGGTAGTAGGAGCTACTACTGACAACCCTGTTTAAGTATTTTATGTTGTGGTCAATGACTTTGGTTGGACCCAAGCCCAACAAGTTGTTCTCGACTAGTAATCCCTGATAATGGATGAGTTTAGGGCCCGATACGTACATATGGTATCAGAGCAAGTTCCCTCTAACAATGGAAAAGGTGACACAAGAGGTGGAGCCACGTCTACCAAAGAGATAGGAGGAAAGGACTAGTAAAGAACGTGCAATCGCCACTGTTGACGCATATAGAATAACTGTACCTCTTCGTTATTTTATTTTTCTGTTGTTCTCTTTATGTAATTTACCCATAGGCTACTCTCCTATATAAGAGAGCCTAGGGCTTATGGAATAGATCATCTCATTCACTTTTCCCAACATGGTATCAGAGCGACGGTCCTAGACCGGAGTTCTCGAAACCCTAACCCTAACCCACCCCACCCGCCGGCCCTATCTCTCTCCTTCTCTCTCTCGATTGGCGCGCCTCCAACGCCTACGCCACGCGCGCATCATCTCCAGCGCGCAATCCTCCAGCGCGCGATCCTCCAGTGCGCCTGCGCGTGAAGGGCACCATCTCTAGTGCGCCTGCGCGTGAAGCGCACCATCTCCAGTGCGCCTACGCGTGAAGGGCACCATCTCCAGTGCGCCTGCGCGATCCTCCAGCGCGCCTGCGCACCATCTCCAGTGCGCGATTGCGCACCTGCGCGTGAAGGCCACCAGCGCGCGTGAAGGGTACCAGACAGTGCGCAGACCGCTGTGCACATACCGCGTGCATCTTCGTCATTCCTGTGCGTGTGCAGACCGTAGCACGCGCGCATTCATGGGGATAGTTGCTTGAGGTCTACACATGCAACTAATCCCGTCTATGCCATTGTAGACAAAGATTATCTTCTGTCATTCGCTCCAGTCTTCCGTCTCCAGTATGTCAGAAAGCAAGGCAGATATCCTGTCTATTGGCGCATTTCGTGGTCCAGCGCCCATTGTCAAGATGGATGGTACGAACTATGAACTGTGGGCAATGCAGTTCATGAGTATGATGAAGTCTACAAGTAAGAAGCACATTCTTACCGAACCTGAGCCTGCGGAGAAGACTGGAGTCCATGCCTCATGGGAGGCCGATGATGCATATGCCAAGGTGTGGCTATCTGGCACATTGGCTATTGAAATTGCCAATGACATTCTACATCAACCCACAGCCAAAGACATGTGGGATATCCTGGCAGCGACATATTCTCAGGCGAAGAACGAAACGAAGATCCTGCAACTACAACATGATATATTCACAATAAAGCAGAACGGCCGTCCTTTACATTCTCTCTACACATCACTGAGAGGGATGTTCGAGAAGCTCTATAGCTTCATGCCTCTTACTGCCACGCCAGAACAGCAAAAGACATATAGGAATGCGACGATGGTGGGTGTGTTTCTCGCTGCACTTGATCCAGAGTATGAGGCAACACGGTCTCAGATTTTGGCGGACTCGACTATTCCTCCCATGGAGGAAGCTTTTCACAGATTGAGTAGGATCACAGTGCCTTCAGCAGCTGCGAGTCAGAATTCCTCAGCTATGGCGGCAAACAGAGGCCACGGTTTTCATCACCAGGGCCGTAGACGTGGACCTCGTGGAAGGGGTAGCCGCACTAGGCCAACATGCACATATTGTCACCGAGTCGAACATAATGAAGACACATGCTATTCGAAGCATGGATTCCCTGCATCTGCACGAGCCGCTGAGCAGATAGAGCCCCCATCTGCTGCTACCTTGGATCAACGATTTGATGATCTAGTTGCCCGCCTCAGGGGTATCATCCCACCATCTGGTCCAGCACCGACTACAGAGAGTCATACTGATGCTGCTGCTTCTGCCTCTGCATCTACTAGTACTTCAGGTAGTACACTTGCACTCCACAGTAGTAGATCTGATACACTGCCATGGATCATGGACTCGGGCGCTACACATCATCTATGTGGCGACCAGAGTCTACTTACAGGATACACTCATATCCCTCCAGGACGGATAGTAGTGATTGCTAATGGCACGCATTCCCCTATCACTGGTCAGGGGGAGATTAGATTGACACCTTCTATGCAGCTTAAGAATGTCCTACATGCACCACATTTTTCTATGAATCTGTTGTCAATTAGTCAGATTACGAAGGATCTCCATTGTCGAGCTATTTTTGATCCATCTTCTTTGATTTTTCAGGACATCCGTACGGGCAACGTGATTGGTCATGGCTATGAGCAAGGAGGCCTTTACCGTCTGAACCAGACCCCATTTGCTGGAACCACATCCTCTCCTGCTGGACAAGTATCTCCTCTCCTGTGGCATCTGCGTTTTGGTCATTTACCGCTTCAGAAATTGTGTCGAGTTCTACCCTATAGTCTCTCTCACACACCTATCCAGTGTGAGGCATGTCAGTTGGGAAAGCATCACAGGTCGTCCTTTCCCAGTCGTCCAGGTCGGAGTAGTAACTCCAAATTTGAGTTGTTTCATATAGATGTCTGGGGTCCGAGTTGTGTTCCCGATCATCAGGGACACATGTTTTATATTGTATTTGTGGATGATTTCTCGAGAGTGTCATGGGTGTTTCTTATGAAAAATAAATCTGAAGCAGGAAATATTATTATCCATTTTCTAAATGAAATTCAGAATGTTTTCTCCACATCTGTCAAACTTGTGAGAAGTGATAATGCTTTAGAGTTATGCACCCACACTTTGGCCAATTACTACTCCTCAAAAGGGATTATTCACCAAACCTCTTGTGCTCATACATCTCAACAGAATAGGATTGCTGAAAGAAAACACCGTCACCTTCTTGATGTCACAAGGTCTCTTCTTATACAGAGTCATGCTCCCTACTCTTACTGGGTGATGCAGTTCTTACTGCATGTTACCTAATCAACCGTATGCCCTCGTCTGTCTTGAATGAACAGATTCCTTTTTCAATCATTTATCCAGACAAGGATTTGTTCGCTCTTACTCCTCGTGTGTTTGGGTCAGTCGCATTCGTCCATCAGTTGTCGCCTGGTACTGACAAGCTCTCTCCTAGGGCTGTCAAGTGTGTCTTTGTGGGGTACTCCAGAAGTCAAAAGGGGTACAAGTGTTTTGATCCTGTGCGTCGGCGGTATATGATCAGTGCAGATGTTACATTTTTTGAATATGTTATGTATTTTTCAGCATCTGGAGACATGCAGCTACCACCTATACCTCCTGATGCCATATTAATGGCACCACCGCCACCACCACCACCACCGTCACCACCAGCGCCACCGCTAGTCTCTCCACTACCATTCCATTACACCCGCAGGCCTCCTCCAGCTCATGGTCCTGACCCGTCAACTAGTTCGCCTATGGTATGTAATGAAAATATTAATGCTGATGGATCTGACGACATTTTACAGCAGGATGTAGTGCAGGAGCATGGTGAGAATACAAATGATTTGGATGTTCCAATTGCTCTACGCAAGCCGAAGAGAAGCTGTGCCAAATATCCATTATCAGCGGCTGTGTCTTTTGAGAGGCTATCTGGAGACTTCAGGACGTTTGCATTGGCACTTTCAGCTACAGACATTCCACGGGATCATCATGATGCTTTACAGGATGCTAGATGGCGGCTAGCAATGGAAGAAGAAATGGCGGCACTTCAATCCAGAGGAACCTGGACCTTGGTTCCAATACCTCCAGATGTCAGCCCGGTGAGTTGTAAATGGGTGTTTACAGTGAAGCACAATGCAGATGGTTCCATTGACAGGTACAAGGCATGCCTTGTTGCACGTGGCTTCACACAGACATACGGGGTAGATTACCTTGACACATTCTCCCCTGTGGCGCGTCATTCCACTCTACGGATCCTGTTATCAGTTGCAGTTGCTAGAGACTGGCCGCTTTATCAACTGGATGTGAAGAATGCATTTCTGTATGGCGACTTGCAGGAGGAAGTCTATATGCAACAGCCACTTGGTTTTGCTGTTGAGGGGGAGTGTTCCAAGGTATGCAGATTACATAAGGCCATCTATGGCCTTAAGCAGAGCCCCAGAGCATGGTTTCAGAAGCTTTCAGATCTTTTTGAGAAACAAGGATATAAACGCTCCAATGCTGATCATTCCTTGTTTGTACAGAAGACGGCTAGAGGTATCATTGTAATCATGGTTTATGTTGATGATATCTTGATTACAGGTGATGATGAGCAGGGCATTAAGCAGGCAAAGGAAAGGCTGGGGACCGAGTTTGTCACCAAGGACTTGGGAGTCCTTAGATATTTTCTGGGGCTGGAGTTTGCTAGAAATCCATATGGATTAGTAATGTCACAGAGGAAGTATGTTACAGATCTATTGAGTGAGACAGGTATGCTAGGGTGTCGACCTGCTACGACACCAATGGATCCTAGCATGAAGCTTTATGATGATGACACAGAAGAGGTGGACAAGAGAAGGTACAGAGAACTGGTAGGCAAACTACTGTATGTCACGATCACTAGACCTGATATATCATTTGCAGTGAGTCGTGTGAGCCAGTTCATGGAGCAACCACGTCAGGCCCATATGGATGCAATACACATGATTCTGAGATATTTAAAATCATCTCCAGGTGCAGGCTTGCTATTTAAGAAAGGAAAGGAGATCTCTATCACGGCATGTGCGGATGCAGACTATGCAGGATGCCCCAAGGACAGGAAGTCCACATCAGGATTTGCAGTCTATGTTGGAGATGCTCTAGTTTCGTGGAAGAGCAAGAAACAGACAGTGGTAGCTAGATCCAGTGCTGAATCCGAATACAGGGCTATGGCCCAGGCTAGCACAGAAATGATGTGGGTGAAATCTTTACTTGCAGATCTATGTCTTGATATACCTCTTCCTATGATGTTGGAATGTGACAATCAAGCCGCCTTGTTCATTGCAAATAACCCAGCCTTTCATGAGAGGACTAAGCACATTGAGGTTGACTGTCACTACATACGTGACATGGTTCAGAAGGGGTTCATTGCTACATCTCACGTCACATCAGAGAATCAGACTGCTGATATTTTCACCAAGGCATTACTTCGAGGCCCATTCCAGAAGTGTGCGTCCATGCTGAGCATGATTGATATCTATGCTCCATCTTGAGGGGGAGTGTTGACACATATAGAATAATTGTACCTCTTCGTTATTTTATTTTTCTGTTGTTCTCTTTATGTAATTTACCCATAGGCTACTCTCCTATATAAGAGAGCCTAGGGCTTATGGAATAGATCATCTCATTCACTTTTCCCAACAGCCACTATTACTAAGTGTTAGAAAAATAAAATATGGAAGCGTATCAGATGTAAAGAAATAAGAAATGAGGAACTCGTGATTTTAACGTGGAACCCTACTCCCTAATGAACGGAATGAAATCACGGGAGAACGTCTGAAAGGACTGATTTATGCATTGCACTTTCTCACTAAATACACAAAGTGTATGGCTTCTTATATAGCCCTCATTAAGTCTTCACGTCCCACAGACGGTTGATGTGAGGCTAAACAATTGGATGTGGTGAATGAATCTTGGAAGGATCCATTTATCCATCTTACATGATAAGTGATGGTGGAACCCTACTCCCTAATGAGCGGAATGAAATCACGGGAGAACGTCTGAAAGGACTGATTTATGCATTGCACTTTCTCACTGAATACACAGAGCGTGTGGCTTCTTATATAGCCCTCATTAAGTCTTCACGTCCCACGAACGGTCGATGTGAGGCTAAACAACTAGATGTGGTAATAGAAGGATCCATTTACCCATCTTACATGATATGCGACACATACTCTCACACTCCCCTCAAGCTGGAACATGTAATGCTCAGCTTGGACAAACAGAAAGTAATCTTGCAAACTCACAATACAAGACACTACAGACAATATCAACTCAACGTGCACAACTGTCGGTTGCTGTCGAGGATGTTGCTTCTCATGCCATGCAGGTTAGGAACCAACGAGCTGGAGTATGAGTCAAACTGAATCTCCTCGTCGGAGAGTATGTGCTTTGTACTTCGCCTGTCAGAGTCACCACACTGAAAATGAGTCTCCACTTGGAGAACTCTGGATCGCCACAATAATGTGGACAACCATGGCATCAAATTTCAGCGAAATTCGGTCGAATTTCTGTCGAATATTGATATCCAGTCGAAATCGAAATTCGACCAAAATGACCGAAATATGGGGGTCCTAGTACAAAAAATGACCGAAATGATCGAAATTCCGATCGAAATTCCACCAAAATTCTGTTTTGGTCAATACCGAAATGGTGACCGAAACCGACATTTAGGGCCTTGTGGACAACTACTCCATCTTTGAAGGGCCAAACTAAAAAAGCCGTGGAGATATCCTCGTCGGAGTCCACAATAGTTGAATAATGGAGTCTGAAAAGTCTCCCCGTCGGAGAACTGGATCTCTCCAATGGGATCTCTATTCTGGAGTCCCTATGAAACCACATGAAAACCCTTGCCCGCATGGCATAGGGAATGGGATCTCTACTTTGAAGTCCCTATGGAACACATGAAAACTTCGACCAAAATAAAAGATGGAGACCACACAAAATGATCGCAAACACGTGCGGATCAAACTGAAGAATCGGAAATATCTGAACGTCAAGTTTGAATATCTGAACTGTAGACAACAACTACAACAAAGTCTTTTCCCACTTTAAGTAGGGTCGACTAAAATGACGAAGCCTTCTCCCACTATAAGTGGGGTCAGCTACATGGATTCTTGCTCAAATCCATGTTGAAAGATTTGAATATTTTTTACGTTGGCTGTTGACTATCTAACGCAACCCCACAAGCAGGGATTTGAACCCTAGTCTTTTTGATGGTAGACACACTGCACTACCACCAGACCATTTATCTGAAATGTAGAGTCTGGAAAAAATCTGGTTGGTTTAGAATATGAAGAGTCTAACATCTGAATTCGACCAGTGACTCTACAAAATACTCTCCCTTTCTCCTATACTTGTTCGGAAAATAATGGCATCGACAAAGTTGGGAAAAGACAAGAGAATGTGGAAAACATGAATCACATAAGTCATTCATTTTTTCAGCTTTCCCACCTTTTTTTAAGATATTTTTCCTGGCTATTTTTTTTAAATAGCCAACTCATCATTTTTTTTTCTGCATACGATTTTTTTAAATGAGGCCAATCTTTTTTTTCGGCCTCACTTTCTCTTTTTAAACAAGACCCAAGTAGGGGCCCGGAAAAATCAGCCCCTTTATTGGACTCTTCCTTTTTTCTAAATGCAGAATACAAGTCCACATTTGGGCCAACAACTTGGCCTCATTTTTTATTTTTTTCTTCGGCCTAGTTTGAGCCTAAATAAGCAAACCCCTCTAACCTTTAGGGTTCCCAAAATTGGGGAAACCCCAAACCCTCTCGATGGGGTTCTGCCACCGCATCCTTCAAAGAATCTAGAGCAGGACTTCACCTCCTGGAGAATCGCAGAAGAAGTCCGGGTAGGGATCGTCTGTGCAACCCATGTGCATCCCACAGTCGAACATGATCTTCTTGCCGCCAACGGTGACCACTACGCAATTCTTCCCCACCTCCTGTCCCGCGCCCAAAGCAAGGCATTCGATCGCCATAAACCGAGAAACCCTAGTTTGCGGCAAGTGAGAAGTAGAGAGGAAGGAGAGAGCGGGGAGGATTGAGCGATCTGGAGCAGCTCCGCCTGGGGGAGAGCCTGGATACCGCCGCTGCCTGGAGAATGATGTGCGCTGCAGGAGGGCTGCACGAGACTTGGTGGTTATTGTAGGAGGGTTGCGTGAGACCTGTTGGAGCATATGTCGCCATCGCTTGGGAACCTCTCTGGACGGAGGTGTGTCGTTGCCGCCTGGACAAGGGCGGCGTCGCCTGAAGGGGAAGAGCTCCGCTTGGAGCATTCGAAATCGGAAGGGGGAGCAGCGTCGCCTATGCGTGATGATGAGGAGACCTGTTAGAGGAGGTTCAACTCGGAGGGCTTCTTCGTCTTCTTGGCGACGACCATAGCTACAGGCTTCCAGCGATGTATCTGAGGCTTGTGAGTTGGAAAAGAATGGATCTTGGAAGATCTGTTGGAATGGATGGAATCTCCTAGAATTGACGATCTTCACGATTGTTGACAATTAAAAAATTAGGGTTTCAAGAAACCCTAAAAGCTGAACTCGAACTTATTGATAATCGAATCTTGAATCAAAATAAAGAACATAAAAATCCTCAAGAATCGAACATGCCCTGATACCTTGTTAAAAAATAAAATGCGGAAGCGTATCAAAAATAAAGAATAAGAATTGAGGAACACGAGATTTTAACATGAAACCCTACTCCCTAAGGAGCAGGATGAAACGACGAGAGAACGCTTCAAAGAGCTGATCTGTGCATTACACTTTCTCACTGAATACAGATGGTATGGGGCTTCTTATATAACCCTCATCGAGTCTCCACATCCCACAGACGATCGATGTGGGACTAAACAACTGGATGTGGTAAATGGATCTTGGAAGGATCCATTTACCCATCTTAAATGATAAGTGACACATACTCTAACACTAAGAATAAGTGTGTCCATATGACAACGAGGTTGTTATATATATACACACATAAGTGGGGGGAGATTATAGCATAACAAACATAGTACCACATCTAGTAATCACAATTCACAAAGTGTGATAGTGAGTTATAAGTAGAGGACGTTATTATTAAACAACTTGGGCATAAGCATTTTGGGATGTGGTTGAGGGCTGTAGTTGGGTCCAAATCCAATAAGTTGTGTGGGTCAATATTCCCCGATAACGGACTAGGTCTAAGACATGGGACGTTACATGAGAATTGATGCTACATGGAATTGGAAAAAAGGGCTCAAATACTTTTGTAGTTTGTTTTATTTTTGTTTACTTTTATCCAATTAGGAGCATATAATTAGGATTTGTTAAGGTTTCAATCAATTTATTTTAATCTTTCCCCTCTTATATAAAGGGGCTAGGATTCTGGGCATGGACGACCAGACATGTGATAGATGCAGTGTGGCGAGGGAGGACTTAGATCACATGTTTTTCTCCTGCCCGTCTTCTACGGACGTGTGGTTGTCGCTTGGCTCTCTGTGGCTTGTCCCCTTGGATTTTGCTGGATTCTTGAGTAGTATGAGGAATGTGTGTGGCTATGGCCATGAAGACTGTGCGCTCCTGTTTGCGGTGATCTGGGCCATCTGGTGCGCGTGAAATGATGCCATATTTGGGGGGCATATGTTTTACTGTGAGAATGTGCTTGAATACTGCAATGCCATCTATCTTATGGTGGATAAGGTCTTGGCAAACAAATTACGAGGGGTTTTTGATGGACTTATAAATGAGGCTTAGACGACCATCCCAAATCTCATGATGATGGACAACATTGTGTTGGGGTCGGAAATTGTGGCAGAATGGAAAAATGCAGAGGTGAGTAGAGACCTCTGGAAGATTGATTTCTCAAAGGCTTATGACTGCGTGGAGTGGTGCTCCATTTGGGCGGCTTTGGTGAAGTGGGGTTTTCCGAATTTTTGATATTTTGTGTTCCACCATGACATCGATGTCTGTCCGATTAACAAGAAACCAGAAGGCGGTTTTTTCCTACTGCAGTGAGGGGTAAGGCAAAATTTCCCCCTCACCCCTTTACTCTTTGTACTGGTGGCAAATGTTTTGGCAGTCATAGTGAGGAATGTAGTGCAGAGCGGGGGAATGCTGGATACAGATAAAATAACATATCCATCCTGTCGTTGCAGTATATCGATGATACGATCTTTTTCATTGAGTGGGGAACCTCTCGTATTTAAGGCATGAGCACGGTACTAGATCTTTTTGGGGAACTCTCGGGGCTAAAGATCTAAATCCATTTTGTCCCTTTTGGAAAACTACGTCAATCAGATTGGGTACCAATAGTGGAGCGGCTGGAGAGGAAGTGGGCAGGTTGGAAAGGCCTCTTGCCTCTCTAGAGGCGGAAGACTTGTTTTGCTTAAGGCAGTGCTGGCAGCTGTACCGGTGTTCATGTCTATCCGCTTTGTTCCTGTCGGGATCTATAGTCGACTTGAGGCATGTTTGTGAAGGTTCCTATGAGTCTCATCTGATGGTAATGCAAAGGAAACTCATTTGGTTTATTGTGACACTGACACTTCCCATTGAGCAGGGAGGTCTTGGGGTTCGCAAACTGGAGAAGATTAACAAGACCCTTGTGTTAAAGTCGGTAGCTCGTATATGGGGCAGTGATATGAGCTTGGTTTGCTGCTTGCTAGGAGGCATCTATGACCTTCATGCTTATCAATCCATTCCTCAGCAGTCAAGCCATGCTCCGGCAACTTTCTGGAAAGGAATGTATACAACAAATCCTGGTTTTATCCCCTTCATCCGTCTGGTTGTTGGGGATGGAACGCAATTCAGATTTTTGACTGACAATTGGCCGGGAGGAAGACCTCTGAACTCCACAGGTTTCCGCGACTATTTGTTCTTACGGCTAATCGTGGAGTCTTGGTTCGAGAGACTTCCTTCATCTGAAATGCAAACACCTGTAGATGCTGCTCTTGAATGTTGTTGAATATTACCTAAATGGCGCATTTGGAAAGTGATGTTGAACACGTTATGAAAAATAAATACGAACTGATCAACGGAAATGTAGAATAACTTTCTGTACCATGAATGCTTCGCTTTCAGGTTTTGGTATGTTAAACTCTCAATGTTTTAATAACTGAAACAGGAGGGATGAAAAATGTGGCCCGAAGTGAGCTCGAAGTTCTGTAGTCATATTGGCAACTGATGGTAGAATCAATATTGTGTCAGTTGGTTTGTTTCGCCTGATTTAAGTTTCAGGACCCAAGAACATCTTCATGCTAGTCAAGCATGTCCTGGCATCATCTTGCCATGCCTTTGTCATCATTATAGTACATGTAATCTGTTTTACCGATGTGAGAAAGGGGATGGTACCTAGGAAACAAATTCTATTATTTGGAGTAAACATTCCGGCTTTCAGACTGTACCATGGAGATTAGCATTTATTTCAGCTTGGATGGAATTTAAACTCTCACGTAATGGCTTCTAGTTTGAAAAAATTCTGAAACATATTGTTTTTTTTGTTATGGAACAGGGAGTTCAAATGAGAATGCGCCATTGATGGTTTGTTGAAATAGATACTGTTCAAATGTTATGCTATTATTTTTTATTGGATCTGCATTATATCCATATTTGTTTTTAAGGACATGGTAAGATATTTTTTGTATAAGGTTCAAATGGATAAGAATAAGGTAGCACATATATCTGTATTCATATCATCGATAGAGGTTGTGAGTGCTTGCAACCGTGGTTCACATAGGAACACGGTTTCTCACATGGATTTTTCATGGGGGCACATGTCATGACACATCAAATAGATGAGTCAATATTTTCAAATAGGTATAGGTGAGTTTATAGTCGAAATGTATGGAACAAGTTAGGTACTAGCTGACTAGGATATTTTGAACACTTCTAATGAGTTGCGTAATTAAAATGTTCAACCTCTTGGATTCTCGCAAATATACTATTCAAACATATTTATTTGATCGGTACAAGATATATTAAAGTAACTCACATATGACACTGTATTTCGAGGTATGCCATCCTCGGCTTAACTTGTGAGAACGAGAGAGAGAGAGAGAGGATTAGATCTGGAGTGGGAAGGGGTGCTTCTGATGGGCAAGTTCGGATCGAGTTGTGTTGTGATCCATTCCCTCCTGAAGGAGGTATTTATAGGGTGTATGCTTTCGTGTCGTCTGTCCCCTTCTTTATGATCAGACAATTAGGGTCTTGGAGCGACCGGTCCTTGCACAATTGCCGTTGCGGTTTTTTACCATTTGGTTGTACTGTAAGACCTGTTCTAGTATGTGATGTCAAAGCACTCAAACAAACCCTAAACTTGTGTCTCGGCTATCGCAGCGTGTGTATTCGCTAAAACAAATGAAATCCATATTGGCTTTATGCAGGGCCTTGAAAGCTATATCGTGCGGTTTAGGAATGTACAAAAAGAGAAGCAAAAATACAAAAAATAACTGTGTTGGAGTATGTGAGAAAAGGGGTTTGCTGAAAGTTATAAATACTGTGCTAAACTGTTTTTTTACCGAGAGGCGGGAACACACACAGGTGTGTGCTCCATGATTTGGTCTTTTGGATGGTAGACACGCTGCACTATCGTAAATCAGGTCATTCTAACTAAGGGTATTCAAAAAATTCGGGTCAAGCGGGTACTTGTTTGACCCATACATTTTGACCCTAAACTCACGGGTCCCGTTTAGAAATAATGGCTCGGATATCCATTATGCCCTAACCCATGCCCCATCCAAAAAATTCATGTAGATTAGTAGGTACCTGTGTGTACCCGATCATAAGTTTTCACTTACCCATTGATAAAAAAAATGCAAAAGGATAAATATGGTACAAATGTAGCTATTGCGTTATTGATATCTCTTTTATGGTACAAATATACTTATGAATACAAATATCGATAAATATGAAAATGTAAGATCACACTAAAAATAAAAAATGGATGTGAATATAAAATCAATCAGATTTGATATATAAATATGTTATCTTAAATTTAAGTGCAAATGGAAATATCCATTATCATTTTGATATGAATATAAATGTATAAGGTGGATCATTGCGCCTTGTCGTCCCGGATCTGACCTTGACTCAACTTGTAAAAGCTTGGATCTGAGCCCGATTTATATATGGGCCAGGCTCAGATTGCTCCAAAATTTCAAAGTCGAGTCGGATCTATCATGTACTCGGGGGAACTCGAGTTGGCTCGACCCGACCATATCTTCACGTTAATTACTTTGTATATAACGATAAGATTACATCAAATAAGTATTAAAATAACAACTTATAATATACTAAATAATATCAACGTTTGACATTGGTTTCTCAAATTAGTATTAAAACCAATAATGCAATGTGACATAATATAATAGATTATATAATATAATAGAAATAAATGATCGTATCATACATTACAACTTAATCGAAAATAATATAACTAAAACAACTTAATATAATAGAAATTATAATACGTGTATCATACACCATACGTTAATTTATTTAATCGGAAATAATATAATATAATAATATTTAATATAACATAAATTAATGCCAAGTCATCGTACATTGGTTTATTTAATTCGAAATAATATAATTATAAATTAATAAGACTAATTATATAGTATGTATTAATTTAATAATATAACTTTAACAACTTAATATATTAAATAATGCAAATGCATTACTATATATATATATATTCATGTTCCCGTGTTTTTTTCCTCTCTTTACTTATGTATGCTCTATGTAATTTATCCATAGGTTGCTCTCCTAAATAGGAGAGCCTGTGGTTATTGGAATAAACAAAGTGATCATTTTTCCAATATGGTATCAGAGCAACGGTCCTAGATCAGAGCTTTCGTACCCAAACCCTAACCCTAGCCCTCCACTGTCCAATCTTTTGCGCACCGCCACCCCCGGCAGCCATCAGCTGCTCCCGACCCCACTTGCGTCACCCAGCTGCTCCCAACCCCTAACGACACCACTCCCGTCACCCCAGCCGCCCTCTACGACACCACTGCCCACAACGGCACCGTCGTTCTCACGACATTGCTGCCTAGCCGCATCTCGTGGTCTTTGCGACCCCAACCGTGTTTCGCATGGCCCTCGAAGTCGTCGTCGCCCATTTTTTTGAGGGGTGTGATGCAGCGTGACCCCAAATTATAGGGTCACATTTATTTAATTAAATAATAATCAATTTTATTTACGTTTTTAGCAGTCGTATTGGTCTAATTAAATAATTGAGATCGTCTGTGATCTCAACGTTTATTTCGTAGAGTTTAAATGTAATTCGGGTCAATTAAATAATTTAGAGTCCAATTAAGGTAGTTAGAGGTCAATTAGGATTAAATTAGTTGTTAATTTGAGTTATTTACTATTTTTGTAAACCCTCTCTCCTATATAAAGAGAGGGTAGTCCATTGTTCTAGTCAGTGAATTATGAAGTAAAATTTGAGATTGTTATCTCTATCCCCTCTCCTTCTCTCTCTCCCTCTACGCGATCTCCGCGGTTCTCCTTCTTCCATCCCTCGTTACCGGCGAGTATTTCTCTTCTCAACCCTTCTCGTTCTTCTACCAAAATCCACCAACATATTATTATTTTATCAACGACGTCGCGCCGAACTTCGATTTGCATCAAGTGGTATCAGAGTATGGCATTTAGATCGTCCTCACGATCTAACGATCCGTCCCGGCGCTCGCATCGACATCATCGTTCGTCCGAATAAACACGACGAGCCATTTCTGCCATCGACGCCACCTTCAACGAGACGGGGGACATGATACGTGATTTACAGGCCAACCTCCAATCCATGTCTCGGAACCTAATGGCCTACTTTGAGGCCTACCGCGACGCCCAATCGAAGCCGTCAACCTCCGAAGCCATAGTCGTGAGTTTTGACGACGAAAAGCTCGCCGTGGAAGCCGATCAAGCCGCTGTCCAGATCATGTTAGAAGAGAAAATCAATGAATCGGCCGCTGTCCAGCACTTTCCAGCACCAAATCCGTCGCCGGAAACGACCCCGCTGTCCCCTCCGACCATCCCGGCACGACCCCACCTTTCCCAAGTACCGCTCCTGTCCTCCCCTACCCGCACGGCCGCCATTCCCGCTCCGGCAAACCCCCCGACAGTTCCCAGGTCCCCAGCGGCGCCACCCACGGCCACGGCGCCGCCACCTTCCCCGCCGCCCCTCTCCCTCCTCCCGTGTCCCACACCCCTGCCCCCAGACCCCCTCCCGCACGCCGCCTTCTTCCCCGAACTTCACAGCAACCCAACCCCAACCTCGCCAACTCGCCCCCGCTGCCTACCTCTTCCCCGCGCCGCCTTCTATCTCTCACCTCCCCGCACCCCTTCTCCCCACGCCTCCCATCCCGCACGCCAGGTCTTCCCGCAAGCCCCCTGTCGCCACCTCCCTCCCCCACCGGTCACCCCCGCGCTCAGCTCGCTATCACCCAGCACCGCCTCGCCTCGCGCTTTCCCCAGCCCCTACCCGACCCCGCCGCCCAGCCACCCGCGCCCCCACCGCGCGAGAAGGATGGGCTCGTACGGAGCCCCACCGGCGATGCCCCGCCGCCTTTTTCTGAGGGAGGGAGAAACCCTATCGGGTGCTTTCTTAACGAAGGGAACCAAATCCCTCAATTCCAGGGAACTGAGGTTAAATTGGAAAAATTGCGAGAATAAATCGCCAAAGTTCTCTATTTGCATACAGGTCCAGAGCAGTAGGAAAAGAGAGAAAAAGAAAGGGGTACGAAAATTGCAGTAGTACCCTCCAATTGGAAAAAACTATAAACGTAATGTTGAAGATGATCCCATGAGAGGAAATTGAAGCCCAATTCAAGGATGATTTCTCCGACTATCCACCTACATCACGCAATTCGTCAGGAGCCGAATTTTTTAAAGCGGTGGAGAGTTGATGCAGCGTGACCCCAAATTATAGGGTCACATTTATTTAATTAAATAATAATCAATTTTATTTACGTTTTTAGCAGTCGTATTGGTCTAATTAAATAATTGAGATCGTCTGTGATCTCAACGTTTATTTCGTAGAGTTTAAATGTAATTCGGGTCAATTAAATAATTTAGAGTCCAATTAAGGTAGTTAGAGGTCAATTAGGATTAAATTAGTTGTTAATTTGAGTTATTTACTATTTTTGTAAACCCTCTCTCCTATATAAAGAGAGGGTAGTCCATTATTCTAGTCAGTGAATTATGAAGTAAAATTTGAGATTGTTATCTCTATCCCCTCTCCTTCTCTCTCTCCCTCTACGCGATCTCCGCGGTTCTCCTTCTTCCATCCCTCGTTACCGGCGAGTATTTCTCTTCTCAACCCTTCTCGTTCTTCTACCAAAATCCACCAACATATTATTATTTTATCAACGACGTCGCGCCGAACTTCGATTTGCATCAGGGTGGTTGCGATTTAAGTCCACATATGAAACTAACTCTCCGTACGTTCATGTAGACATTTCCTTGGTCGAAGTCTACGATCCTCATCTCCTTCGATCGGCAAGATGCCAGAGAACAAGATTCATGTCCCTACCGCGGGCGCCTTAAGAGGTCTGGCACTTATAATAAAGATGGATGGGTCTAATTATGAGTTATGGGCCATCAAATCGTGAGCCAAATGAAGTCGATGGGTAAGAAGCACATTATTACTGAAGACAAGCCGACAGAGAAGACACGATTGTATGCCTCATGGGAGGCTGATGATGTATATGCACAAGTCTGGTTGTCCGGTACCGTGCTACCAGATATTGGAACTGATGTCCTGCATCATCCAACAACTAAAGCCATGTGGAGCATTCTTGCTGCCACGTATTCACAGGCCAAGGTGAGACGAAGATTTTATAGCTACAACATGGCATCTTTACTATTAAGCAGAATGGACGTCCATATGTTTGACAAGCTTCATAGCTTTGTGCCACTCACAGCTACTCCATAGCAGATGAAAATTCTGAAATGCTATGATGATTGGAATTTTTTGGCATCTATTGACTCACAGTACGAGGCCACTTCCTCCCAGATACTGCCTGATGCTACCATTCCTCCCATGGAAGGGGCCTTCCGGAGGTTGAGTAGGATCAATATTCCATCTCCAACATCAAAATCTTCTACCATGGCGCCCTCTCGCGGTAGAGGCTGTTCATCTCAATTTCGTGGACGAGCATCATGTGGTAGACGTGGATGTGGTCGTGGACCACAGTATACCTATTGTCACATATCTGGTCATACAGAAGATACATGCTACTTCAAGCATGTTTTTCCAGCATCAACACGTGTAGCAGAACATGCCCTGCATCAACAATCTGCTCCACTCATATCAGATCAAAAATATGATGATCTCGTGTCTCGATAGAGATATTGTGTCCCAATCCGGTACCTCAACACCTTCTTCAGAGAACAGCTCCATCTTTACCGCTACTGCAGGAGCAAACACCTCAAGTAATGTTCATGCTTCTGCCTCTTATCATGGTTTTGATATCTCAGAATGGATTATTGATTATGGAGCCACACATCACTTGTTTGGAGATAGAGGTCAGCTCACAGCCTACATACATGTCTCTCCAGGATGGACAATGGTCAAAGTTGATGGGACTCATTCTCTTATCACGGGACAGGGGGATATCATCTTGACACCTTCTATGCTATTGCAGAATGTGTTGCATGCTCCTGGTTTCTCAATGAATTTATTGTCTATCAGTCAGATTATTAAGGATTTAAACTATCAAGCAATTTTTGACCCATCATCTCTTATTTTTTAGGACACTCTTACGGGCAGGGTGATTTATTGTGGCCGTGAGCAGGGTAGACTCTATCGATTGGTCCACACACCGTATGCTAGTCTATCATCCCATTTAACTGTACCGATTCTCCCTACCTATGGCGTATGCATTTCGGTCATCTCCCACTTCAGAAGTTGCGTCAGATCCTTTCTCAGATTTCACCTCATTTGTCATTCAATTGTGAAGCATTTCAATTAGGAAAGCATCATCGATCCGTCTTTCCTAGTCGTCAAAGTCGAAGTAGTAGCTCCCCTTTCGAGTTTTTCCATGTTGATATGTGGGGTCCAAGTCGTGTTCCCGATCATCAGGGACATCGTTCTTATTTAGTAGATGTGGATGATTTTAGTCGTCTGTCCTGGGTCTTCTTGTTGAAGAATAAATATGAAGCTGGAAATGTCATCATAAATTTTATTAGAGAAGTGCATAATGTTTTTCAACCTCTGTAAAAATTGTACGGACTGAAAATGCACTTGAATTATGTACACATGTATTGTCTCAATTCTTTTCTTTAAATGGTATTCTTCATCAAACACTATGTGCTAATACATCTTAGTAGAACGGTGCTGCTGAAAGAAAACACCGTCATCTTCTTGATGTCACCCGTACACTCCTGATACGGAGTTGTACTCCTCATTATTTATGGGGTGATGCAATTCTCACATCCTATTATCTCATTAACCGCATGCCATCATCGGTGATGGGAAAGAAAGTTCCTTTTTCACTTGTTTTTCCTGACAATGAGTTGTTCTCTCTTAGTCCTCATGTTTTTAGATCTGTTGCGTTTGCCCATCAGTTGTCTCCAGAGATTGGCAAAGTCTCTCCAAGGGCTGTCAAATGTGTCTTTATTGGGTACTTCAGAACTCAGAAGAGTTATCGTTGCTATGATCCGCTACACAGGAGATATTATGTCAGCGTAGATTTCACATTTTTCGAGTCTGTCATTTATTTTTCTCCTACAAGTGATAGGTTAACTCCTTCATATTTGGATGATCAGGTGTACATTCCACCTTTGCCCATGCGTCAACCACCTTCCTCACCATCTCCTTCACTACCTCCTCCATTACCATCTCCATCGCCACCATCAGCCCCACCACCACCCACCACTCTAGTTCCTGCACTACCACATCATTACAGTCAATGGTTTCCTCCGACACATGCTCCTGGTCAATCATCCGGCACTCCCCAGGTTTTCTCTGATAGCATTACTTGTAATGATGGGATTAATAATGATTCTCATCAGGGCTTCTCTCAGGAGGATGATGATATGGGTAATGACATGATTGGTGATGATGATATTTTTTTATGGATTTACCCATTGCTATTAGGAAGCAGCAACATTCCTGTGCTTCGTATCCAATTGCTTCTCAAGTCACCTTCGAGCATCTGACATGTGATTTTGGAAAGTTTGTAGCTGCTTTGAACATCGTGGCCATCCCATGGACTTACCAGGAGGCGTTGACAGACAGTCGATGTCTTCTAGCCATGAAGGAGGAGATGGCGACTCTACATTCTAGAGGTACATGGAGCCTAGTACCCGTTCCTTATTGGGCGTCGTTAGTGAGTTGCAAATGGAATTTTACAGTGAAACATAACACAAATGGCAGCATTGATCGATGCAAGGCCATGCTAGTGATGAATCTGTGATTCATCACTCTTAAAGTTGAAAATAGAGTCTTGTTCTCGAGTAATTAGCTGTATATTTCCACTTATATTGCATAATTAGCATTCATGCATGCATAAGTAATATCTGCATTTTAGCATTCACATTTGCATTGAATAAGAAGCCAATCCACTTGTAAATATTCACCATATTTCACCTATTTGTATATATTTTATACTAACTCCAAATATAATAAAACCAACTCTATAGTGTATATGTTACTAACACTAATAAAGGAAAAATATCAAAAAATACTAACTTGCAAAATTGACCAATAAAACCCGAGTCTAAGGTTGAAACTAGGAGCCTTAAAATGTGCATATCTCTCTCATACAGTGTCCGATTTAGGTCTACTCACTTCTAAAGTAATATACATTCAAAGACCTTCAAAACAAGACTAATTTCATTAAAATCAGAGATCGTAGGTGAAACTTGGGTTTTGGGCCCCTATTATATATTGTATATATTGACCAAAATGCCCTTGCATTTTATACTTTTATTTTCTTAATTATTAAAAATCCAAAAAATAGATTAAGTTGTAAATAATCTTTTTTTATATTTTTTCTATTTTTATTTTGATTTTTCTCTTATTTAAATGACAAAAAATACAAAAGATAAGATGAGGTATTTTATATCTATAAAGTACCACCAAAAAAATACATTTTGTACAGAAGACTTCTTTTGATTTTCGACCCTTCACGAAAGTTGTAGATCTCGTTGAGACGAACGACTTTCGTGTTGTTTTTCGCATTTTTTTAATTCCAAAAAATATATAATAAAGAAGCGCCACGTGGTCGCATCCCATCGCCACGTGGCGCCACCTCCACTCTCTCTTGTCACGTGCGGCGCACGTGACCAAGCCACAACCTGATCACGCGCACCGCACGTGACCACTCTCCCCTCCCCTCTTCGTGCTTCCCTCGCGCACCTCACCCACTCCAGGCACCTCCGCCCACGATCGCCACCTCCCGCTTGCACAACCGACGTCCTCCGCATGGCACGACCACCGCCACTCCACGCACCTCACCCACTCCGCGCACCTCACCCACACACTCCACCTCCTGCACCACTCCTCCTCCTCACGTCGGTTTTAAAAGGCCGACCACCCTCCACTGATCATCTATCCATCATTTTCGAGTGAGGAGAGGAGATCTTCCAAGAAAGACTCTGGTGACAACTGAGCTCTTCAGGTTGAGCGACGACCCTGCTCCTCCAGGTGAGATCCGGTGGCCCTCCATCCATCGCCGTAGCCACAAACCGCAGCTGCCAGAGCTCCGGCAAGCCGGCCGTTGAGAGAAGATCAAGGATTTCCCAGGTCCTTTCACAAGCATCCGACCATCACCTTCAAGTAACTCCTTCCCCCTTGTTTCCTCCCTCTTCTTCCTATCTTTTCTTTCTTCCCCCGTCATTCCTTCTTTCTCTGATCTTCTTCCTCATGCCTTTCTCTCTCATCATTTCCCCATCTTCCATTTACCAAGTCTCGAAGGCATTATCACTTTCATGGATAAATCACGATTGCGAACACAACGGTGGTTTTTATGATTTTTTTGAAAAATTTTTCTCAATCGTTTAATCGAAAATTTAAGAAGAGAAAACAAATCTCCAAACTTCCTCTGTTCACAGGGGAAGTTCCCCTGTTTCATCCCCCTTTTTCGCCACTGAAGCCGACTGTCCAACACCTCGGCCGCCCCTTCGCGACCACTATTTACTTGCAGGAGCACTCCTCTGCCTGCTCGACACGCCAGTTCTCCGCCCCTTGGATCGTCGCACCGCCCCTGGAGCCGAGCCTCCAGGCCCCCCGTCACCCTCCAGCTCCTCCCGCTCGACACGCCAGCGCGCCTCCAGGCCACAACCGCCCTCCAACGGTGGCACCTCGCCCTCCTCCCATCGTTACAAGCCTCCCCGACCTTGCAACACACCCAGCTGCAGCCGCACACGGCGCTTCGCTGCCGCCCCGCGACCCGCATACTCCTCCAGCCCGCTACCTCCCCCAGCACTGCCGAACTGCGCTGCCTGGACGACCCCTGGCCGTGTGTCGGCCAAGAGGAATGAGCACCTCATCTGCTACCTTGTGCAGCCACTGCCCGTGTCCAGCCACATCTCCATTCTTGTGGAACCCCCAATAGCGAGGAGAAAGAAGAGTCTCACGTGGGGGGAGCAGCCCCGATCCAACTGTTCTCATCCATAACCCCGTCAGCTGGAGAGCACGCCCTTGGAATATTGCATAAACGCCCTCAGGTGTATAGGTATTTCCATACAAGTCCTGTCAACATATTTTTTAATCGTTTTTATTTCTGTATTGCATCCACATCCCTGTGTTTGCATGTTTGTTTAAGCATTCATTTAGCCTCATTTTTAAATTCCAAAAATTGCAATTTGTAGAATATCTTATGATTTATCTTTGTTGATGCTTGTTGAATTTTTAGAAGCAATATTCTATTTAATATCATTATTTTGGTGGAAATTAGCATATTTTGTCCAATGTTCATTGCTAAATGCTTATTAAATTAATTGTTGCTAAAAAAATCACCAAAAATCACATCAGGTAGAGTTTACTTATTTTTACATTGTATCCAAAAATCATTTCATTTGCATGTATTACGAGGCATTAAGAAATTAATTTGTATTTTTCTTAATTGATTTTTAATAGGTCCGAAATTAATTATTTTTGAGGTTTAACAATTTTCCTAGAACCCTCTCTCATAGAGTCATTTACGATAATTTTAGTTCTTGAAAATAATTTAATTTGATATTTATTAAAATTAATCTTGCAAAAATCACCCTACATTGATCCTTAATTCATAGTAAATTCATTTAGAGTCGAAAAATTCCAAAAAAATACAGTAGCTTAATTTCATTACATTTCATATTCTTGCCAAGTTTCATAATTTTTGGACTTAATCTGACCATCTTTCAAATTTAAACTTAAAATTTAGCTTGAAATTGCATCGTCTTTCCTTTATTGCATAAAAATTGCTAAAAAGACTCAAAAAAATTCTTCTGAAAATCAGGCCTCCGAATTAACTTAAAATTGACCTAAGGAGAAAGCTGCCTCCATGAGTTCGACCTTGGGCTTGCCCAAGTAAAATAAAAATCTGCCACTCGCATTTAATTGAATATTAATTGAAGCGGTTTTTGATGAAGTCTCGATTACCCGACTGCAAAGAACTTAACATTTAATTTGATCGTTAATTTGATTGAATTAACAAGGGTAGACTAGGTAACGTCAGCTAGTTACAAGAGGCTTTACACATACATATGGGGTGGATTATATGGATACCTTTTCCCTCGTTGCACATCATTCTACCCTAAGGATTCTTTTATCTGTTGTAGTTCTTCGAGATTGGCCTCTGTTTCAAATTGATGTAAAGAATGTCTTCCTATATGGTGATCTTTAGGAGGAAGTCTATATGCATCAACCCCCAGGTTTTACTGTTGAGGGGGAGTGTACACATGTATGTAGACTTCATAAAGACATATATGAACTCAAGCCGAGCCTGAGAGCTTGGTCCAGAAGCTCTCAGATTTGTTCAAAAAGCAACGATTCAAACGATACAATGCAGATCATTCTCTTTTCATATAGAGAACTACCAGAGGTACGAATGCTATTATAGTATATGTTGATGATATTCTCATTACAGGAGATGACCTATATGGAATAAGGATGGCTAAATACTTTCTAGGTTGTGAATTCATTACCAAGGACCTTGGAGCTCTTCAATACTTTCTGGGACTGGAGTTTGCCAAAAATCAGCAAGGACTAGTAATGATCCAGAGGAAATATGTCACTGATCTGCTTAGTGACATGAGTATACTTGGGTGTAGACCTGCTACTACACATATGGATCCAAGCATGAAGTTGTATGATGATGACACTAATGAAGTAGACATGAGAAGGTACAAAGAACTTGTAGGAAAGCTCCATCATGTTACGATTATCAGACCATATATATCATTTACAGTTAGCAGAGTTAGCAGTTCATGGAGCAACCACATCAGGTACATATGGATGCTATACAAATGATACTGAGGTACCTTAAATCATCTCCAGGTGCAAGTCCATTGTTTAGAAAAGGCAAGTCGGTCACCATCTGATAATCATGGAATTATCGAAGTCGTGTCAATCCACAAGGCGGATCGACAGTCGCTGAAGTGATCTCATATGAAACCCCGATCGATCAACAATTAACCCACAACAAGAATCAAGCAATAAATATAAAAAATATGGAGTTAAAATTTATTATAACTCTACAACAGATGTGTATAGGTGTAAGCATGTGTAGAGGTCAAACTCAGGGAGCAAACGGTAGATGGGGGCAAAATGATGCGCATAAAATTTGTCTTTCATCTCTTGTTCATTTTAATCATTTTTGTGGGTTTTTTTATTTTTACTTTTTTATTTTATTTTTGTTGTATATTTTTTTTGTTTTGTTTTTAATTTTTAACTTTTAAATTTTCTTTTTATACTTTCATATTTTGTATTTCCTTTTCTTTTAAAGATATATATAGGATATATAAATCTATATATACAATTTAGAGTAATACATTTATAAATACTAAAAGAAGAAAAATAAAATACCGAATATAAAATATTTTTGGATTTTATATATTTTTATAATGTTTTTGTATTTTTTATGGAATTTTGCTATTTTTTTATAGAATTTTAAATTAAAAAATAACCTAAATCAGGGATTTAATAAATATCTGAAATTGAATTGGATATTAATTACCAAATGTTGTCCAAAATTATCCAAATAAATTTTAATATATAGATAATTATATAAGGAATATTATAAAATAAAAAATATAATTTTGGAATTTTTAATGTTTTTTTAGATTTTTAAAGGTTTTGGGGTTTCGTAAAATTTTTAAGAGTTTTCTTTTTCCATTTTTTGTGGTTTTTAGTCTGTAATTAAAATATAATAAAATGGACTAATATATTTTTTTGAATTTTTTGACATGTTTTTTTTATATTTTTTGGTATTTTATAAGCTAAATAGAATAAAAATGATCCCCTTTTAATTTTTAATAGATAGTTAAAATGCCCAAAAATGCAAAGTAAATACATGACGTGAAAGTACATGGCAAGAGGCATCTAACCCTATTTTTACACGATTTTAGGAGCAAGGGTGCTATTTTTAATAAATAATATCCAAGCACCAAAATTCATATACTACCAGGGGTATATATGTAAATAGATTAAAGTTTGGGGCCCACTCTGCAATTTTCAAAAAAAATACAATGTATTTCAAATTTTATTGGGCTAAAATTAAATACAAAAAGTCACATGGGTGTCTTTGCAATTTGTCCAGCTCACGTGGGACGACACGCGAGATGAGCTGTACTAGACCCAAATGTAATTAACATAAATACATGGGCATATTTGCAAAATTTCCAATTTATTTTAAACTTTACATTTTTATTTACAATACTAAATAATAATACAAAAAGTCAGGGAAGGAATATGTAATTTACCCCATCTCTGTGTGCCATCAAACGGTTGATGTTCATTCACTTGACACGTAGCGCACCCACGTTTCATAGTATCGGTTCGGTGATCGACGATTTTGATTAGGTCTTCGAGGCATGATCGAACAATGAAGGGGATGAAGGGGATGCTTGATCTGACGGTTGTTGTATACCACGAAGAACCCAACTCAATCTGAGGACATAGGAGGGCGGAGGACGAACTCGCCTTGGGTGAGTTTTGATCTAGAATTGCAGGCTCCTCTGATGGTCTTACTTTCTATAACGTGTCCCAAAATGCTTCTGGAAGGTTCATCTGTCTGATGGAAGCTTAAAAGGTCTACGAGGTTCACCGGAGCTCCTCCACGAAGTTGGGGAAGGGGAGCATCTCCAAGTGTCTCCGACGGGAAGCCAAAATTTCTCCTACAGGGTCTTTAGGCGCCAAACCTGCACATGAAGACGAGAATAGTCGAGGGAGAAATGCCTCGACGGTAAAAGGGGTGAATGGAAGCATGGGGAAGTCGAGCGAGGGTGCTCCGACGAGGCGCAGGAGGAGGAGCACCCAGATCTTGTTCCAGAAGGAACCAAGGTGAATGGAGTGAGGCGATGCGTAGGGAAACAACTGGGAAAGAAGGTAAAGGCGATAACGGGGTTGGTCGACGATCGGAAACGGGTGGAGGAGTTTGCTAGAGTGGAACTCCGACAAACTACGAAATGGGAATTTTAGTCTAAAACTAGGGTCTAAAAGCTACACTAATTGCAGAATGAAAATGAACGAATTAAAATCTAACTAGAAATCATAAAAAACACACATCTCTTACCTGACCAGAGGTCAGGGAGCAGGGTCGTCGGTGAGGTGGTCATGGGTGCACTTCCTTCCTCCCTCATCCAATGTAGACCCCCCAGAGGATTCCTCTTGTCACAAGGGATCATGCTAGGCCAGAGGAGGAGACTTTAGGAGTTAGGAAAGTGACCAAAATTGAAGAGGAGGGGAGGTGGAGTTATTTGTAAATATGAGGACGCACCCTTATTGACCAGCCAAATGCAACGAATTGGTTCTATGCACAAGGGATCTAAGTGCTCAACATGTATGATGGATGATCAATGATGATTTCTTGTGAGGGAATCGAGCGTGATTGATCAATAGATCAAGCTGGATTTAAGGATGAAAATGGAGGAATTGACAGGAGTGTCATGTCAGGCTGCCTGGAGGGACAATTGATCAGAGGTCAACTAACGACCTTACGTGATTGGTCCACGTCAAGTCACTATAGGACAAAACAACGTGTTTACTCAAAAATAAATAATTAAAAATAGTAATTTATTTTACTAATTTTAATTATAAATAAAAAATGTTTATTATTTTATGTAGTATTTTAATATGATTTTCATTTATTTTTGGGTGTTATTTATTATGAATTAATTATAGGTATATTCATCTATATTTTGGCTTATTTTATTTTTATTTTATTATTTTATTTTCTTATTTTATATATTTATAACTTATTTTTATATGTATAATATATTTTTATTATATTTTGATGATATATTTTGTATGTTTAAATAAATAGGTATATGTAATATGTACGTATACTTATAGGTATTTCATCTATGTCTTATATACATTATTTTATTTGATATATTTTCTTGGATTTTATTTAGCTGTATATCTTTAATGGAATATAAGTAATATTTATAAGAGTATAATAATATAAAATAATAAGTAATGAAAGAATGAATTTCACTTTTATTTATATACAAGTATTATCATATGTATTTTACATATGTTTCTATAGACTTATTTTATTTTGTTTTTTCTTTATGATTTTTTTTGGTTTTAATATGGACGTGTGTTATTAATAATAGTTACACAATTACAAAAATATAAAATTGTAAAAATAATAAAGAATGAATAAATTGAATATTTTATTCGGGTATATTGTACAATAAGGGTCCAAAACCTAACTTTCACACCTTAACTCCATAAAATATAAAACCACCTCCATTAAATAGCTTATGAAAAGTTATTTACAATTAGAGGTGATTTTGATACATTTTCATTTTGGAATATACGTGTTTGTGAAGTTGAGATTTTAGCTTTTTATTTTGTGTATAGAAAGAACATTGTATATTATTTTTGTATAAACTCAATTTTATATTTTATTTACAACATTATCTACAACTTTCATGTACAAAGTTTCTTTATTTGAGGTAGAAATAATAAAATATAAAATAGGTGTCAAAAATGAATTATTAAATGAATAAAAGAATTGGGTTTCTATTGTATTTTGGCCCTTATCTTTCTTTACTTTATTCATTGTCGATCAAATCAATTCTTGACTTGGTCTCGAGTTTAGGGTCGTAAAATATCTTTGATATTTTATTCCTGTTCTTTTCTTCTCTTTATTATATAATTTTGGTATTAAAAATAATATTATTTACACAATAAACGCAGTAAATGATGAATGTCATTTTATACAAATTAATGCTATTTACATGTATTAGCTAGGGGTTTTAAGGCCAAAATGATAGAATAAAGGTGATGAAATGGAGATTCATCACCATCTCAGCATACACAGATGCAGATTATGCAGGATGTCCCAAGGATAGGAAGTCCACCACATGCTTTACCGTATACGTTGGAGATTCTCTTGTCTCATGGAAGAGCAAGAAAACTATTGTAGCCAGGTCTAGTGTTGAATCAGTGTATAGGGTGCCCAAGCTAGCATAGAAATGACGTGGGTTTGAGTTGTTCTTACAGATCTACACATAGAGGTTCCTCTTTCAATGTCACTGAACTGTGACAATCATGCTGCTATATTTATTGCAAATAACTCATCATTTCATGAACGTGCCAAGCACATTGAGGTTGATTGGCATTAAAAACGTGATATGATTAAGAAGAGGTTTATTTCCACATTTCATGTCAGCTCAGGGGACCAGACTGTAGATATCCTCACCAATGCCTTATTCCGAGGACCTTTTCAGAAGTGTTCGTCCAAGCTGAGCATGATAAACATCTATGCTCCATCTTGAGGGGGGGGGGGGTTGTGTGTGTGTGTATTCGTGTTACCGTGTTTATTTCCTATTCTTGGATTATTTCTTAACTCTCTTTACTTAAGTATACTTTATATAATTTATCCATAGACTGCTCTCCTATGTAAGAGAGCCTCCGGTTATTGGAATAAAAAGATTGATCATTTTTTCCAATATTTACGATCAAATAAAAATTCTTCATTGTGAATTGGATTTCGAGTATAGAACTTAGGATTTCAATGCCTTATTTAAGTTTTATTGATTGCAATCAGAGTGAATGCGGAGTCTCGATTGAGATTTCTCTTCGATATGGTCCAAGGCATCCGCTGACACATAATTTCATCGTATAACTTAATAAAAATGTTCTAATTGAATAAAAAAATTATGAATAGGCAGATACAATGATAAATCGAATATGAGGCTACACGTCTGCAGATAAAAATATTTTTACAGTATTCAATCGAACAATCTTGCAATAATTATGAATAAACAAATGCGGTATCTCCATGGATGTAAATAATTTTACTTTAGAAATCAACAATAATATTTCAATAGAACACTCTTACAATTGGCACATTGTCTAATGTATAATTAATCTCCTCTTAATTAGGTACGCCTGTAATCTAATACATTTTTTATTTCCACGTGTAATTTCTATCACAACTTTGATATTTAAACTATCAAATAATACGAGAATATGATGATTGATTTTATAAATAACTTGCTTAATTTAATCGTATGTTCTTTCAATAAATGTAAATAGATGGACGATGTAGGGATCATTTTTCTTGGAAGAGATACCCGCATGTACCTCTTACCCATTCAAATGAATTGGGTATCCGTTAGAAATGGGCACCTATTGGAATGGACTGGGTTGACCCTTAACCTGGTAATAATGGGACATGGTGGATCAACAATGAACGAGTCGAGTACACGTCCCGTGAATACCCTAATTCTAACTTTATTGCCTGGGACTGTTCTGTTTGTTTTTTATTCAGAAATATCTGTACAGGATTTGATTTTGTTGTTATACCAAAGGGAGATCTATTCGCATGGAACATGAGGTTTGCTCATGTTTTTAATCATATAATTTGCGTTATTGGTAATATACGACGGAGCAGGAGAGTGATGTGGTATGCTCATATAAGGTCTAATGAGTACAAATTATTGTGATAAGGGCACCTCGGTGGCTGGAAGGGGAAGTTATGCATTTTTTTAAGCAGATATAGATGTAAAACGGATGCTGATCACGCATGAGTAATATTAGAAATACTTTATAGATTGACTTAAATATGCATGATATAAACTAAATGTAGTTACGTCATAATAGTTTTAATAAAAGAAGGTATAAATTATGTTAAGTGATTAAAAATAATTCGATAACTATATTTATCTATGAAAACGGATGTGGGTACGTCTGGATGGAGGTCGTAGGAGTCTCTGCTTCTGACGAAATTCGAATAGGGGGGATATAGGGATGCATATACATGGTGACATTTTCCAAAATAATAAAAAATTTTACGAAAAATAGGGTGGGGGCAGTCCCATTCCCCCCACTCTCTCTCTCTCTCTATATATATATATATGGGGATGGGGAGCTTGCACCAAGGTGCATGTAACCTTACATGCTCCGATGCCATAAACAGTCATTTTTTTGAAACGAAACCTTGAAGGATCTACTTAAAACTATTAGTGGAATACATATTTCAAATTTCATGTAAAACATACATTCCTAACATATTCATCTAGACGACTAAATTTCAACAATTCTGAAACCATTAAAATTTCAGTCTTGAGTATAATTTAGGAGTCTCGAATTAAGTTGAATTTTTAATGACATCGTGGTGATATATGGTGATCTAAATGTCACAAATTTCATTTCAAAAAAATACGGGCGTTTATGGCACCGGTGCATATAAGGTTACATGCTCCTTGGTGCAAGCTCCCCAACCTTCCTCCCCCTGCTCTCTCTCTCTCTCTATATATAGAGAGAGAGGAGTGATCCTATGAGAGCAAAAAATTGTGAGAGCAAAACATTGTTAGTAATACGTTTATTATTGTAATTGTAATTTAGGTAATGCCTTTGTAAAACATCATGCTTGTAATGTAATAATCGTATAGAGATCTGAAAAAAATAGATAGTTAATATCTCATCAAATAATAAGCAGAAAGAGAAAAGATGTCAAAATTTGAGATTTATTGTTAGAAATATTTCAACAAATAATTGTAAAAAAACATGAATTATAAGAAATGACATGAGATTTGTAAAGATGATTTGAGATTGTAAAAAATGATCTGAGATTGTAAAAAACTATGAGATGTTGGAAATTGATAAAAAAATATGAGGTTATTAGAAATTTATAAAAGAAAAAGTAAATGTAAAAAAATTGAGATTGTAAAAACGACAAATGAATTGTAAAAAAAAGATTTGATATTGTAAAAAAAGATCCGAGATTGTAAAAACGATATCAGATTGTAAAAACTAATCGCGTTCTTCCTCACCCGCGTCCCTCCACATGCACCTCATCCGCCCTTCTCCACGACCTGCCTCCTCCACGCACACCCTCCTCCGCCCACACCCCACCTCCATCTGAACTCTCCTTTATCCGTCTCCTCCACGATCCATCTCCTCCATGCGCAATCACTACCTACACGCGACGCCACCTCCACTTCCTGCAAGAAAAAATCATGGAGAACCCATCTTTCCTACTAATCTAAAGATCAAAGAAACACCACAACACTGTTAGAAGAAGTCGTTGTACATCCATATCCGTTGTCGGAAGAGCAACATGCCCATATCCACTGACGTTCTCCCTTTATCGTCATTGCATGCCATCACTGGCTTGCAGTCCCCACCCTGCGTGTCGTCGAGAAAGAGAGAGAGAGAGAGAGATGGGAGAGAGAGAGACGGGAGAGTATTTAGGAGATATTTATTGTATTATAAATATCGAATATGTCAAAATGACCATAATGAGTTCTTCAACATTTAGAAAATAGAGATAACGATTCATTAGTCATAACTGTTGGATTGATTATGAATGGATAAGATGGCTGGCTTTCCACGCATCCACGAAAGGACCATCTTATCTGAAGTTTGCCCTATACATACATACATATGTAAATACATACATACGTACATACGTACGTACGTACGTACATACATACATACATACATACATATAGGGCTTACCCAATGAGCCCCTTATCCATTGAGTTTTGGTGAGCACTAAATGTAAACTTTCCACGTGTATTTCCATTGGATAGGTTACCTATTTCGAAGGAGCGCCATTTTTTAAGGATATTAATATGTTTGAGGCTTTTATATTTCTAATTATACCGAGTCCTTAAAAATAGGAAGACGGTTTTGGAAAGATAAATTCAAATCCTTAATTTCATGCCGAAGAAATAGTCAATGTGCATTTGATCAGTAATGTATATATTGTACCGAAGTAATTATGTGTTACTAGATCAATAATACTGAAACAATTGTCAGTAATTTACCTATGTAATATTACAATGTATAGAGATTGGTAATTCATTCAGGTTACTCAAATAATACATATTTAGTTCTCAAGTAATTATTGTTGTGAGAACACTAATTAAGTATGTAAAATACTAATGTCCATACAATAAATACTGATTACAGATGTCCATTTTACTAAACTCATTTTATTTGTTACTATTGTTATATTTACTTAATACTTTAAGTGTTACTAACACATCTCTTATTTACTTATATAACCTTTTTAATTACTTATAATGCATCGATTGCTATTGATAGCAATACATAAGTTATTGGTCACACATTTTTTTTATAATTATTCTAATTTACCGATTTCATTGTCTTCTTTTACCTACAATTTGTTATAGGTTACTGATACTTCTGTATATCTTATTTATTCTATTCTCTGTTTTGAATTACTATCGAATCACACCTTCTTTACTTATGTAGCATATTTAATTACTTGTAATATGTCAAGTGTTACTGATAGCGACACATAAATTACTTAACTTGTATTTTGATAGAAAGAATGATAGAAAGAAAAGTAATAGGTACATAAGTAACTATGAATGGAATTTAATTAGTAAGAATAATAAAATAGAAAAGTAATACATGATATATTGTCAGTAACATATGTAAATACCATCAGTAACTCGGTATAATTTTTCTGAATAATGTTTTCGCCATCCAAACCAATTGCAATACATCCATCTTCGTTCCTTCTGATATGATCTTTTCACGATTCAAATCTATCCAGGAAGCATCGTTCATCATTGCTTCTGAGAAATCATGATCAATTTCCATTCACAAACGATCCATCATGTTTGAAACTGAAATTGAAACTAAAAAACAAACGATCAAATTCTACAAAAGAACAATAAATAAATGTCTAATAAGCAACAAAAAACTTACAAATTGAGAACTAGAAGACGATTTTCTTTCGTTGGAGATCTTGAGATTTCGCAGCAAGAGGAAGACAGATGATTTTGGAAATTTCGAAATAAATACAATGCAATGTCGGGTAGACTTAATTGTGAATCAAAAAAGGAAATCAATCATGAGGAGAATGCAGAGGGAGTTTGTTAAGGTGAGGATTGACGCTAAAAAAGATCGGATGACATAAAATAGGATCATTGGATCATGATCTGAAGGATGAAAACACGGGCTCATCTGATCTCAAATGAGCATAGGGCTCATTGGATAAATTCCTTATATATATGTATGTATGTATCTATTTTTTCCATCCCTAGTAAGAACACAGCCAGATCATACGGTACGCATGGGAAAGCTGTTATTATATTTCCATCACTCCATAGATTTCTAATGTGTTTACCATTTCCCATTTTAGATCTTTTTCTCACCCGCAATTGATATCCAACCCCTTTTTTAGTAAGTGCTTCCCATCCACGAGATTTTTCGAGGAGTCCTTGAAAAGGATTAGAAGAAAACAAGTACTTTGTTCATGGCGTGCCAATCAAGTTCTTGATATAGGCTCACCCTCCATTATTGCTTATTCATAAGTCACCTGTAAGAGAACCAACAATTAGTCTAGTGGTTGAGCAGTGGCTCCTCCAACAATAGATCAAAGTTCGAATCCCCCAACTCCCACCTTCTACCAGAAAAAAAAGGTATTGAAAGATGAGAGTAGGGGAACGACATGACTATCTAAAAAAAGCCACCTGTAAGATATGCTTGGAGTGCCATTCATTGGCTACCCTAGCTAGGTCAAGTTTGCCCCCTTCTTGAGGTATGGAAGCTTCGGCCTTTCATAAAATCATTGATCTGTCTACAAACGATCTGCATCTTAGAGTGTAGAAAAGTGATCGCTTCCTTGCAGTATTTAATGTGCTCGATCGTTGTATTTAGGGATGCAAATGTATTTGGATATATTTGTATCTGATCCACTACTCCACATGTTTTATACAGATTTTGACATCTGGATCAATGAGCCTTGAGCTCATTAGCAAATTAATGAGCATGCAATATAGACCATCCATTTTTAGTCTGTCATGGTCATTTATTGTACAAAAACCACTTACTAGTCTTACAGATATACATTATATATTCATGTGTATCATTTTGCAAATAATAATACACAAGATGTTTTTTTATGATCTTGAATATGTGAATCGAAATAAAAATAAATGAGTGAATCGAAATCTCTTTCATCAAAGCCACCACCTTTCCACTGTCTCCATCCTCATGTCTGTCCCACCTTCCCATTCCCGTTACGAACTCTAGTAAGAGGATATTTCTGATCCGGCGTTGTCACATGTCTCCAAGTTATCAGTGCTATGTTGTTATTTACTACTAAGTGAATACAAAATACAACCCTCCTCTTTACAGTTACAATTTTTCATAAAAACAAATGAGTGAATCAAAATCTCTTTCATCAAAGCCACCACCTTTCCACTGCCTCCATCTGCATGTCTGCCCCCACCTTGCCTTTCCCTTTACGAACCCCGGTGAGAGGATATTTCCGGTGAGAGGATATTTCCGATCTGACGTCGCTCACATGCCTCCAAGTTACCAATGCTATTTGTTATTTACTACTAAGTGAATACAAAATACAACCCTCCTCTTTACAGTTACAATTTTTTTCATTAAAAACAAATGAGTGAATCAAAATATCTTTCATCAAAGCCACCACCTTCCCATTGCATCCATCCGCATGTATGTCCCACCTTCCCTTTCCGGTTACGAACCCTAGTGAGAGGATAGTGCTATTTTATTATTTACTACTAAGTGAATACAAAATATAACCCTCCTCTTTACAGTTACAATTTTTTCATAAAACAAATGAGGGAATCAAAATCTCTTTCATCAAAGCCACCACCTTTCCACTGCCTCCATCCGCATGTCTAACCCACCTTCCTTTTCCCGTTGCGAACCTAGTGAGAGGATATTTCCGATTCGACATCACTCACTTGTCTCCTCCATCTTTGTGCATGAGGGTGCACCACTTCCTTGTGAAGATCAACATCCTTTGCAAGATTGTGGTGAAAACCACCTCCCTTGAGTTTTCCCTCGACACCTCCAGTGTATGCATCTCCATCAAAAGCATCACAAGCTCTCATGTTCACGTCGCCTCGACCATATTCATGGGAATGAAGAGGAATGGATGTGTTCAAAGGAATATTACCTCAACTTTTTTATGATTGAACAAACTACTTAAAATTAGAGGTAAATAAAGAATAATTAAAAGAAATAAATAACACTTAGATAAAAAGTTGATCTAAATAAACCTTGTAGTCTCAATGAGATCTATCCATTAAGACCTCATACTCAAAATCAAATAATTGCACAAGATATAACTTTTTGAGGTAAAAATATAAAATTTTATAGCTTTATTTCTTTTTTGTTTTTAGGTTTTTTTGTATTCATTTATTTATTTATTATTTTATTAATAAATAAAGAAGTTAAATGAAAACTAACTAAATAAATAAATAGGAGTTATGTATGTATGTCAAATCACGGACTGAAGTGATTATATATAAAGTACAATTTGATCCCACAATCGAAGTTTCACATCTGAGTCCCCATTCCTTTGAATTTAGTCTTGTTTTATAGAGATTTAATGTTTATTAATCAAAGGTGAACTTGGGTTCATAGGAGACTATATGATGAAGAAGCAAGACTTTATAGCCTTTTGTGTCCAAGCTAGATTTTAGGTTTATTTGACACACACACACACACTTTAGATGTTTTTTAGCATTTTCTATTTATTAAGCTTAGTGATATATTCACACGTGAGTTAATTTCGTGTCAATTGCAGTTAACATAAATTTATTAAAAATATCCTAAATTCGAGTTATTTACATATGAATATATACAAAATTAAACTCCTTATTTTTGAGATTTATTCTAAACTATGTCTTTAACTTATTGAGAGGATAATATACATATTTAGTCTACTTTTATTGCCAAAGTATATTATTAATTTATTAATTTTAGGGATATTTATTGAGTGTTTTAGCAAGTATTTAAACCAAAATTACCGTATTAAGTTCATGAATAAGAGATTCATCAATTTGCAAAAGGCATTTGTAATATTTCTTCTCTAGTATGCATTTTCAAGTGTATCTAAAAGATATACCCTATTTTTCTTAAAATTGATTGTCTATAAAGATGATATTCAATAGAATGTCTATGCGACAATCGATATGATTATGACCATGTTGAAGTTGAAAAGGCCTGGCATGTTTTATACAATGCAAACAACTCTTCCTCCCATGTGTACTCCATCTAAATAACACACCATATGTAGGAAATTTTTAATGACCTAGAGCACGAAAACCTTCGTATCTAAAGGTCTTCTTATAACACACATTGTATGTATTTATAATATTTTATCCAAAGTTGTTTAAATTCATCCACAAGAGGATGTAGGTGTAGGTCTATATGTTTTCGAGGATGTATTAAACCAAATACTACCAGAGACAAAAGCATGGATAATCGCTTGTTATACAACCATGGAGGCTAATTTAAAGGAGTTGTCTTTATTAGTCAACAAGAATTGTCCTTACTATGGTCATGTGGATTGAAACACCCAATACAATGTATGATGTAGTTATAATTCTCGATAATAAATAGCATAAATGAATTTAGCAATACTTTCCAACACTCTGAATAGGAAGGATTTCCAGATATTTGTTTGAACATGATCTGAATACAATTTCATTTCTTTTGAGGTCTCCTTAAAATAATAGAACCTCTTCTATCAAGGCATCTATGGAAAATAACACGATACCCAGCATTACTACTAGTAACTGGTCACCCAATTCGAGACTCGTGACATCAGAAACTTAGTTATATCCTTGAGCTCTCTGTAATATTAAATGTGGCGATTAACATAAGCACCAATTTTAAACCCTTGTCTGACACATCCTTCTCATCATCTTATTTATCTTATTATGATTTGAAGGTAACTAATGATATTCATGCAACATCTTCTTGATAGAAACTAGCATTACATTGAAATTCTGATATGTCATATTATACCCCATTTTTGTGGAAAAATCTAAAACAACCAAGAATCTAGAGTATCTCTTATAATCAAACCATACTAGTTCCTATGCCTTCTTCAATAACTTGTAAAACTCTTCTGATTTGTCTCGTGTCTCCTTATCATCATAAAGATCGAGATTAAAATTTGGGCCAATGACATCCATAACCATTTAATAATAATATGATCTTTAGTTAAGGGGTTGAATCTTGGTTTGGAATTTCTTCTACAACTTATTTATATCACCACTAGATATCATATCCAATCATGAATCGATTTTCAACAAAGATGCAACTAAACTTCATCTTTACTCTTCTTTTTTAAGACGACTACATTTAGTACATAGAAATATAACAGTACTAACCAAAACCCTAACAATTACATCATGTGACCATGCAATGTGATAAATTCATGAGCAACTTACTAAAAAGACAATACTATCTGACCATTTATGTATGATTATACATCTTCTCTTGGTTGACTAGTTACGATTTTCTAAAGAAAATATACAATTCTAGGGTCATGTCACGATGTATTTATTAAGAGAGGTAAATTCTAGTAGTAATATTGAAATATGTTGGCAGATGCATCTCCTTGACCCCTTAAATGTTCCCTATTAAGAAAGCTTAGTCAAGTTCCATATGATGCGATAAAAGTGATACCAGTGAAGTTTGATTAAGATCAATTTGGTATATCAAAGAATAAATATGATATTCTACTAAAATACATCGAACCATAAATTCACATGTAAAAATGAACTCTTATCTTAGTTCAAGATAACCAAACTAAGGAAAATCAACACTTACGCCACCGCAGGCAGGGCCTCCATCGTCGCTCCACCTCCGCACCTCCAGGCCCCAGCCAGGAGTCAACCCCATCGCTACCAGCCGCCGGGGGCCGACCCGAGACCCCCCGCGCATGTGCGAGGCACGTGCGCCCGGGGGGACGTCAAGCTTACGTCACCCAGGTCATGTGCTTTGCACGTGACCGGAGGTTAATTGCAGAAGACCCCCTGAAGGTCCCCCTATTTACTCATCCACCCCCTCTGCCCAAGGGTCACATGCCCCGCACGTGTGCTCTTGGGAATTTTGCATCTGCTCCCCCAGATCTGTCGGTAATTGCATTTAAGTCTACTGCATTTATTAGTGCGTGGGCTTTTATTTTTTTATTTTTATTATTATATTTTTATAAAAATGATATAAAAAATATGCGAAAAATAGCTGACACGTGGCGGCCTCTGGGGCGGCCACGTGTCAGCATTAGAAAATTCGAAAATAAAAGATTTTGTAAAATCGATAAAAATAGTAAATAACCTCAGATCGAAAAAATTCCTTTACAAAAAATGCTCGTCTCGATGACATCTACAACTTTCATGAAGACATCAAAACCAAAATCGATCAAATGTAAAAAGTGAATTTTTAGGGTATCCTATGTACATAGAATATCTTGATTTTTGGGTTTTCTAATTTTTTTGTCATTTTTAAACAAGATAAAAGACCGGAAAAATAAGGAGAGATCAAAGATAATTAAAAACATCTAAATCTAATTTTTTTATTTTTATTAATTAAGAAAATATGTACATAAAATATCAGGTCAAAATCCGCTAAAATATATAATGTACAAAAGAGACCCAAAACCCAACTTTCACATACGAGCTCCGATTCACTTGAACTTGGTCTTGTTTTGAAGGTAATTGAATGTGCATTAGTTCAAAAGTGAGTAGAATCAAATCAGACACTGGATGGGGAAGATATGGGGTTTTTAGTCTGAAAATCCTGAAACTAGGGTTTGGGTTTTTGGTCCACTTATCAGGGTTAGTGATTTTTTTTGTATTTTTCATTTATTGTTGTGAGTGATATGTACACAGTGGAAGTGGTTTTTGGTTATGCGGTGTTAGCATGAAGGAGTTAAAAATCCGGGAAGTTAGGCTATTTACAGGTCAAATTTGGCTTAGATTTTTGGCCTCTTATTTTGTGCAGAAATTATGAATAAAATGCTATTCTTATGAAAACATGCATGAATGCTAATTATGCAGAATAGATGCAGATATGCTGTTGATTTTGAGGGAATTGAGCTTAATAAATGAGATTTAGAGTGATGAATCTGAGATTCATCATCCCCCTATACTTAAACCATGCTCATCCCTGAGCATCAAAAGAAATGCCATGAGGTGAAATGAGATTGGGTTCCATACCAAGACCATGAACTCTAGACCTTTGGATTATTTGTGTGTCGGGACTTCAGTGAGACTTAGAATTTTAAAATCAACAGCCCTTAAGTTCTACACATTATTGTCACAGTTTCGGCTCAGAAGTCATCTTAGATCTATCCTCTTCCCAAAGTATACACTATGAACATTGAATAACTGACTCATGTGTGTGAAGGATTTTAGCTCTTCCCATCCAGAATGCCGGACTACCATGCTCCTCTCCTCTCCAATAACCCGTCCTCGGGGAGTCATGTATTTCCTTCTAAGGTCTGTCTTGCTGTGTTCACAATCGAAATGGGGGAGAAGTTAGAAGAAAGGGAAAAGAAGTAGAAGGTATCCAGTGTAGTCACCTCTCCTTGTGAAGATGGCCAGTGTAGCCGAGTCTTCACCAAGATCTACAGGTTTCTTGAAGCTTGGACCTTTTTGGTCAGATATTTTTTTGGTAGTGGCTTCTTTGTATTTGGAAATTTTTGGTGGTTCTGCTTGGATCTTGTTATGCTCCTACGGATATAGAATCTTTTTATTCCGTACATTTTTTTGGGGTCTTAGAAAAAATTGTGCCCAACGTCCATCCCTTTTCCGAAGCTTTCTTTCAACCCGTACTCCAGTCTTTAGATTTCCACGCTACCAGAAAAGAAACTCACACAGTCTTCCAACATCCTGTCTAGGTTGAGCTAAGTGCATAGTGCGAGAGTACAAATTAATTCCCTATTCCAGAGTTGTACCCAGAATGAAGAGACCAGGTTAGACACTAAGAGTCAAACGCTGCACATTGTCATGTGGAATTTAAAGAATTAAGTCAAAAGACCCGAAGCTTTTAAAATCCTATTTCTCGGTGAAGTTCCTCTGAAAATTAGGTTGATTAAGGTCAAGTCCAGACCACTCTAGGTTTCTGCTTACAACTCGGTTCAGAACCCAATGACTTTTCACAGATGCAGATGAATGCGATGCTAGATGAAGTGAAGGTGTGTGAAATGCAGACACTTTTTTTATTTTTTTTATGCAAGATTTTTTTTGTCAATGCAAAAATTAATAAGAAGCCATTTTCAAAAAAATTTGGGCAAAGTTAGTGTCAGTAGCAAAATTCTTTTTCTTTTCTTTTCATTTTTCAAATTAGTTACCCACCCCGTAAATACATATAGACTTACGCGAAAGTACGAGATATGGGTAAGATATATACAAAGTATAAACAAAACCCCCTATACTTAGAGAGTGTTGTGTCCCCAGAGCACAAGAAGAGGAAAGAAGACATAGCTCGGGCTAAGCGTAAGGGAGTGAAGAAAAAATGAAGCGGTCGGGATATGTGAATGAGGAGAGTATAGACAGGTGCGTGTCGGTTTCCCCTATACTTAGGCTCTGATCAACCTAAGTACGGAAGAAGGGTGGAAATGGAGCGATCGTGAGAAAGAGTGTGATCCGGGGAAATGATATATACAGATGGCATCGGTCCCCCATACTTAGGCATTGGCCTAAGTAGAGGAAGAAGCTGTACAAGGAGACCGATGTGGTCGGGAGGGAGGGTGGGTAGCCGATGATTAAGGTGGTTTTCGACTGATCTTCTTGTGATCCTACGGTGGGAGATTGTAATGATGAGTCGGAGATGAGGCATATGATTCCCAACTATGATCAGTGTCATCCTCAGAAAAATCATGATGGATAATAGATGAAGTGTTTGAGTTAGATGAGAGATATCCATCATCAGAGTTATCCTCAGATGAATAGTATTTGAAGGTGGACATACTCCAAGTATTCATGTCTTTTGTTTCTTCAGTTGTTTTCTCAGAATTCATTCCTTCTTGGGGTCAATCGGTTTGTCCTCGGCTGAATACTTAGAAGCATCGGTCTCGGCCAGCTCATACGAAATAATTCCAGTGTACTTGAAGAGGGCAGGAGCATCAGCTTTGGATGAGTAGTAGTTAGGAACGGGAGTTGTCCAACGAGAATTGAATTTTGGATCTTTGCGAAGATATGGCTTTAGAGATGCCGAACAGACTTCACTCATGTATACTACCTTTTCCGGACTGGATGAGGGATTGTCAGCTGATTCCTCTTCTGAAGGGTCAAAGGTGACTCTCTTTTTATTTCTTCGTGAAGGTGTCGGTTCACTTGAGTATCCAGATGAATAGCCATTGGAATTCTCCTTGGTCGGTGCTCGGCTTGCGTGCTTGTTTTTAGTCTCTCAAATGTTGGCGTACTCTCGATTTGGGATAATTTGGTCCAGGTATTCAGAAAATGTTGCTTCAGGGTGCGACCATGCATATGTCTCAGGATCATAGAAGAAGGATTTATGTATTTTGAGATCCTCGGGAATTAGAATACTGGGAAGAGTCTCTAAACCAATAGTCTCATCAACAACCGCTACCTCAGGTGTTGCATCGGGGTAGGGCTGTTCTTCCTCTTCATGGTTACGGCTGTCGGGGACTTCGTGGGTTTCCTCAGAAGATCGTGGTTCCTCAAAGACATGGTCCGATCTAAGTGGTTCCAATGCTTTAAAATTGATTTCCCGAGTCTCACAATCAATAATTGCCTTAGCCAATGCTAAGAACAGCTTTCCGAGAATGATTGGAGACTGGGTGAATTCTCCTTGATGCTCAATATCAATGACCGTGAATTCTACTTTGAGCGGAGCACCTTGGAATTTCATGATGACAGAAATGATTCCTCTCGGCCGCTTTATCGATCGGTCCGCCAATTGAATAATCTCTCGTATCTTCTGAATCAGTCCGAGTTTGAGTTCGTGAAATACAGAGGTCGAGAGGATATTGATCGGTGAATGTTATCAATCCGAGCATGGGTGAAAATTGTGTCTTTGATTTCGCAGTCAAATCTGGGTAACCGCTTCACTATGCGGCTCTTGGTTTTTCTCATCAACACCAAGGAGGGAGGCCATTGACAAGATATATCTTTCAGTCTTTGTTCGTATCCTACCCGACTTTTTGTTCATTAATTTGTCCATTAAAAATCTTTTAAGGTCGGGAAAGTGTTCAATGACCTGTATGAAGGGAAGTTCAAACATCAATCTTTTTTCCATTGCTTCCCGTGTAGTCGGATCCAAATTCTAAATACCTCAGATCGTCTTCAGTCTCAATTTTTATGCAATTTTTTGGATTTTCCATTTTTTGTGGTTTTCAAATATTTCCATTTTTTGGTATTTTCTGTGTGGTGTGGGGATGTGGTGTGTTCCTCAGATGAACAGGGGTTCGGGTATTCAGAGTGAGAGTCAAGGGCATAGTCATCTCTAGGGGAATAATATGCGGAAGTGATATTGTCAGAATCGTCCCTAGGTTCCTGAATATCCTCAAAATTTTCAATTTCAGATCCAATCATTTCCTCATTCATTTTTATATCCGAGCTACCAGAGATTAATCGATCGGCAAGTTCTTGAAATCTATCCTCCATTAAATCAAATTTCTTATTCATCCTCAAAATATTCTCCAAAATCTCTTCATGACCAAGCATGGGAGCAGTTGGGGTATGTTTTTGTAATTGAATGTCCTCTTCCATTTTTCTATATGTACTAGGAGAGGAGTCTCTTGAAATATCCGATATACGATCATCGTTTTCTGAAAGTATCTCCTCAATAATCATGGAAGGTGGCTGCTCATATGGTCTAGGTATGTGGAGTTGGTCCGAGGAGAGTTCAATCCTTTGAGTGGTCGGACCTTGACATTGTGGAGTCAACATACAGGGTTGATGTGTTCCTATGTGGTCGGACCAATCCTCTGTATGAGTGAAGAGGGGGTTGTTGTGTTCAATCCAAGATAATGATTGTTCCTTGGTGTTCAAGGGGAGGGTCGATGAAAGAGGTGAAGAAGTGTTAAATTCGATCATGTGGTTATCATCTCCCATAAATGATGGATTGACATTTACCGAATATGAAGGATGAATTGTATAGTCAGCGTAAAGAGGACTGATAAATGAAGAAGTAGAGACCTCAATCATTTGTTGGGTTGTCTGCTCTGAATACAAAGGGTTGTCATTCATGAAATAGATCGGATTAGCAGAGGGAGATGGATTTAATGGTGGTTGAGGAGGAGGTGTTTTAGGTCTAACCGATACGGATTTATTTTCATAGTATAGCTCTGATGGATTCTCGGATAAACGTTCGGCCATTTTTTAAAGAGTTGAAAGGAATGAGGGGTTGGGTCTGCAAGAGTTATTGGACAAGAATTCCATGGTGAATTTTAAATCAAGAAAGGAGAGAGATGATTTCACGAGATATTCAAGAGAAATTTTATCAAATGTGCGGCTGTTGGTCTTCGATATCGGTTCACGCGCACCAATGCAAACACAATTCAAACCCCGGGTTCACCAACGCACACAATGAAGCCGTAAGAGTTCAGCTATTATCTTTTCAATTTTAGTTGGTGGTAAATTAATCTTTGGCAAAAAATTAGCGAGGTGTTAGGTGTCGGAGTTTGGTTCTAACCTCAAGTGTCGTCTCTCGCTCACTCAGAAAAATAAGATCATCCAAGGTCGGGGTTGCTCTCCTGCAAAAATTCTTGATTTTATGGGTTCTTAAGATCGGCTATTTTTAGCAGTCCTAATTTTAATGAGGCGATCACTGAAAAATTATATGAGCACAAATACACGTCTACTGTCCGTCCCAATTTCTTTTTAAAATTATGTGATAAAACAAGAGGGAGGAGTTCGGGAAAAGCTGATGCACATGAAAACAATGATGTATGCTCACTTAGAAGACTTACAGTGCTTCCTCGCAATCTTCATGTGGGATGCAATACAGAATTTTAAAATTATTCTACATGCGTGCAAGCCGATGAAAACCGCACCTAAGCAGAAAGTTCTATTAGCGGGAAAGAATTTAATTAAATTTGGCTAAGTTGAACAATCTATGTGTGTCTCGATTAATGTGCAGCGTGGCTTAAGATCCTACGAGCACAATCAAAAATTAAAAATCTCTGAGAGCCGTATGTGCAGGTCTATCCTAATCGCCACTCAAGTCGGGCCCCACCCTCACCGGAGAGTGAAACAGGCCACGACACATCACAGAAAAGTTCAAGGTCTTTTTTACATGCGCGAGAGTCCAAACGGACACCGCTGTAAATGAGCAAGTAAATAAAATTGCAGAAATTAAAAATATAGACTCTACGCTCTCTCAGGACTCGACTCGATCTTAGTTTAATTGTGGCTTTACGGATGTCGGTGAAGATGCGTTGGTTTCTTGAAAACCGCTCCACGTACGCCGGGTCCCTCGTAAGAAAAAATAAGAGAGAGGATGTCAGAGAGTGACTCAAAAAATAGAACAAGCGAAATAAATGCTGAAATATAAATGTAAACAATAAAATGATATTCACAATGAAAAATTCAGGGTCAGACTACCCGAATGCGGAAAATCGAACAAAAATTTCAAAACACAAAACTAAGTTGTTGCCTCCCCGGCAATGGCGTCATCTGACGAGTCCGGAAATCCCGAGTTAAGAAGTTGTTTTTATTTGTCGTGAGTGAAAATAATAAGGTCGTTCATTATAGGCGGCGGTCGGAATCGATCAAGAAATAACCACAAATATTATTCAATTTTTAATCAAGTGGTTTTATGTTTATTTTACTTGGACAAGTCCCAAGGTCGAACACAAGGAGGGAAAGGAACAACCTAGAAATATGTCTATCAAGATTCGTGTACGATTTTCGAGGCGATCTTTTTTTGGAATTTTTAATGCAAATAAGGGATGCGAGATGCGATTTTGACCTATTTTAGGGACTAAAAATGTAAACTTTGATCAAACAATGTCCAAAAAAATACGAAACTTGGCCACAATGCAAAATGATGAAATAAGTGCAATGTAATGTTTTTGGAATTTTTGGATGCAATATGAATTTTTATGAATTTTAAATGCAAACAGAGTGATTTTCAATATTTAATTATAATAAATATTAAACCTACTTATTTTCAAGAGATAAAATTATCTAAGATCTATCATGAGGTGATGGATCTCACAAAAATCCTAAACCTCGAAAATGTGTGGTCTAATACCTATTAAAAATTAAACACTGAAACATGCAAAATGATTTTTATAGGACAAATTATGCGTGCAAATGCAAATCTTTTTGGGCACAATGTTAAGCACAATCAACTCTACAAAATGTGATTTTTCGGGGATTTTTAGAGCAACGGTTAATCAGGCAATTTTAAGAGCATAAAATGGGTAAAATTTGCAATTTTCCACAAAATAATTAATTATTAATTAACCGTCAAGCACAAAAATATCCATGATATGTCAAGACGTAGAGAATTAAAAGATGAACATCATGCTATTTTTTGAATAATAAAATATTGTATAGAAGAGGTCTAAAATTATTGATGAACACAGGAGTATAAATGCAATAACTAATACAATAAATAAAATGAAAAATAACTGCAGTAGACTTAAATGCAATTACCGACAGATCTGGGGGAGCAGATGCAAAATTCCCAAGAGGACACGTGCGGGGCACGTGACCCTTGGGCAGCGGGGGTGGATGAGTAAATAGGGGGACCTCCAGGGGGTCTTCTGCAATTAACCCCCGATCCGTGCAAAGCACGTGACCTGGGTGATGTAAGCCTGACGTCCCCCTAGGCACACGTGCCTCGCACGTGCGCGGGGGGTCTCGGGTCGGCCCCCGGCGGCTGGTGGCGATGGGGTTGACTCCTGGTTGGGGCCTGGCGGTGCGGAGGTGGAGCGACGATGGAGGCCCTGCCTGCGGTGGCGTAGCGTAGTCGATGGCGGTGAAGGGGCGTCGGCGGTGATGATGGCGACGAAGTGGAGGTGCTCCGGTGGAGGAGGGAGGAGCAGCCCAGGTGCAGTGGTCGTGCACACGGCCGAAGACCGTCAGAGTAGAGGCGTGCGACGGAGTCGATGGCGTTGGAGTTGCTGTCGAGGTTGACCGGCGAAGCAGGGGTGGTGGTGAAGTCGGTGTTAACGATAGCGTTGGCGGAAGGCGTGGGTAGTCGGGGATGAACGGCGTTGTCGGAGTAGTTGGCTCGACGAGAGAACTCGGAGCGAAGGCAGCTCACGCGAGGGCGGTGCACGGCAAGGCGTCGCCGCCTTGGATCTCGCTGCACAGAAGCTTGCTCGTCGGCGCTGTCACCGCCTCGAGGAGGTCTACGGTCAATCGGCATATGAGGATCGTCGTCGAGGTGAGACACTTTAAATAGGTCTTAGGTGGCGATGGTTGGCGGGCGGAGGTCTCAGAGCGAAGTTGGTTGGTCGACGCGGGGATAACGGAGGAGGGGCAGCGCGATTGACCGTTGGTGGAGATATCGGGGAGCAGGTGTAGCGGTTGCGGGAATTGGGTGTAGGGAAGAAGACAGGTCCCAGGCCATTTGATCGGCCGAGATCGAACGGCTGGAACCGCGCCACGTGGCGGGGGTGTGAAAGGGGAAAAGGAGGGTGCGGGGCACGTGCGGAGCACGTGCTTAGGAGGTACGTGCGGCGCACGTGCATGGGCTTTTATTTATTTTTATTATTTTTATTATTTTTTATTTTTATTATTATATTTTTTATAAAAACGATATAAAAAATATGTGAAAAATAGCTGACACGTGGCGGCCTCTGGGGCTGCCACGTGTCAGCACTAGAAAATTCGAAAATAAAAGATTTTGTAAAATCGATAAAAAATAGTAAATGACCTCATATCGAAAAAGTTCCTTCACAAAAAATGCTCGTATCGATGAGATCTACAACATTCATGAAGACATCAAAACCAAAATCGATCAAATGTAAAAAGTGAATTTTTGGGGTATCCTATATACATAGAATACCTTGATTTTTGGGTTTTCTAATTTTTTTGTCATTTTTAAATCAGATAAAAGACCGGAAAAATAAGGAGAGATCAAAGATAAATAAAAACATATAAATCTAATTTTTTTTATTAATTAAGAAAATATGTACATAAAATATCAGGTCAAAAACCGCTAAAATATACAATGTACAAAAGAGGCCCAAAACCCAACTTTCACATACGAGCTCCGATTCACTTGAACTTGGTCTTGTTTTGAAGGTAATTGAATGTGCATTAGTTCAAAAGTGAGTAGGATCAAATCGGACACTGGATGGGGAAGATATGGGGGTTTTAGTCCGAAAATCTTGAAACTAGGGTTTGGGTTTTTGGTCCACTTATCAGGGTTAGTGATTTTTTTGTATTTTTCATTTATTCTTGTGAGTGATATGTACACAGTGGAAGTGGTTTTGGGTTATTCGGTGTTAGCATGAAGGAGTTAAAAATCCGGGAAGTTAGGCTATTTACAGGTCAAATTTGGCTTGGATTTTTGGCCTCTTATTTTGTGCAGAAATTATGAATAAAATGCCATTCTTATGAAAACATGCATGAATGCTAATTATGCAGAATAGATGCAGATATTCTGTTGATTTTGAGGGAATTAAGCTTAATAAATGAGATTTAGAGTGATGAATCCGAGATTCATCACCAGGTTCACCATATCCAGGCAGAGCCGGTCCAAGCTACAGAACGACCCATCGCCGCCACTATCTCAGGGCACTCATATGGTGGTTTACCAGCCGGATCAGCCATTGGCAGTTCTTCCTCCAACACCCTTCGAGCAGGAGACATTGATGGAAGTCAATGGGATATGGTACGATCGGTACCCACAACAGGCTGGGATTCGTCGCGATCATCTCAGATTCCGTTGGACCACCGGAGGCACCTCATCCTAGCAGTAGCCTCCTGCTCAGGGCACTCAGAACAGCCAACAGCAATACGCCCATCACTCCCACCAGTAGTACCAGCAGGGTCCTCGTCCCTCTTATCAGGGACATCAGTGGAGGCAGCGTCAGCAGCCTTACCAGCCATACTCCTAGCCTCTTCCTCACTATTCACAGTAGCAACAACCTCATTTCTATCAAGGTAACACTTCCAGTTCTTTGTCACATGCCTTCTAGAACCTAGCTCTTGACGACCTCGCCCACTTGCTCTCCGAACAACAAGCATCCTTCCTACGAGAAATGGACGAGTTCTGACAGGAGATGAGAGATATCATCAAGGGCAAGGCCATCGTACCAGCTCAGATCGAACCCAACCTGAACAGTTTGAAGAGAAAATCTAAGCAGGTACAGTCTATAGAGGATACCACTCCCAGTAACTCTTTGAATGACATGTCTTCTATGTTTTATGCTGATATTGTGACACAGGAGCAGTAGGATGCCAGCCGGCGGCGCCTCGTCTGAGCGATAACCACACGAGGCACCAAGAGCGCCAGACGAGGAGAATAGCGGTGTTGATGCCGTTAATGATGTCGATGACTGATGAATCCACATTTCATCATCTTTATTTTATCATTTTGGCCTTAAAAACCCTAGCAAATGCATGTAAATGCCTCTAATTCAGGCATTTTAGCATTCATGCATGTGTGTGTAAATAGTGTATAAAGTACGGTTTTTAAAGTCAAAATTATAGAATAAATAAAAGAAATTAAAAAGAATAAAATATTGTAAATATTTTATGACCCAAAACCCTGAGACCTGGGCATCTCGATGACTAGGTCGATAAGGAATAAAGTAGGGGGAGATAAGGGTTAAAATACAATCAAAATACCCTTTTATTTAATTCATTATTTATTCATTTTGGAACCTATTTTTGGTTCCACTTTTTATACCTTAAATAAAGAAAATTTGTACATGAAATTATAGATAATTAAATATAGAAAAATATAAAATTTATTTCATACAAAATAATGTACATATAAAAAGTTATGATCTGAATAAGTTTCCAGAATCCCAACTTCCCATACATGTATCTCTCAAATAAAAACTCAAAACATATCAAAATCACTTTAATTGTATATATCTTTTAATAAGCTGTTTAATGAATGTAGTTTCATATTTTTTGGAGTTACGGTTTGAAAGTTGAGTTTTGGACCCCACTTATATACTTATACTGATTAAAATATTCATTTTATTTATTATTCATTATTTTTATATTTTTATATTTTTATAATTTTGTAAATATTATTTATAATATATGTGTATATTAAAACATGAATAAAAATATAACGAAAAAATAAAAATAAAATACTTGAATACAATACATAGATGAATTACCTATTATTATACCTATATAAATACTATTTCTATTTATTTAATTGTAAAAAATCCTTCAGAAAAATAAAATAAAAATAGATTTAAAATTGATTTACAAATTTATAAAATGATTAACAAAAATAATAACATTAAATGTACGAAATAAAAATAAAATATTAAAATATATAGAAGAATATACCTATACATAACCCATAAAAGGTAACTTATAATTTTAAACCCCAAAAAAATAAATAAAAATTATAATTAGATAATTTACAAAATAATAAACAATTTTTATTTAATAACCAAAAATTAGTAAATTCATTTACTATTTTAAAATGAATTAACAAATAATTTTTGCAGGGTTTTTCCTGGTTGGTCCACGAGGTAATAAATGATTTTATTAATTTTATATTATAAAATAACAATATTTATTATTTTATGTAGTATTTTATTATGATTTTTATATATTTTCTTGAGGTTATTTATTAGGAGTTAATTTTTAAATGTATATTTATAGGTATATTCATCTACGTTTTGTGTATTTTATTTTTATTTTGTATGTTTTATTTTTATCACTTTATTATTTTATTTTATATATTTATGACTTATTTTAGATACATAAATATATTTTTACTATATTTTTATAATATATTATGTACATTTAAATAAATAAGGCAATGTAATATGTAGGTATGTGCATTGTATATTTACCTATGTGTTTTTTTATTGTATTTTATATTGATGTTTGTTTCTCCATGTTCTCCTGTCAGACCTTGTTTTTGGCCCTTGTTTACGGATTTTTCAAGGTCAAACCGCTCCTTCTTTCGTGTCGATTTCTTCAGGACTTTTGCTCCTCGACGAATTAGCTTACACACCCACGGCTTTCCTAGGACCGAGGGTCATCGATATCGTCGATCTCCCTCGATCTTTGGAGTGCTTCGTCAACCATTCATATACCACCTCCGATTTTCAATTCGATTTTTGAACCCCATTTTTTTCCCGTTTTTCTCCCCCTTTCTTGTGCTCTAGCCTACTGGTGGTGACAGCTCCAGCTCCAGCCAACGTGGGCGGAGTTTCGATCCAAATTTGGTTGAGTTCCACCACCTCCGGCGAGCTCCGCCATTGAGGTTCTTCCTCAGGTATCCACACATTCGAGGCATCTTTATTCCCCTATTTCTCTTGCGTTTTTAGTTTTCCGTAGTCGTAGGAATCATTCCCCATAGTTCGCCACGCATTTCGACCATCGAATCGTACCGTAGACCCCCCTCGCCAGAGATCGTTCTGACGAGTCTCATTTCCACCTCCACGCACCTCGCCGCTCCGCTCGCTGGGCTGAGGCAGTTTGCACTTGGCACGAAGTTTCTTTTTACAGGTCCAGGAACGACAGGAGCCTGGGGCTCATTTTGGATCCTCGCCGAGGTACCTGTAGCCGCCAAGCTCCGCTGCTCCCGCGTAAGAGCTCCAGCCATCACCGGAGTGTTTTGGAGATCCCAATCAATAGAGGATCACGCCAAGAGTCGATGCAGCCATTTTGAGAGACCCAAGGACCCTGGAGAAGCCCGATCGAAGGCGGGGAAGGTCGCCTGACCCGGCGTTCTTCCCTGTTCTTCGTGGTCACCTTTCCGCCGTCAGATCAAGGGTCGTCGCCTAAGAGAGCAGTAGCCGTTGGATTGTCCTTCGCCCGCACCGTCAGATCTTTGGCTGGGATTTAATCGCAGCCGCCAGTCGCGAAGGGGTATCGGTGGTTGGGTTGCCGCCACGTGTTAAGTGGATACGCCAGCGCTTTTGGATCGTGTAGGCGTGGGTATTTTGCTAACTAGCCCCCACCACTTTTTGTATTTATTTATTAGCACATAAAATTTCTTCTGCAGTTTTGAAGTTTTGTAATATTTGCAACTAGACCCCCGTACTTTTCATATTTGCACTTGGGTCCTCAGCCACATCACCTCATGTGGTTGTGCGCGTGAGGGGTGGGTTATTTTACGCAAGAGTCCCTATCTTTTATGGTATTTCTATTAGGTCCAGGATGTATTTTGTGAAGTTGTAAAATTCTGGTGAAATTTGCAAATCAGCCCTTAGGTTTTTGGTTAATTACGTTTTAGTCCTCGCTAGGTTACGTGCTTCAAACACGTAAGGGCGTGGTGTTTTGTAGAAAGGCCCCTAGGGGATAGCGTATTTATATTTGATTCAGAAAAATTTGTATTGTGATGTACATTTTGTCGAAAAATTGCATGTTGGCCTGGATGTTTTGGATATTTACACATATGCCCTTGTTGAAATTGTAGTTTCTCTTTGTTGTCTCTAATTATTTCATGCATCTATAAAACCCTAAAAATTCCCAAAAAAATATCATTGTGTGTATGTTGCATTGCTCTATCGTGCTATATTTTAAATTTGCATTTTTGTTGCATTTTGTTATTTATAAAAATTCAAAAACATGCATTTTTAGCTCTGTTTGCACTAAAATATACAAAAAAATTATGAAGAGTTTTTGAAAAATTACAAAAAATAATATTTTGTGTGTTTCTATGTATTTTAACTCTAGACCGAAAATCACTAAAAAATTCAAAAGAAATTTCCTAAAAATTAGAAAACTCCTAAAATCTTCATAAAAATCTTAAAAATTCCACAAAAATCCTAAAAATGTAATTTCTATCTCTTAATTTTCTCTATTGTATTATCTTTACTTTGAAATTAATTTGAGGAATTTCGGTCTCTATTTGATATTTTTCATCCTCATTTTAGTTTCATCATTCAATATTGTTCGCTATTTTAAGTATTGTTGACTTTAAAAATACCAAAAAATGAGAAAAATATAGAAAAATCAAAAAATATTAAAAACTATAAAAACCCCACCTTATTTCCTATATTTTGAGTTTTTGTACCTATTTTTATCTCTCTCATCTCTCTTGTATATATTTATATATCGTATATAGTTTTATAGCCTTATTAAGAGAATAAGAAAATATAAAAATACAAAATATATAAAAAAAGAAAATACTAAATCAGTAAATTAAAAAATCAGAATACAAAAATATAAAATCAAAATAAATAAAAAATATAAAATTAAAAAAACCACAAAATAGCATACTTGTAGACATTTGATCACTCTCATTCGTGAGTTTGTTTGTCGATCTATCATGTTTGTTCCCTGTGTTCGGCACTCTACACATATTTGCACCTATACACATCTTTGTTGTAGAGTTATAATAAACTTTAACTTCGCACATTTATTTTCATTGCTTGATTTATCTGTTGTGGGTTAATTGTTGACTTAACCCGGATCTCGTGTGGTCCGACGATTTCCGCCTTGTGTGGAACTTAAGACCGACGATTTCTGCGTTAATAAAATGACGCCGTTGCCGGGGAGCAACAACATATAGTTCACATTTATTTGTGATTGATTGTGATTATTTTTTTACATTTTTGTCTTATTCATTTATTGATATATCTTATTGAGCTATCTAACCCCCTCTCTTTGTGACTTTGTGCAAGGTATCGTGGATCGAGGGAGGCGCTCTACTCAAGGCGCTTACGCACCGACGTGAAGCCAGCTTAGGCTTGCTACCTTGGCACTAAGGACTTATGAGAATTTTGTAGTTAGATCTATTTATCTCTTTGCATATACTTGTGTTATTTGAAGTGAGAGAGTGACTCATTAACTTGTAATATTCAGGACTTGGACTCTTCTACACTTCACGAGGTCCATTGCCCGAGGGATTGTTCCCTTGGGGGCCTCATCAGTTTTTCGCGATTTTCTCGCGGTTTTGCCGACTTTACTATCTGTTTGATTCACGTGGATTTAGCCCCTAGATCTAGGAGTTTTTATTGATTGTGACGTAAATAGATAAGGCCCAACACTTAATATCTTTCCTGTACCTATAGATCATATTTGGACTTAGCTGAAAATTAATTGAAAAAGCTATTTGACTTGGACTAGAGACCACGTGCCGGGAAGGGTCGTATACATCACATGCAGGATCCATTGTGGTGGACACTGATCGGCTCCCAAGACCGGACTCTGGTCTCTCTTCTTGGTCATATCTACTTGTGCTTCACGATTAATAGAAGTTGCTCATCTAGGGACGATTTCCTCGTGCGTCATATAGGTAGTTTTATTCCCGTCTTTTAATTTATGCGCGGATCACCCTGCATGTAGAGTGTTGGAGCAAGGTACGCATTCTAACTTTGCATGCATCATTGTATTTGATCGCGCATCGGCTTTTCTGACTTCCTCCCCCATTTTATTGGACTCAAAATAAACAAGGAAACCGGAAAATTCGTTAGGTGTTGTTTTTATCAGAAAAATACCTAAAAAGGATATAACTAAATAAAATTGGGACTGCTAATGCATACTTGACCTTAAAATTGACCTCACCAAAAATTTTGTCTTGGGGAGAGTAATCCCCTCATTGCTTGACTTATCTACAACGAGAGAGTGACACGCACACTAGGCTAGAGCCATGCCCGAAATTCTAGTTGACTACTGGTCTTGGTGAGTCGTTCTCCAGTGAGGATCTCTCCGGTAACCGGTAAAGCGGACCGCGACGTCCTTAGTAGATTGAGTTGATCGGGTAGCCGGTAAACGGTCCGCAATTCATACTGGCTGGGAAAGATCTCATCTGGGTTTGGGACAGTCGGCTAGGAGAGTTGGGTTCCCAACGGCTCGCTTAATCGCTCTGATAGATTGGTTGATCACCTAAATAAAATTGACAAGATAAATAACCGAACCTTCATGGTCATCAGCTCAGAGTTGCGTAGGTGAATTGGGGGTTTGATTGCCAATCTTGTTTGCATTCCAGATCTCATCCGCCTTTCTCTCCAGATCAAGATGATGGAAAGGAGATTCCTTAGGCCACGTCTGGTGGCACCGCTATCGAGCACTCCGCCATACTTATCTAGGTCGGCTTCGTGGAGTTTAGACCCACTCTCCGAGCCCGAGTTCACATCCATCCTATTCCCCCTTGATCACCCTTCTTCTATCAGTCCTGTGGTGTCAGATTATAATGAAACAGAGATTTCTGGACATTTGACGGTACCTGAGATGAGTACCTTTGCCTTTGTAGAGACCCAAGTCATGGCCAACAGTGAGGACGTCCAGATGAGCAGGGACAACCTTCTTCTGTATATGATCAGACTGCCATCAACAATTCACTGCTAGCTTCCCTGGAGACGATGGAGAGACAGATCAGAGATCAGGGAGCCTTTATGGGTGATATCATGAGAGAGAGCTGGCGCAGATGTGAGCGGACAGAGAAGACAGATCTGAGAGCGGTGGAGAAATACCCGAAGCAGGACCCGATGCAGGCGGTGGAGCATGAGGAGACCAACAATAGGTGAACCAACCACCGAGGACCATGAGACAATTGCACAACCCTGGTGCAATCCTTACTCACCGATGGATTCAGCTTCCTCCCATTGTTGGGAATTTGAGCTTTGCCCTCATACTATCCAGTTATTGCCCAAGTTTCATGGGCTAGCCACCGAGGAGCCTCATCTCCATCTGTAGGAGTTTGAGATGATTTGCAGCACTGTCTACGACAAACTGGTGGACGAGGACACAATTAAGATGATTGCCTTCCTGTTCTCGTTGGTTGACAGAGCTTCCTATTGGCTGAAGCATTTAGGAAGATATGTCACAACTTGGGAGCAGCTCCGGACTGCGTACTTGAATAAGTACTACCCTCGCGGCCAGACCAACGCAACACGAGATATGATCAGCAATTTCATGATGATCCCGAATGAACAGTTCCATGAGGCTTGGGTTCGCTTTAGAGAGCTCATTGACCGATGTCCACATCACGGCATATCAAAGCCCAACCTTGTTCAGAGCTTATTTTATGGGTTGGCACCAGAGCTGCAGGGGCTTGTAAATGCCTCTTATGGTGGGTCTTACTTTTCCAAGGGTGAAGATGAGGTTTGGGCCATCTATGAAGAGATGGCAGAGAACTCGACGGTAATGGCCAAGCCCGAGTCTACACACAATAGAAGGCCCCCCAAGGGGCAGGTTCATATCAGAGGATTACACGTATCGATGTCGGTTCCCATACTCCGTCAGCAGCAGCAGCTCAGGCCGAATCCGCCGCAACCGATATGGGGATCATTAGCAAGAAGTTGGACCGCATCAAGATCCTTGAGAAGAAGCAGAGCCGGGGGCTTGCCCAGATGGACCAGCTGACCAAGACCATGAGCGTCTTGAAGACCCAGATCTTGTGTATTCAGGAAGCATAGTCATCCTCACAGCAGCCCCCCAGATCACGTGTTGATTCTAGCAGTAGCAGCTCCACCCAACCCTCTGCCACACACTACCAGGTTCACCACATCCAGGCAGAGCCAGTCCAGCAACTACCGTACTATCCATCGCCGCCACTATCTCCAGAGATTCAAATGGTGATTTACCAGCCGGATCAGCCACTGACATTTCTACCTCCACCATCCTTTGAGAAGGAGCCATTGATGGAAGTCAATGGGATATGGTACGACCGGTACCCACATCAGACTGGGATTTGTCGTGATCATCCCGGATTCCGTTGGACCATAGGAGGCACCTCCTCCCAACAACAGCCTCTCGCTCAAGGCGGTCAGAGCAGCCAGCAGCAGCATCAGCCCTACCACTCCCACCAACAGTACCAGCAGGGTCCCTGTCCTTCTTATCCGGAACAACAGTGGAGGCAGCGTCAGCAGCCTTACCAGACATACTCCCAGCCCCCCCTTACTATTCGCAGTAGGAGCAACCTCATGTCCAGCATGGGAACACTTCCGGTTCTCATGCACCTGCCTTCGAGAACCCAGCTCTTGACAACCTCGCCTGCTTGCTTTCTGAACAGTAGGCATCCTTCCGGCGAGAAATGGATGAGTTCCAGTAGGAAATGAGGTATATTATCAAGGGCAAGGCCGCCATACCAGCTCAGATCGAGCCTAACTCAAATAGTTTGAAGAGAAAATCTAAGCAGGTAGAGTCTACAGAGGATACCACTCCTAGTGACTTTTTGAATGACATGTCGTCTTCTATGTTTGATGCTGATTTCGTGACTACTATGAGTGGTAGGATGCCAGCCGGCGGTGCCTCGTCTGAGCGACAACCACCCGAGGAACTATGAGCGCTAGACGAGGAGAGTAATGATGCTAATGCTGCTAAGGATGTTGATGACGGTGGTGTTGTTGCCACCAAGGAGAGATCTAGTCGACGGTACTGAGGCCGTCGTGACTCCAGATGCAGACAGTGGCACTGAGGCCACCATTTTGCTTGATGTTGATTCGAAGCGTGGTGTTGATGCCACGATTGTATTTGATGCTGAGCCAGAGCGCGGTGCTGATGTCACGAAGACAAATGCCGTGGGTGGTACCGATGCCACCACTTCTACTCCAGTTGTATTTCCCTCTGTTGCGTTGCCACCTTTTGTATCTCAGGACTGTGGTAACAAGAAAAAGACCAAACAAATGAATAAAGGAAAGGTTTCTTAATCTTCTCAAAGTCCATATGTGTTGTATGATGATCTTGGTATGGATTCCATTCCTTCACATGCAAAGGAACCTCTTCCTAACCCTCCATCTGAGGAGGGTCCAGCCATCCCCTTCCCTCAAGCACTCCACTTAGCGAAGGGGAATGAAAGAGAAAATCCCAAAAAGACACAACAGTTAGAGTTCAGCTAGCAGATGATTGATAGATTTCAGATTCAACTGACTCTACAGGAGGCACTAGAGCACATCCCCATTTTCCAAAAGAACTTGAGAGAGAAGACTACAGTACGCAGGAAGAGGAGGAACCACATAGGAGATATCCATGTGCTCACCCGTGCCACATGCTTTGTCATTCAGAATCGATTGCCAGCCAAGAGATGTGATGCAGGATCTCCCTATGTCAGATGCAAGATTCAGGAGCAGCGGTTCGATCGTACTATATTAGACAACGACTCTTCTATCAACCTCCTTCCGGCAGCCTTACTCGACCGATTCGAGTTTGGCCCTCTTCATCGCAGTAGGATAGTCCTTCAGTTTGCTGATAGATCGATTAAGAGGCCGAAGGGGTTGTTGAGAGACATGGTCGTTACCATTCAGGGCCTTAAATTCCCCGTGGACTTTGTTGTATTGGACATGGAGATCCATGAGTCAGTGAAGATACCCCCATCATACTTGGACGCTTATTCTTGGTTACTGCCAAGGCGGTGACCGACCATGATAGTGGGAAGGTGTACTTTCGCGTAGAGGGCAAAAGTATACAAATAGAGATGATCGACGAGACCAGAGCACGAGATTCAGCATGCTCCGAGCAGTTCAGTAACATAGAGCAGATGTCAGAGGCTGAGCGAACCGTCCACCAGGAGTGTGACTTTGTGATGACCGATGATGAAGACATTTGGACAGATCCTGTAGCACAAGCCCTCGCCTTGCCCACAGATTCAACATACTTACAACTTATGGCAGTTGTGAGCTTGGAGAGCACACCCCAGGCAGAGGACACATTAGAGGCTGACAGTTGCGGGATGAGTGGTGAAGCAAAATTTCATTCGTGTTTGTCAGATTCAGATCCCTTGGATTCAGACATTGATTGGGATGACTTTGATGATTATTTGCCATGTCTGATTCCTTCTGAGCTGACAGCTAGGACGGAGAGCGAGCCAGCACAGTTCACTGATATTCCAGTAGGGTTCCCTTCGTCAGATTTTCATGCACAGCGAGAGTTCTTACATGTAGATTTGGTAGCCTTTACTCAAACATATCAGAAGCCAGATTTGCCAGCTCCCAATTGTCTAGAATTGAAGCCTTTACCATAGTCGTTGAAGTATAGGTCCTTACGGGTGAGCCAGATATACACCCAGTCATTATCTCATCAGACTTGAATGGAGAACAAGAATCTCATTTGATGGAGGTTTTTGAAAGAAACCGCAAGGCGATAGGATGGAGTATAGCTGATCTCCGGGGGATTAGTCCGTCTTTGTGCTCCCACCATATTTACCTCAAGGAGGATGCTAAGCCCTCACGTGAGTTCCAGCGACGATTGAACCCGAATCTTTGAGATGTGGTCATGAAGGAAATATCTAAATGGTGGAGCGTCGATTTTATCTACCCCATCTCCGACTCCAAGTGGGATAGTCCATTACATATGGTACCCAAGAAGACGGGTATCATACAGTTGTGAGCGAGTCTGGAGAGGAGATAGCTACTCGGGTACCCACTTCTTGGAGGGTCTGTGTGGACTACAGACAATTGAATCAGGCCACCAAGAAGGATCATTTCCCACTGCCATTCATTTATCAGATTATCGAGAGGCTAGCTGGGAAGAGTCATTATTTCTTTCTTGATGGGTACTCCGCCTATAATCAAGTCTCCATTGCGCCTGAAGACCAGGACAAAACGACATTCACCTGTCCATTTGGGACATACGCTTTCAGACGGATGCCTCCAAAGGTGCATGTTGTCCATCTTCTCGAACATGGTGGGTGACTGTTTAGAGGTCTTCATGGATGACTTCTCGGTGTACGGCGATGGGTTTGATGCTTGTCTTGACTGCCTAGACCGTGTGTAGCGCTGCATAGAGGTCAACCTTGTCTTGTCTTGGGAGAAGAGCCACTTCATGGTGACTCAAGGGATGGTCCTTGGCCATATCAACTTCAACAGGGGCATGGAGGTTTATCCGGCTGATGAAACCCAATTTCATCATCTTTATTTTCTATTATTAACCCCCTTGCTTAAATATAAGTCAATAAAACCCAGATAATGTCCTGTAATTAGCAGAGTCTCAAATAAATTAAAAACCACAAAAAATTGACAAAACTAAAATCTGTGGTATTTTTAGCTTTAAAAATACCCTCAAAAAATATTTTGAGTCTTTGTTTGACCTCCTCTCCAGTTTTGGTCAACATGAAACTTGTAGATCTCATCGAGATCTACAACTTTCATGTTTTGAGTTTTCTCAAAATCGGCCATCTTGACCTTCTTATCTCATTTTTTCTTTCTGGATAATCTGATTGGGCCACGTGGCCCATTCTGGGTACGCCACGTGGCCCCGCCCTCCTTGTTTCAGCCGCCCGCATTCTCAGCCGTTTGATCCTCCTCTGATCCAACGACTCAGATATCTCCATGCGCACTCAATTTCCAGCCATCGATCATCTCCTGCCTCTCATCTGCACCGCACATTCGCGCCTTAATTTCCTTGTGCCACGTGTCGCCTCTTACGCCACGATCGCACCATAGCTTCATGATCTCCACCGTTAACTGCATCGAGGTTTGTAGACCGCTCGATCGACATGAGCTTCACATCCAACCACCGCGCTCAGAGCTCAACACGTGGCAGCTTTATCGCCCTTTGATCATATCGCCCGAGATCGCATCACACTCGTTCTTTCACACCCAGCCGCCAGCCGTTGGATCTCCAGATCCAACGGCTGGGCTCCATCGTCAACCTCCCGTGACCCGTCTTCCCCACGATCTCCACCGCACGAAAACCTCTCCCCCTTCCTATTATCTCACCTACTCCGACCACCATCTCCACTAACCAAACACCTCACGGTCTTCCCCCATCTTCCTCCTTCCCCGCGCATCACTCCACGAACCCCGTCGTCTTCCCAGTCGCTCCACACCTCCCTCGAAACCCATGACTTCCATCACCGGAACCGCCATCTTCGAGCCTTAAAAACCTCGCCTCCCCCTCCATTCCAAGCTGTCCACCTTTACGCGGGGAGGGGCCCAACCCTCCTCCGTCTCCCTGTGACAAGGGGGGGCGAAAGGATCGAGCGAAGACAACCCGCTCCCCCGGTGTAGACCCTCCGACCTTCACGGCGGAGTTGCGGTGCGTCGCGACCGCCCGAGTTCGCTGGCACGTCCGGCCAGCATGTGCGACGACCCGGGCCTCTTCTCCGATGCCCAGCCCAGGCCACGACCTCCATCTCCGGCCAGGTAAGCTCTTCTAACTTCTCTGAGTTTTCTTCGTGTTTTGCTTCAATTTCTAGGTCTCTTCAAATGCTATCGACCTCCATTAATCCCTTGCCGACCTTCGCCATTAACCCATCGTCCACGCGCACGTCTCCGACCACCCTCCTACTCCTTCGCAGCCCCAGACCACCGTCGACCCATCTCCTCCGCCACCCACGACGGAGGAGCTTAGAGCTCTCGCCTTCTTGGGCGAAGAAGGCTATGCACTAACGATGCAGGTCTGCTGTATGTCAATGAACGGAATATCCGCCGGAGCTAATTTCATCACCTTCGCTCTCGACACCCGAGCTTCGATGGGCTGATCCAAGAGGCCTGATGTCCTCCCCGAGCTCTGAGCGACATCGACCTACTTCTAAGAAGCTTCGGGGACGTCCATAGCAGCCGAGAACGAGTGGCGGAGCTCGGGCTCCTTCGCCAGAGTCCAGAGTTCGCCGCCAACCAGTGGAAGAGGAAGACGCAGCAGATGCCGTTGGATCATCTTTATCGAGTTCATCCAACGGCGAAGATCCATCCACGTATTCCCTCCAGGAGCGTAATGCCGCCATCCGATCGCCATGATCGGATGGTTCATCGTCGACCATGTGGCAGACTCAGAACCTCTCAGAGCCTCAGCATCCAAGCCACGAGGGTTGGAGTTTCCTAACCACGTCCGAGCCTATGCTGAACCTGTATCGAGCCCGAGCCTAATGTACAAGCCTAGCCGAAGCTTCATCGAGCCTCTGCCGAGCCTCTGGATAGCACGTGTGTTGCACGTGCTTATCCGGAAAAATTGCAGAGACGTCCACAAGATTCTTCAATATTGCAAACAGGTCATGACGCACGTGTAATACCTCTCGCGCTTGGGACATTTTGCATTTGAACCCTTGCAGGTTTTAATAATTGCAAAAATGTCCCCGCGCGTTTGGTTTATTTATAGGGAAGGATTCGCTCTTTAGTTTTATTACATTTTAGTCCCTCCCAGGGACCTGTTTGTAGGTATCTTTTCATGTTTTCTTTCATTTATGCCCTTGTCTTCGTTTATGCATATCTTAAGCATCATATGTCCAATTAAGTTGATTTCAGTTTTATTTGAAAGCTTGTTTGATGTACTTCATAATGGCATATTAAGTTTCGCATTTTGGACACTTGAATTTTTATGTATCATTGTAGTCGCCATGTGTCCCTTATTATTAACTTATGCATTGTTCACATTATCAATCAAGCTTGACATTTTAAGCAAATCTGAAATTGACTCCTATTTAATTTGCTCATCATATTTACTCTGACTTAGGGTATATTTGATTGCATTTCATAGCATCTATTTGCATGATAAAAAATGATTAAAAAAATGCATGTTTATTTTTAATGCATTGTTGTGCCTTTGCATGAATTTGACCTATATATGCTTCAACTCAACACTTAGCTAAATAGACGAAAAATCTGATTAATATGAGAAAGGCTCGTGTCCCTGAGTTCGACCTTGGTTTCTTGCCAAGTAAAATAAAATAAATCACGACCATCTCATTTTGATTGATAAATTTAAATCAGATGGTCTTTGATGAGCCCGAATTGGCCCGACTGCTATGACAATTCCAAGTGTTAAAAACACACTTCTAAAGGGTCGATTTTGAGGCTTATCAAATGGCGCCGTTGCCGGGGACACGGTTCATTTCTTATATTTTTGGATTTATGTTTATTTAATTCAGTGCTCATTTTATAGGTCATTTTGTTTACTTATTTTGCATTATAAAATTTTTCTTTTTTATTTGATCTCTAATCCTTGTTTCTGTGGCATGGCCCTTGATCAATCAAGGAGGCGGGGAGCTGGTGTCTCCCGCTGAGAGGAACCGCAAGAGCATGCTTGGAGCCTATAAGAAAGAAAAGAAAAAAAATGTGTCGCATTTTATTTTTGCTTGTAATAATTCGTCTTTTACAATGGTCTTCGATCGAAGACTCGCGAATGTAATCGAACGATCGTGGTTGTGTGGAGATCGTCCCCACTTGAGTGTCGACTTAGGACCAGGCACGCAGCTCTTTGAGCGGTTTTTCATTTTTATCTTTTACGTGCTTGCTCGTAGGTAGGACACACTTTAAATTTAGATGCACATAATCTCGCCTCACTTAGCCAAAATTAATGAAAATCATTCACCGCTAATAGATGCATGATTAGGTACGGCTTTTATCGACTTGCATACATATTGATTTCAGTTTTCAAAACGGCCCAAGTTTTTCACAGATTTATCGCCAAATCACTATATGATTTCTCGCTTAGCCTAGATCGCGGTTTTTATCGAATACGCGACTTTTTTTCGGTTTCTTCTTCCTAGCTTGATCACCTAGGATTAATGGAAAAAGGGAATGAACGGTAGACGATGATTTCTTGAATTTTGTGCTAATCATAATCCAGTGATAACCTAAAATAAAATTGGGACTGTTAATTGCAAGTCAACCACAAATGGAGTAAAATTCGGTTTTGGGAGAGCAACACCCTCGTTTACGCATTGGTTTTCACTTCACATTTTTCTCCGCGTAAATATCTAATGTTTTATCACCAATAAAACCGACAAGATAATAAACCAACTTCGGTTGGTTTCATGTGTGAGTTGGTGAATCTGAGGGTCTTGCTTGCTTGATTGAGCCTTGTTTGACTCGATACACACCCCAGAACCTTAGTTACTCCATTCATCTCCGCAGATTCAAGTTTCAACCCGCTCACTTGTAAATCCATTCCTCTTCTTCGTTCACCTTGGGTTCCTCCCAACATCAATTTCCATCTTTATACTTAGGCTAATCTCAGCCTAAGTATAGGGGGACCCAAGTCCCTGTGATTTCTCTACTCATCTTTCCTTGCCTTTATACTTAGGTTATTTCTAACCTAAGTATAAGAGGAGCCCCTCTTAGCTCCCGTATATTTCTCTATACTTAAATGGACCTATGAACTTGTATCATCTAGTGCTATGAGGACATAACAAAGTTTAAGGATAGGGGGTATACCGTATATACAAGTATACTTACTTTAGCTATAATCTGAAAATTTTAAAAAATTAAAACTTTTTGGCTAAAGTAAAATCCTTTGGACTAAGAGAACTCAAATATTTTCACGGCTTTTCTATACTATGTTACACTATTTTTATAAAAATATTTTCGAAAATGATTTGAAAAATGAGTTTTTCTTGTTTTGAAAAAATCTTTTTGAAAAATGTTTTGAAAATTTTTATTTGTGTGACATGGTTGTGAAATTCTTTTTCTTCTCTAGGAATGTTGAGTCTGACCAGTGTTCTAACCTTAGAATTAAAACCCATAAAAATTTTAAAAAAATGTTTTTGAATGAAGGAGTTGGTTAATCCTCTACACTAACACTTCCACCTAGGATCTGAAATGTTCAAGGAGACTTAGTTTTATGAGGTCTTTGAGATTTTAGGTTAACCAGCCTTAATCATTAGGGTCACAGACTTAATCATCCAGATTTCCGTAGGTCTCTAGATTTGCATACTATATTCCATGCTTAGTCTCAGACAAAAAGAATATGATCAGCACATCACATGCACGGCTGCGGTTTTGATGAGATGAGTTGACTTTTCACCCGAGGGATTGGGATGAGGGATTTGAGTTTGTATTTGATCTAATGATGCTCGAGGATGGGATAAAATCTTTGAAGTCTTCATGAAACCTGAGTGTCAGCAACTTTAGCCAGTATGAGAACTTGATTCTTATACTAATCTCTTGATATTGACCTAAGTGCCTGGGTGTGAAATAAATAAAAAAATTGTTGATCAGTGTGTGCCAACTCTTGGTAAAAGCAGTGGAGCTAGCCACAAATTATACAAGTCAATGAAATTCCAAAGAAAAGCTCTCATTCCACAAAGTCAAATATTAAAGAGCTTCCACCAAAGGCGAGCGCTCCCAACCATTTCAAAGTGTCCACTTGGACCACCGCTATTAGGACCAGGAGTAGGGCTTGCACCAAAAAAGGGCTCTGCATCGTAAATGCTACAAGTCTGGGTGTCGAAGGTACTCAAAAAAGACACACCCCGGTGTACTCCCAAGAAAACAAGTGCAGACGGCTCCAACTTCTCTTGACGGACGCACTGATCAACACCAAAAAAAGTGTTGCGTAAAAGGCACTAGATAGAATCCTTGTTCCAATGAGAGGGAGAGAAGAAATGACATGATCCCATGCCCTCCATTACTGGCCTTCCATCGACATTTTCTAAGTCTGACAACTAAAGAGACGGTGGATCGAATGCAAGATTGGATTTATTCCCTAGTGTTGAGGATTGGGTCCTTAGGAGATTTTCTCGGACCAAGACTTTGGTGACGACTTGACTCTACTCTCGGAATTGCAGTCAACACTAAACTTCATATCCTTTAGTTTATATGTACATCAGAGAGAGTCTAGAGAAATAGAGGAATTGGGTACCTCTTGGTTAAGGCTGGGTTGAACTCGAAAAATTTTGGACCTCTAAAATTGAGTCGACTTGAGCAGATTGGATCATGTATTCACATACACAAGGGGGTTAATCCAACTTAGTCATTCTTTTTGATGCTCGAGGACGAGCATAGTTTAAGTATAGGGGGGTGATGAAACCCAATTTCATCATCTTTATTTTCTATTATTAACCCTCTTGCTTAAATATATGTCAATAAAACCCAGATAATGTCCTGTAATTAACAGAGTCTCAAATAAATATAAAACCATAAAAAATTGACAAAACTAAAATCTGTGGTATTTTTAGCCTTAAAAATACCCTCAAAATATTTTGAGTCTTTGTTTGACCTCCTCTCCAGTTTTGGTCAACATGAAACTTGTAGATCTCATTGAGATCTACAACTTTCATGTTTTGAGTTTTCTCAAAGTCGGCCATCTTGACCTTCATATCTCATTTTTTTCTTTCTGAATAATCTGATTGGACCACGTGGCCCATTCTGGGTACGCCATGTGGCCCCGCACTCCTTGTTTCAGCCGCCCGCATTCTCAGTCGTTTGATCCTCCTCTGATCCAACGGCTCAGATATCTCCACGCGCACTCAATTTACAGCCATCGATCATCTCCCGCCTCTCATCTGCACCGCACATTCGCGCCTTAATTTCCTTGCGCCACGTGTCGCCTCTTACGCCCTTCGATCGCACCATAGCTTCATGATCTCCATCGTAAACGGCCTCGAGGTTTGTAGACCGCTCGATCGACCTGAGCTTTACATCCAAGCCGCTCGCCAGCTTCGCGCTCAGAGCTCAACACGTGGCAGCTTTATCACCCTTTGATAATATCGCCCGAGATCGCATCACACTCGTTCTTTCACGCCCAACCGCCAGCCGTTGGATCTCCAGATCCAACGGCTGGGCTCCATCGTCAACCTCCCGCGACCCGTCTTCCCCACGATCTCCACTGTGCGAAAACCTCTCCCCCTTCCTATTATCTCACCTACTCCGACCACCATCTCCACTAACCAAACACCTCACGGTCTTCCCCCATCTTCCTTCTTCCCCACGCATCACTCCACGACCCCCGTCGTCTTCCCAGTCGCTCCACACCTCCCTCGAAACCGACGACTTCCATCACCGGAACCGCTGTCTTCGAGCCTTAAAAACCTCGCCTTCCTCTCCATTCCAAGATGTCCACCTTTACGCGGGGAGGGGCCCAGCCCTCCTCCGTCTCCCTAGCACGGGGGGGGGGGGGGGGGGGGTGAAAGGATCGAGCGAAGACGACCCGCTCCCCCGGTGTAGACCCTCCGACCTTCACGGCGGAGCTGCGGTGTCTCGCGATCGCCCGAGCTCGCTGGTACGGCCGGCCAGCATGTACGACGACCCGGGCCTCTTCTCCGATGCTCAGCCCAGGCCACGACCTCCATCTCAGGCCAGGTAAGCTCTTCTAACTTCTCTGAGTTTTCTTCGTGTTTTGCTTCAGTTGCTAGGTCTCTTCAAATGCTATCGACCTGCTGATGAATCCACGATTCATCGCCTTTATTCTTTTATTTTAGCTTCAATTTCTTAGTCAAACACCTGTAAATACCCATCAATTTCATAAATTTACCATTTTGCATGCATTTGTTAAAATTGCATTTTTAACACTTTTTGTACATAAATAAAAGAATAAAGAAGAAAAGAAAAAGAAAAGAAAAATAAAGGATGTAGTTATGCAATAAATACAGACTGACCCAAACCCCGAGAGAAGGTCAAGACTTGACCTGATCGACCAGGAATAAAGTAGGGGGAGATAGGGTCGTTTGTCAGAAAAATCAAAAATATCTTGTAAATATTTTTCATGTATATTTGTACAAAACTTACATTATTTTATCTGTACATAATGTGACCTCAAACTAATTATTTTCGTAAATAAAAGTTGTAAATAAAATTGTGTTGTAAATAATAAAAATATTTGTAAAATAAAATATTGTATATATTGCAAATAATTACACCCAGAAAAAGCCACAAAGTGATAATTGAAACATCAATTCCGGCTCCATACAAGCTCAAATTGAACCAAACTCACTTCCATCATACTATAAATTAAATTATCTTTCAAATGGCTGTGGTTTCGTACTTTTTGGAGTTACGGTTAAAAATTCAATTTTCTGGGGTGTTTTGTACAGTTTTCCCATATACTTGTTGTATATATTTTATTCATATTTATTTTTATAATGTATATATTTGTAAATACTACTTTCATTAAAAATAAAAAATTAAAAAAAAAGAGATAAAAATTTAAAAAAATCTTTTATAAAAATATTTCCTTATATGTACATATGTATATTGTATTATATGTGTATAATATATGTATACAATTAATTTCCCTAAATAAAAATTACCAAAAAAATTAATTGTCTCACATTAATTAATTTAATTTATTTAATTACGAAAATCATATGTAATTATTTAATTTATTGATTTATTTGAATTCATTTGATTTGATAACTTACCTTTTATGTAAAGATTTGATTTTGTGCCTTAAATAGCCACCATTAAGGTGGTTAATTGATTTTTGGGAATTATTTAATTTATTTATTTTAATTAATTACGAAATTCGTTTTTAATTAATTATTTATTTTATTTATTCAATTATTTTATTTAATTAACAAATAAACACTTTCCTCATTTGTGAATATCTTCCATTTTTGATTTTCTTCTCTTTTTAATGGGCTCCTCCTCCCTCATTCACACTTGATCGATCTTTGGCGGAGAGGAGCCCAGTTTCCGAGAGAATTCTTGTTGAAGAGGGTCCTAGCCTCCGATCCAGTCGGTGACAGCGGCTTGAGCTTCGTCGAGGCCATCATGGCTTGTCCGATCCCCGAGGTGAGATCCACTTTTACTTGTTGTTTTTCTTAGGTAATCGTAGAGTTAGATCTTAGCGTAGGAGTAGGAAGTAATTTTTAGATTAAAAATTCCAAAACATTTCTCCACATAATTCGCCTCCGACACCGATTTTCATCTCATCTCGCTATCCCTCCATATTCACGTTCTACCTTACACGACCTGTCACCTCCGACCACGCACGGTGGTCGGAGTCCACGGATCCGTTCTCCCACTTCGTCAAGATCCTCCCATTCACCATTCCCATTTTTGTGTATAAATAAAAAACAATATAAGATATTTTTCCTGTTTGTCTCACATCTATTTTTGCAGGAAGAATTTAAAAAAAAATCTTTCTTTCTTATATCTAACCTTTGTTTTTGCAGAAAAAAAAAAAATAAAAAAAATTCTTTTACTTCTAACATTTTGTTTTGCAGGATAAGTTAAAAAAAATAAAAAAAATATAAAAAATTCCTTTGTTACAGCCTCTGTTTTACATTTTTAAAAATAAACAAAAAAATACTTTTTTATCTCTAACAATTCCTGCAGGTAACAATACAACATTAAAAAAAATTAAAAAAAAAATAACCAGCAGCAGGGTCGCAACCCCCCTGCCGCCCACGCCCCTTCCAGGTGATCCCGTCCCCGCTGAGGCGGCGGCGCCGTCCTGCCCTCCACCGCGCCTGCGCCATCTCCCCCAGTCGGCGCCGCCTCGCTCCTTCGCAACCGCCCTCCGCGCGTATTCCGCGCCTCCTGCTTCCACGGGCGGCGCCTCCTCGGCCGCGACCTCAGACCCGTGCGCCGCCCCGTCCTCCTCCGCTCCAGATCCGCAGTATCATCACCCCGCGCCCCCGCACGCGGGCCGTTCCTGTTCGCTCTGCGGTGGTCCTCCTGCTCGCCCGTCCCCTGTCGCGCCTTCCTCCTCACGCAGCGGCCTCCCGCCGCGCTACCGCCTCCTCCAGCGGCGAAGGCCAACGCCGCTCCTCCGCTCCAGATCCTTCCAGGTCGCGCCCCCTCTCCCAACTTGGGCGGCGGCGACCCCCTTGTCTCCTTGGTTGAAGAAAAAGATACGGGAAAGACGAGAACCCTAGAGGGGTTTTGATTTTAAAAGAATAAAATATTGGAAACATTTCAATGAAGTCCTTGAAGGTTCCTAAAATATCAAAGAAGCCCCCTGTCACCTTCAAGTCACATGCGCAGCACATGCCACTGGGTAAATTGCAATCTCTTTTCTTTTAGTTAGTAATTGTTATATCTCAGTGCAAAAACTTTAATTAATTGCAATTTAGACCTTGCATTTTCAGAACCATTATTTGCTTGATCTTTCTAAGGGAATAAATGTTTGTGGTATTCGGAAAATTCTGAGAAAATTCCTGTTTGTTCCTGTTGTAGCTTCTAACCTTGTAAAAATTTTCCATCAATTTTTATTGTCGTTTAATATCTTTAAAAAAATAAAAAGTGTCTTTTTACTTGCTCGAAATTGAAAAATACAAAAAGAGTGTGGGTTGTTTGTTTTATCACTTTTCTTCATTTGTGCTTCTTTTAAAAATTAAAAAAAATAATAAAAAATTTTGAAAAACCACCAAAAATTCACTTTTGAAATCTGACTATAGAGTTTTTAAATCGTGCTCCTTGTGTTCGACCCTGGTCGCTATACCAGGTAAAAAGAATAGCGAAGACCGCTTACATTGAATTTCTTGATTTTCTGAGTGGTTTACAAATTTTTCCGTTGACCGAATTGATCGATTAAGGACAACGACATTGTGATTTATCTTCCACCTTAGTCGCGTCGATTTTCGTGTCATCAGAATGGCGCCGTTGCCGGGGAGCACGGCTTTGTAGTCATTTTTCTATCTTATCTCTCTATATCATAATTGCTTTCTGACCTTCTCTCTTTGATTTTTGTGCGAGGTACTGCTTGGACGACTTGGAGTTTACTATTTAGAGGACCCGCGCAGGAGGAAGAGAGAGAGGAGAAGAAATTTTCTATTTTTGAGAGAGAGAGAGAGCAATATTTTTGTAATAACTTAGACTTTGGACTTGTGGACTTGGACATTTTTCGGGGTCTGTTTCGCCAAGTGCCGGTGCACTTGGGGGACCTCACCGCTGTTTTCCGTGTTTTTGATTTCACGCCATAACTTGCTATCTTGATTCGCGCGGATTTGGCCCCTAGACGTAGGATTTTTGTTGATTGTGACGTAAAATTTCTAAGGCCCAACACCTAATAGAATGAATATCTGTTCCTATAGAACGTAATTGGACCTTACTAAAATTCACTGAAAAAGTTAGTTTAATTGGATTTGAGACCACGTGCCGTGAGGAGTCACATACAGCGCTGGCAGGACCCGTTGTGGCGGGCACCGAGTGACTCTCAAGATCGGACTCCGGACTCGATTCGGTTAGCTAACTATTGTTCTTCACGATCAATAGAAGTTGCTTGTCTAAGGCCGATTTCTTCGTGCATCATATAGTTAGTTTATATTCTGTCTTTAATTTTATGCGCGGATCATATTGCATGTAGAGTGCTGGAGTAAGGTACGCATTTTTTATCTCTACATGCATCATCGTGTTTGATCGTGCATTGGCTTTCTCGATCCCTCCCCCTGTTTTTGGACTCAAATTAATCAAAGAGGAAATCGGAAAGCTCGTTAGGCGTTTATTCTTGAAAATATCCAAAAAAATCACAAAATCAAAAATTAAAAAATTGGGACTGCTAATTGAACTTGACTCTAAAATCAAACGTAATTGATTCACTTCATTGTATTGGGAGAGCAATTCCCTCATTGTTTGCGCTTTTACTCGCTCGCGTACACACTAAGGAGTAGTGCCCAAATCCTATTCAAGCCTCCTAAGTGTTTGTACAACTTTCGTTGATCACCTTAACTCTAAAATTGAAAAGATAAAGGACCGAATCTCACGGTCTTCACTTTGTGTTGAGTTGGTGAACTGGGGGTTTGCTTTGTGTTTTGTATGTCTTTGGTGTGAGTCGGTTACAATCATCTTCCTTTATCATTAGCAGTCACCTTCTGTCTCTAACCCACCCTCCCTCCCTTCTATCTCTCTCTTCGTTCCTGCCTTTTCTTTCTTTCACTCCCTTCTATCCCTCCATCCCCCCCTTCAGTTTCCTCTCATCACGATGGGCCACTTTCCATTCCAGCCGAATTTTGCGGCTTCTTCATTTCACGCCCATCACTCACGTTCATTCTCTCGAGAGGTCGGAACCCCATCCGACTTCTCATCTTCTCCTACCCACCCTCCCATTTGGGACGTGCTGTGAGTGACACCCACAGAGACCAGATTGACCAAACACGAGACATGGGTGTTCACATTACTGAGATGAGAGTGCATCCCATAGGCAATCGAATGGGGCAGTTGCGAGCTTTAGATGACTTGTATCCCAGGACATTGGATGAGTACACAGATCATGAAGTCCAGTCCGCTTCTACCTTGAGACCCTTTGTTCTGGATTTAGAGTTAATTGATCTACTGCCTAAGTTTTTTGGGGAAATGCACGAGGAACCTTATTTGCATATTGATGAATTTGAGGATTTTTGTGTATCACGATCATATTTGGATATCACTTCTGAGGACATGATGCTGATTACCTTCCCATTTACACTTCAGAGTAGAGCCAAGAGTTGGCATAGACGATTGGGAAGGAAGATTGCTACATGGGGAGATTTACGATCATTATTTTTGAAGAAATTTTACCCCCAGTGTAGAGCAGAGATGATGCGGTCATGTATTCGTGAATTTTCTATTAACCCCCAAAAGCCGTTGAGAGATTCATGGTTGAGGTTACGAGAACTTTTGAGGCGATTTCCAGATCATGGATTTTCGATGACTGACCTTATCCATATCGCCATGAGGGGGAGGACCGCAGAGCAAATATCATATGTCATTCCCTCGTGTAGTGGTTCACACCATTGTCCCGACTTGGATTTTGTTGAGACCATCTTGGATACACTTTCTGATCTTGCATATACACCAGATGATTTATTTGGGACAACACATGACGGAGAGATGACAACTGTTGAGTGTGTGACACACCATGCTGATCTTGATAGCACACACGAATCAGAGGATATGGATGCTACTACTTCTCATTTGATGGATGTGTTGCCTACTGTTGTGAGTTCCCAGAGCCGGACATTGGTTGATGACCAATTGGATTTACAATCAGATTTTGAGCCAGTCCCGCTCTATCACGTAGAAGATTCGTCGATTCTAGATCTGCTAGGATCCCAAGAGATAGAGGAGGAACCCACATCTCAGCCATCCTTTGAGTCATTCCAGCGTCCATACACAGTTGATTCAGCTATTCTTCAGGAGATCTTCTCAGATTCGGAGATACATTTGGATTCATCTCAGCATAGAGAGTTTGATGAGGGACCGATTTTGGATTTTACAGAACTTGATAGTCCCGTACTTAAGCCATGTGTCCTCCCTTTTGATGAGGTCAATACATTTTTCAAGGACATGATATTCGACAGCATTGATCCCAAGTTTCCTTATGATTCGGCATTACTCCCCGAGGGTTATCTGCGGGAGGATGACATGGACCATGTGTACTCGGTTTCAATTTCTGGGAGTGCATCCGATCTGTCGGATCACGAGACCGAGTATTTTGATATTTCTGATAATGAGTTTGATGATTCTCTCCTCGACGACCCTCGCGAGGATGACCCGATCTTTGAGGTATTCGATGATTTCACTGATTTGTCTACATTATATGCATCGGATATCAGCCTTTCTAGTGAGTCTCTTGATCTTGATCTTCCGTATCTATTCGAGACTGTGATTGACGTGGAGGATTCCCTGACAGATCCTTCCTTCTCCACGTTCGACTTCTTCGGTTCTGCCCTGTCACTCCATATAGACCTTGAGCCGACGATTTCTTTTGTGCTACCGGAGCCCGACTTCATCTGCCCATATCTTGATTCGGTAGCAAACACCCGCCTGATTGATTATCTGGGTGATATCATCAACTCTGTTGACCCCCCTGATTTCGTTGTTGTTCTCCCACCGAGACTGCAACAACAGTACGGTATTTGCCTGACAGATGCCGTCCTGAACCTCAACACTGCCTTATCCTAACATTTGCGCCCAGCTAGGGGCGTAAACTCTAGCGCTTGTTGAGAGGCACCTCAACATTGATCGACTCACATCTGTATAGACCATCTGTCAATATCATACATTCTTTTTATCTCACACCCCATCTCCCTCGCATGATCAATCCATACTTAGGGTGCACTTTACCCTAAGTATAGGGGGGTGTCAGACATGTGATTATTCTTTGATTCTTTTTACCTCTGTTTTGCTACCTATACTTAGGGATATTTTACCCTAAGTATAGGGGGGGTAAACCCAGTATATTCTACCCCTCGGTTTTCTCCTTTGTGTACAGTCTGCTATACTTAGGATTACTTGATCCTAAGTATAGGGGCATCACCGACTTCTATTGATTTTATTCTTTTATTCGTCGTTGTAGTATACTATTCTTCTCACTTTTCTATACGAAGCATGAGTTATGTCTTTATTTCCAGCTCTTTGATCACTATGAGGACATAGTTCGAGCTAAGTATAGGGGGTGTCGTATATATTGTATATATACTTTAGCCATAACTCGTACTTTCATATTTTTAATATGGCTAAAATACTGTGTAAATATAAAAAAAAAAGATGCATAAATTTCCTCAAAAATTTTCCTTGTACATACTGGCTAATAAGTCAGGTTAAAATATTTTGAAAAATATTTTGAAAGTAGTTTGAAAATCTATTTGAAAAATCTTTTGAAAACTATTTGAAAAATGTTTGAAAAATATTTTCAACCTTTGTAAAAATATTGTGGATTGTAAAATTTTTTTTCTTTCTTTGTGTGAAATAAAATGATTTTGTTAAAACTATTTGCAAATGTTTGGAAAAATGGTTGAAAAATTATATTGAAAATCTATATATACTATTTGAAAAATGTTTGCCAAATAGTTTTCAAATGTGTGTAATTGTTTGTAAAATTGTGTGCAAAATTATTTTGGACTATAGTTTTCAAAATTATTTGTAAAATTATTTTCAAATAAATTTGAGGAATATATGCATCACAAAAAAAATAATAAAAAAATGAATAAAATAAAAATTAAAAAAATCCAACTGTGTATATACATGTATAAATTACTCAAGTTGTAAATTCTTGCATTTCATGCTTGTAAAATAATCAACTCACTCTTGTGTAAATATGTATTTTTTTCTTTAAAAAAAACTTTGTATATATTTATATATTTTTCTAACTATTTACATTGAAAAAAAAAACTTTTGCATGTGCATCTTTTTTCAAAAATCCATAAAAATTTCAAAATTTTGAAAATTGTTTCACAAAAAGATTTTGTTTTCTCTATGCATTGTACATATTTTCTTGCATTGGCATGTGCATTTTTCAGGATAGTCTTGACGATTAAACTAAGTCTGGAATAAATTTGAAGAATGGAGCTTAGTCGGACCTTAATCCACTTAATTTCAGAGGAACCTTATAAGATGTGGAGTTAAGACTTTTCAGGTCCTAGTGACTTAATTCTTTGGGTCCACACGACTATGAGCATATTTCATCTTGATGAGCCTAAGTAGAACACTTAACAACACACGCATGACTCTTAGAGACAATGGCTTGACTTGCACCAGCACTTTACACATGGCTCTCCACGGATGAGGTGGTGAGGAGGCAGTTTCCTTTGGCTTGGGGTAGCATATGAGGGTAGTACTTCTAGGCGGAACCTCTCTTCTTCTTCTAGTGAAGGAAGTGCGTCTCAACTTGGTCTAGTGGTGATGAAGGCTAAAGACAGAAGCCGTGGGTTGCAATAAAGCTTCAAAAGAGGGATAGTCTACTGGCTCAAGAGGAAAATTTCTTGTATATATGCTGCACCATGTAGATATGTTGTACAGAGGCATTTGAAAAAAAAAAAAGAAAAAGAAAAAAGAAAAAAAAAAGAAAAAAATGCAAAAAATGCAAAAAGAACTCCAAAAAAGTGGTGGGTCGGATTGAAAATTTAATAACCCCACCGGAGTGTATATAGTGAAATAAAGCAAAAGCTTATGGCATCCATGTTACATCTCATGAAGCTTGCAGCGGGAGACTTAGCTACACTGGCTGAGCTTCCGAAAGTCTATACTTCTTCCCCCTCTTCTTGAGCCGGTTGCACTTGAACTTAGAAGGGAATACCCCGCTTCTCGAGGAAAGAGTTGCTAGACCGAGGCATTAGAGTTACCAGATTGGGGGAGGTTGTTTCTTTGTTACTTCTGAGGTGGGGAGCTACATATCACTTACACTGCATGGAAAGATTCATGGTCATTAGAGTTTGTGTATGTAGACTTGTTCTGATCTGGTTTATTGAGGAGTCTTGTCCATAGATTGGTGGAACTTAAAGGCTGTTAGGTTTTAAATCCATATCCTATTAAGGTTCTGGCACACAAATAATCCAAAGGTCTGACAGAGCTCCAGACTACATTTTTATGAAGATAAGTTTAAAAGTCAACATTATTCTAACTTCTTTCCTTTTTCTTTTCTTTATTTTTGTTTTCACTTATTTTTCAAATAAGTGTTTGCTAAGGGACTAGCAAAGGTAAAGTATAGGGGAATGATGAATCCACGATTCATCGCCTTTATTCTTTTATTTTAGCTTCAATTTCTTAGTCAAACACCTGTAAATACCCATTAATTTCATAAATTTACCATTTTGCATGCATTTGTTAAAATTGCATTTTTAACACTTTTTGTACATAAATAAAAGAATAAAGAAGAAAAGAAAAAGAAAAGAAAAATAAAGGATGTAGTTATGCAATAAATACAGACTGACCCAAACCCCGAGAGAAGGTCAAGACTTGACCTGATCGACCAGGAATAAAGTAGGGGGAGATAGGGTCGTTTGTCAGAAAAATCAAAAATATCTTGTAAATATTTTTCATGTATATTTGTACAAAACTTACATTATTTTATCTGTACATAATGTGACCTCAAACTAATTATTTTCGTAAATAAAAGTTGTAAATAAAATTGTGTTGTAAATAATAAAAATATTTGTAAAATAAAATATTGTATATATTGCAAATAATTACACCCAGAAAAAGCCACAAAGTGATAATTGAAACATCAATTCCGGCTCCATACAAGCTCAAATTGAACCAAACTCACTTCCATCATACTATAAATTAAATTATCTTTCAAATGGCTGTGGTTTCGTACTTTTTGGAGTTACGGTTAAAAATTCAATTTTCTGGGGTGTTTTGTACAGTTTTCCCATATACTTGTTGTATATATTTTATTCATATTTATTTTTATAATGTATATATTTGTAAATACTACTTTCATTAAAAATAAAAAATTAAAAAAAAAAGAGATAAAAATTTAAAAAAATCTTTTATAAAAATATTTCCTTATATGTACCTATGTATATTGTATTATATGTGTATAATATATGTATACAATTAATTTCCCTAAATAAAAATTACCAAAAAAATTAATTGTCTCACATTAATTAATTTAATTTATTTAATTACGAAAATCATATGTAATTATTTAATTTATTGATTTATTTGAATTCATTTGATTTGATAACTTACCTTTTATGTAAAGATTTGATTTTGTGCCTTAAATAGCCACCATTAAGGTGGTTAATTGATTTTTGGGAATTATTTAATTTATTTATTTTAATTAATTACGAAATTCGTTTTTAATTAATTATTTATTTTATTTATTCAATTATTTTATTTAATTAACAAATAAACACTTTCCTCATTTGTGAATATCTTCCATTTTTGATTTTCTTCTCTTTTTAATGGGCTCCTCCTCCCTCATTCACACTTGATCGATCTTTGGCGGAGAGGAGCCCAGTTTCCGAGAGAATTCTTGTTGAAGAGGGTCCTAGCCTCCGATCCAGTCGGTGACAGCGGCTTGAGCTTCGTCGAGGCCATCATGGCTTGTCCGATCCCCGAGGTGAGATCCACTTTTACTTGTTGTTTTTCTTAGGTAATCGTAGAGTTAGATCTTAGCGTAGGAGTAGGAAGTAATTTTTAGATTAAAAATTCCAAAACATTTCTCCACATAATTCGCCTCCGACACCGATTTTCATCTCATCTCGCTATCCCTCCATATTCACGTTCTACCTTACACGACATGTCACCTCCGACCACGCACGGTGGTCGGAGTCCACGGATCCGTTCTCCCACTTCGTCAAGATCCTCCCATTCACCATTCCCATTTTTGTGTATAAATAAAAAACAATATAAAATATTTTTCCTGTTTGTCTCACATCTATTTTTGCAGGAAGAATTTAAAAAAAAATCTTTCTTTCTTATATCTAACCTTTGTTTTTGCAGAAAAAAAATAAAAAAAAATTCTTTTACTTCTAACATTTTGTTTTGCAGGATAAGTTAAAAAAAATAAAAAAATATAAAAAATTCCTTTGTTACAGCCTCTGTTTTACATTTTTAAAAATAAACAAAAAAATACTTTTTTATCTCTAACAATTCCTGCAGGTAACAATACAACATTAAAAAAAATTAAAAAAAAATAACCAGCAGCAGGGTCGCAACCCCCCTGCCGCCCACGCCCCTTCCAGGTGATCCCGTCCCCGCCGAGGCGGCGGCGCCGTCCTGCCCTCCACCGCGCCTGCGCCATCTCCCCCAGTCGGCGCCGCCTCGCTCCTTCGCAACCGCCCTCCGCGCGTATTCCGCGCCTCCTGCTTCCACGGGCGGCGCCTCCTCGGCCGCGACCTCAGACCCGTGCGCCGCCCCGTCCTCCTCCGCTCCAGATCCGCAGTATCATCACCCCGTGCCCCCGCACGCGGGCCGTTCCTGTTCGCTCCGCGGTGGTCCTCCTGCTCGCCCGTCCCCTGTCGCGCCTTCCTCCTCACGCAGCGGCCTCCCGCCGCGCTACCGCCTCCTCCAGCGGCGAAGGCCAACGCCGCTCCTCCGCTCCAGATCCTTCCAGGTCGCGCCCCCTCTCCCAACTTTGGCGGCGGCGACCCCCTTGTCTCCTTGGTTGAAGAAAAAGATACGGGAAAGACGAGAACCCTAGAGGGGTTTTGATTTTAAAAGAATAAAATATTGGAAACATTTCAATGAAGTCCTTGAAGGTTCCTAAAATATCAAAGAAGCCCCCTGTCACCTTCAAGTCACATGCGCAGCACATGCCACTGGGTAAATTGCAATCTCTTTTCTTTTAGTTAGTAATTGTTATATCTCAGTGCAAAAACTTTAATTAATTGCAATTTAGACCTTGCATTTTCAGAACCATTATTTGCTTGATCTTTCTAAGGGAATAAATGTTTGTGGTATTCGGAAAATTATGAGAAAATTCCTGTTTGTTCCTGTTGTAGCTTCTAACCTTGTAAAAATTTTCCATCAATTTTTATTGTCGTTTAATATCTTTAAAAAAAATAAAAAGTGTCTTTTTACTTGCTCGAAATTGAAAAATACAAAAAGAGTGTGGGTTGTTTGTTTTATCACTTTTCTTCATTTGTGCTTCTTTTAAAAATTAAAAAAAATAATAAAAAATTTTGAAAAACCACCAAAAATTCACTTTTGAAATCTGACTATAGAGTTTTTAAATCGTGCTCCTTGTGTTCGACCCTGGTCGCTATACCAGGTAAAAAGAATAGCGAAGACCGCTTACATTGAATTTCTTGATTTTCTGAGTGGTTTACAAATTTTTCCGTTGACCGAATTGATCGATTAAGGACAACGACATTGTGATTTATCTTCCACCTTAGTCGCGTCGATTTTCGTGTCATCACCTGCATTAATCCCCTGCCGACCTTCGCCATTAACCCATCGTCCACGCGCACGTCTCCGACCACCCTCCTACTCCTTCGCAGCCCCAGACCACCGTCGACCCATCTCCTCCGCCACCCACGGCGGAGGAGTTTAGAGCTCTCGCCTTCTTCGCCCAATCGAGCTTCCACTCCATTCACGTACACGTCCCACGTTTGCTTCGGCTATGCGCTAACGATGCAGGTTTGTTGTACGTCAATGAACGTAATATCCGCCGGAGCTAATTTCATCACCTTCTCTCTCGACATCCAAGCTTCGATGGGCCGATCCAAGAGGCCTGATGTCCTCCCCGAGCTCTGAGCGACATCGACCTGAACTTTTGCTCCTCGACGAATGAGCTTACACGCCCACGGCTTTCCTAGGATCGAGGATCATCGATTTCGTCGATCTCCCTCGATCTTTGGAGTGCTTCGTCAATTATGCATATACCACCTCTGATTTTCAATTCGATTTTTGAACCCCATTTTGTACCGTTTTCTCCCCCTTTCTTGTGCTCTGTCCAGCTAGTGGTGACAGCTCCAGCTCCAGCCAACGTGGGCGGAGTTTCGATGCAGAGTTGGGTGAGTTCCACCACCTCCGGCGAGCTCCGCCGTTGAGGTTCTTCCTCAGGTATCCACACCTTTGAGGCATCTTTATTCCCCATATTTCTCTAGCGTTTTTAGTTTTCCATAGTCGTAGGAATCATTCCCCATAGTTCGCCACGCATTTCAACCATCGAATCGTACCATAGAGCCCCCTTGCCGGAGATCGTTCCGGGGAGTCTCATTTCTACCTCCACAAGCCTCGCCGCTCTGCTCACCAAGCTGAGGCAGTTTGCCCTTGGCTCGGAGTTTCTTTTTGCAGGTCCAGGACACAGGAGCCTGGGGGCTCATTTTGGATCCTCGCCGGGGTACCTGGAGTCGCCGAGCTCCGTTTCTCCCGCGCGAGAGCTCCGGTCGTCGCCGGAGTGTTTTGGAGCTCCCAATCAATAAAGGATCACGCCAGGAGTCGACGCAACCATTTTGAGAGCCCCAAGGACCCAGGAGAAGCCCATCGAAGGTGGGGAAGGTCACCTGACCCGACATTCTTCCCTGTTCTTTGTGGTCGCCTTTCCACCGTCAGATCGAGGGTCGTCGCCCAGGTGAGCAGTAGTCGTTGGATTGCCCTTTGCCCACACCGTTAGATCTTCGGCTGGGATCTAAACCCAGCTGCCAGTCGCGAAGGGGAATCGGCTGTTGGGTTGCCGCCACGTGTCAAGTGGAGACGCCAACACCGTCAGATCGTCTAGGCGTGGGTATTTTGCTAACTAGCCCCCGCCAATTTTTGTATTTATTTAATAGCACAAACTTTATTCTGCAGTTCTGAAGTTTTGTAATATTTGCAATAAGACCCATGTACTTTTCATATTTGCACTTGGGTCCTCAACCACGTCACCTCATGTGCCTGTGCGCGTGAGGGGGTAGGGTATTTTACGCAGGAGCCCCTGTCTTTTGTGGTATTTCTATTACTTCCAAGAAGTATTTTGCGACGTTGTTAAATTCTAGTGAAAGTTGCAAATCAGCCCTCAGGTTTTTAGTTAATTGTGTTTTAGTCCTCGTCAGGTTACGTGCTTCGTACACGTAAGGGTGTGATGTTTTGCAGGAAGGCCCCTGGGGGGGTTAACGTATTTGTGTTTGGTCCAGAAAAATTTTGTATTGCGATATACATTTTGTGGAAAAATTGCATGTTGGACCTGGATGTTTTGGATATTTACACATATGCCCTTGCTAGTAGTGTAGTTTCTCTTTGTTGTCTCTGATTATTTCATGCATCTATAAAACACTAAAATTTCCCAAAAAATATCATTGTGTGTTTGTTGCATTGCTCTATCATGTTATATTTTTAATTTATATTTTGTTTGCTTTTACTATTTATAAAAATTCAAAAACATACATTTTCAGCTCTGTTTGCACTAGAAAAACAAAAAAATTATAAAACATTTTTGAAAATTCCAAAAAAAATATATTTTGTGTTTTTCTGTGTGTTTTAACTCTAGACCAAAAATCACTAAAAAAATTCAAAAGAAAACTCCAAAAATTAGAAAACCCCTAAAATCTTTCTAAAAATCTTAAAAATTCCACAAAAATCCTAAAAATATAATTTCTATCTCTGAATTTTTTCTATTTTATTATCTTTACTTTAAAATTAATTTGAGGAATTTTAGACTCTATTTGTTATTTTTCATCCGCATTTTAGTTTCAACCTTCAATTTTGTTCACTGTTTTTAGTATTGTTGGCTTTAAAAATACAAAAATAGGGAAAATATAGAAAAATCATAAAAACATTAAAAGAATAAAAAGCCCAAAAATACCTTTTTTTGTATTTTGAGTATTTGTACCTATTTTCATCTCTCTCTTCTCTCTTGTATATATATATATATCCTATATAGTTTTATAGCCTTATTAAGAGAAAAAGGAAATATAAAAATACAAAATATAAAAAAGAAATACACAATCAGTAAATTAAAAATCAGAATACAAAAATATAAAATCAAAAACTAAATAAAAGAATATAAAAACTAAAAACCACAAAATATCATACTTGTAGACATCTGATCACTCACAGTCTTGAGCTTGTTTGCCGATCAATCCTACTTGTTCCATGTGTTCGACACTCTACATATACTTGCACCTATACACATCTTTGTTGTAGAGTTATAATAAATTTTAACTCTGCACATTTATTTTCATTGCTTGATTTATCTATTGTGGGTTAATTGTTGACTTAACCTGGATCTTGTGTGGTCGACTCAACGACTAAGTTCCGCCTTGTGTGGAACTTAAGACCGATGATTTCCACGTTAATCAATGACGGCGGTGATGATGCCACGAAGGATAGAGATCCAATTGACGGTATTAAGGCCGTCGTGACTCCAGATTCAAGTGGTGGTGCTGATGCCAACATTCTACTTGATGCTGAGCTAGAGCGCGGTGCTGATGCCGCGAAGACAGATGCCATGGGTGGTATTGATGCCACCACTTCTACTTCAGTTGTGCTTCCATCTGTTGTGTTGCCACTTTTGTATCTCAGTATTGTCGTAACAATAAAGAAACCAAAAATATGAATAAAGGAAAGGTTTCTTCATGTACTTCGAGTCCATATGTGTTGCATGATGATATTGGTATGGATTCCATTCCTTCATAGGCATAGGAACCTCTTCCTAGCCCTCTATCTGAGGAGGACCCATCCATCCCCATCCCTCAAGCACTCCGCTTGGCGAAGGGAAAAAAAGAAAATACAAAGAAGACACATCAGTTAGACTTCAACCAACAGATGATTGATAGATTTCAGATTCAATTGACTCTACAGGAGGCACTAGAGCACATCCCTTTTTTCCATAAGAACTTGAGAGAGAAGACTACCGTACACAGAAGAGGAGGAACCATAGAGGAGAGATCCATGTGCTCACCCGCACCACATGCTTTGCCATTTAGAACTGACCGCAAGCAAGAGACCTGATGCAGGATCTCCCTTTGTCAGATGAAAGATTCAAGAGCAGCAGTTCGATCGTACTCTATTATACAACGACTCTTCAATCAACCTCCTTCCGGCAGCTTACTTGACCGATTCGAGTTTGGCCCTCTCCATCAGAGTAGGACAGTCCTTCAATTCACTGATAGGTCTATTAAGAGGTCGAAGGGGTTGTTGAGAGACGTGGTCGTTACCATTCAAGGACTAAAATTCCCCGTGGACTTTGTTGTGCTGGACATGGAGATCCCTAAGTCGGTAACAGATACCCCCACCATACTTGGATGCCCATTCTTGGCCACTACCAAGGCGGTATTAGACCATGATAGTGGGAAGGTGTACTTTCACGTAGGGGGAGAAAGTATACAAATAGAGACGATCGACGAGATTAGAGCGTGAGATTCAGCCTACTCAGAGCAGTTTAGTGACACAGAGCAGATGACAGAGGCTGAGCGAGATGTCCACCAGGAGTGTGACTTTGTGATGACCGATGATGAAGCAATTTGGGCAGATCTAGTAGCACGAGCCCTACCCTTGCCAATAGATTCAGCATATGTACAGCTTATGGCAGTCGAGAGTTTGGAGAGCACACCCTTGGTTGAGGACACATTAGAGGCCTACAATTGCGGACTGAGTGGTGAAGCAGATTTCTATTCGTGTTCTTCTAATTCAGATCCCGCTGATTCAGACATCGATTGGGATGACTTTGATGACTATTTGCCATGTATGATTCCTTCTGAGATGACAGATAGAACGAGGAGCGAGCCAACACAGTTTACAGATATTCCAGTAGGGTTCCCTTCGTCAGATTTTTACGATCAGCGAGAGTTCTCACATGCAGACCTAGTAGCTTTCACTCAGACATATCAGAAGCCAGATTTGTCAGCTCCCATTTGCCCGGAATTGAAGCCCTTGCTGCAGTCGCTGAAGTATAGATTTCTTGCGGGTGAGCCCAATATGCATCCAGTCATTATCTCAGCAGATTTGACTGGAGAGCAAGAATCTCGTTTGATGGAGGTTCTTGAAAGAAACCGCAAGGTGATAGGATGGAGTATAGTTGATCTCCAGGGGATTAGTCCGACTCTTTGCTCCCACCATATCTACCTCGAAGAGGACGCCAATCCTCACGTGAGTTCCAGCGACGGCTGAACCCGAACCTTCGAGATGTGGTCATGAAAGAAATATCGAATGGTGGAGCACCGATTTTATCTACCCCATCTCTGACTCCAAGTGGGTTAGTCCATTACATGTGGTACCCAAGAAGACGGGTATCACTACAGTTGTGAGCGAGTCTGGAGAGGAGATAGCTACCCAGGTACCCACTTCTTGGAGGGTCTGTGTGGACTACAGACGATTGAATCGGGCCACCAAAAAGGATCATTTCCCATTGCCATTTATTGATCAAATTATCGAGAGGCTAGATGGGAAGAGTCACTACTATTTTTTCGACGAGTACTCCGGCTATAACCAACTGGCCATTGCGCCTGAAGACCAGGACAAGATGACATTCACCTGTCCATTTGGGACATATAACTTTAGACGGATTCCTTTTGGTTTGTGTAACGCTCTGGCGACATTCCAAAGGTGTATGTTGTCCATCTTCTCCAATATGGTGGGTGACAATTTAGAGGTCTTCATGGATGATTTCTCGGTCTACGGCGATGGGTTTGATGCTTGTCTTGACTGCCTAATTCGTGTACTTTAGCGCTGCATAGAGGTCAATATTGTCCTATCTTGGGAGAAGAGACACTTCATGGTGACTCAAGGGACGGTCTTTGGCCAAATCATCTCCAACAGGGACATGGAGGTTGATCCTGCCAAGGTGTATATCATCAGAAAACTCAATCCACCGTCCAATCTGCAACAGTCACGGTCTTTTCTGGGGCATGTCAGTTTCTATCGATGATTCATTCATGACTTCAGTCGTATTGTCCGATCGCTCACTTATTTGCTGACAAAAGACACCAAGTTCATTGTGTATGATAACTGTCTTGTGTCCTTCGAGACTCTCCAGAATCTAGTTGTTAAGGCTCCTGACCTTCAACCACTCGATTAGTATCTCCCATTCGAGATCATGACAGATGCTTTTGATTTTGCCGTAGGGGCAGTGCGTGGACAGAGGAGGGATGGATTTCCGTACGCCATTCACTACGCTAGCCGGACTTTGGATGCCACTCAACGGAATTACACTGTGACTGAGAAGGAGATGCTAACTGTAGTCTTTGCTTTGGTTAAATACAGATCATATATTTTGGGATCAAAAGTGACTATCTTTACAGACCACACCACCATCCGATACCTCATGGCAAAGAAGAATGCCAAAGCTTGACTTACCAGATGGATCCTTCTGCTCCATAAGTTTGATATTGAGATTAAGGATAAACCTAGAGTTAAGAATGTGGTCACGGATCATCACTCCCGATTAGAGAACTTTGAGGAATCTGAGACCATTGCACCTATTAATGAGACATTTCTAGATGAGGTGATCCTTTCCATCGCCTCGCTTCCATGGTGCGCCGACATTGTGAAATATCTTATCGCTAAGATGGTTCCACAAGGTTGGCACATGCAGCGACTTGAGACCTTCTTTGCGAAGGCCAAGCCGTACCATTGGGAGGATCCCATACTTTATCATGAAGGAGGGGATAGTATCCGGAGGAGGTGTATTCCTCAAGAAGAGCAGCGTAGCATCCTCACCTACTGCCACAAGCTTGAGGCAGGAGGACATCATTCTGGACGACGGACAACGCATAAGGTGCTCCAATCTGGCCTTTGGTGGCCTACTCTCTTCAAGAACTCCGACGAATTCGTGAAGAGGTGTACTGGTTGTCAGAAGATGGGTACTTGCGGACAGAGAGATATGATGCCCATGCAGTCCATTCACTTTTGTGAGGTTTTTGATGCATGGGGCATTGATTTCATGGGCCCATTTCCTAAGAGTCAGGGATTTGAGTACATTCCGCTTGCTGTAGATTATGTGAGTCGTTGGGTTGAGGCCATCCCCGCCAGGGCCGTAAATGCTAAGAATGTGTGTCGATTTTTTAGTAAAAATATCATTTCACAGTTCTGGGCACCTAGAGTTCTGATTTCAGACGGGGGGGTCTCAGTTTATCAATGACAAGGTAAGGGCCCTTACGGATGAGTTCAGCATTGACCATCGTGTTGCAACTCCATATCACCCTCAGACAAATGGTATTGCTGAAGTATCGAACAGGGAGATCAAGACTATTTTACATAAGGTAGTCCTCCCAGACCGAAAGGATTAGTCATAGCTTTTGGACTCGGTCTTGTGGACCTATCGGACTTCCTTCAAGACACCATTAGGGACACCCCCTTTCGTCTCGTCTATTACAAGCCGTGCCATTTGCTAGTGGAAATCAAGCATAAGTCACTATGGGAAGTTATAGAGTTATTATTGGATCCCAAGAGTATAAGAAAACAGAGGAAAGCAGAGTTGGCAGCCCTAGAGGAACTGAGAGATACAACTTTTTCGAGTAGCCTACAGTACATGGAAAAAGTGAAGATATGGCACGATTCTCATATCAACCATAAATAGTTTGAGCCAGCTCAACGTGTATGGTTGTTTGATTCTAGGCTGAATTTATTTCCAGGGAATTACAGAGTAAATGGAAAGGTCCATATGTGGTCAGAAAGGTACATGACAATGGCAGTATTGATATATCTGAGTTGTCATTTTTCTCTACCTTTCGAGTTATCGGTCAACACCTGAAATTATATCTAGATCATGATCCGCCGACCGTTGATGTTGCCCCTATTCATCTGGTGTGAGATATGCCCTTTGACTCACATCACATGCATCTCATACATGGGTATCATTTCCATCTCCCATTGTACAAATCCATATGTCCATATCATTCATTCATTCATTCATTATGTCTACCACCCGTCGTTATCTTATGATTTTTCTAAACTTAGGATACACCTTGTCCTAAGTATAGGGGGGTGCACACACGGAGCTGTTCTATTCTATTATCCCCTCTTCTGTCTCTTCTTCTTGTCCATACTCAGGGTATTTTACCCTAAGTATAGGGGGAGACAAACTGAGCTGTGATCTGTTTATTCTCTTTTCTTGTTTTATTCTTTTCTTCTTTTTCTCCTCTATATTCTTTTTCTATCAGAAAGGTGTCACCCATTTTTGTCAGTTTTTTATACTTAGGTTGTACTTTGTCCTAAGTATAGGGGGTGTGCACCCCGAGTTCTTCTATTCTTTGATCCTCTCCACTGTCTCCTCTTACTGTCTATACTTATGGATATTTGATCCTAAGTATAGGGGGTGGCAGTCTAAGTACGACATGTTCATTCCCACCCTTGACCCTCCCCGCTTTGTGTACAGTCTGCTATACTTAGGATTATCTGATCCTAAGTATCGGGGGGACCATCAACTTCTCATTCATTCATTCATTCATTTCTCCATTTATTTATTCTTTAGACTTTTCTATATTCAATACGAGTTATGTCTTCTCTTTTCTCTCTAATCTATGAGGACATAGCACAAGCTAAGTATAGGGGGGTCGTATATACTATGTATATACTTTAGCCATAACTCGTACTTTCGTATTCATACTAATAACCATGGCTATTACACTTGTAAAATACATTAAAAACCTTTAATAAAAAGATGTGATTATTCCTCAACTTCTTTTTGTATATACTGATTAATAAATCTGGTGAAAATATTTTTTTGTAAAATGTTTGAAAAATAGTTTGAAAATCTTTGTGAAAATCTTTTAGAAATTATTTGGAAAACGTTTTGTTACATGTTTTCAACCTTTGTAAAACACTTTTGTTTTGAAAAATTTTATTTCCTTTATCTGAAATAAAACGTTTGAAAAACTATTTACAAATGATTTGAAAAATGGTTGCAAAAATATTTTAAAAATCTATATATACTGCTGGAAAACCTTTGCAAAATGATTTTCAAATGTGTGTACATATTTGTAAAAATGGTTTATAAAAATTATTTTGGACTATAGTTTACAAAATTGTTTGAAAAATCTTTTTCAAATAAGTTTGAGGAATATATACACCACACCTAAAATTCTTTATTATATTCTTATAAAATTGAGCACTTACCCCTTGTGAATTCTTAACAACCTAATTCTTGTAATTATAAGATGTACCCCTGTGTAAATATTTGTGCCTAAATTAACTTTATGTATTTATATTAAACGATACTCACACTTCCAAAAATCTCACCAAACCCTTTGCCATAATAATACCAATTTCCTACATTTTATGGCGAATAAAGCACAACCTAACTGCAAAATCAACAAAAACGTACGAGGAAAGGAGTTTATTTTTTTGTGTAAACAATATAGAGGTATGAGAACCTCCAAATAATCTTACCAAGGATATAGTACAGAGAAATCCTTCTTCAGAACAACCAATTGAAGAGTTCTCTACCTCTCAACATAATTCCAACAAAAAATTCAAACAATTACATAAGTAATAAAAAAACTAACACGACACAATATAGAAAATGAACTTATCTCTCATGCATGCATTTAAGTTTCATTCCCTTCTAGATCTTCCGATGATATAGTCAGACTTTGCCAAAATAAAAATAAGTGAGTACATGCCTTACAAGAATAGGTAGCATTACTGTTGTCAATGCCAAGAAGCCCTTGAACTTAAACACCAATAAAGAGATAATAAAATCTTCGTGGCAGAAAATGAATAAATTGAAGCAATATAGTTAGACCTCAGGATCCAGATAAAGAGAGAAAAAGATCTTCCAAGGCGTGTGTGATCATTTCAATCTGAACTGAGATAGAGTATGAGATATCCCTTTAATAATGGTAAAAAACCTAAAGGGTTTTCAGCTTTCCCAATTATAACATTAGCCTACAAAGAAATCTTTTATGACACACTATCAGCTACCAAATTCGCCTCTTTAAATTGACATAAAAAACTTCTTTCATCTCTCTGTTTTCGATACTTTTATAGGTCCTCTTTCTTTCTTTTTTCAATTTTTCCTTTCTTTTATTCCATATATCTCCATTTTTTCTCTCTTTTTCTGAATCCTCTTTCCTCCTTTCTCTCTCTATTCTAATTATGTCTTTCAAATTTCTCTTTCTTTTTTCCCTTTTTTGTTTCCATTTTCTTACACATTAATTGAAACATTTATGTTACTATTTCTAGCTCAGGATCTTGAAAACATGAAGCAATAGCTTTGACTATCACATCATCGAAGTTTCTTTTATTTTTCATCATGCAAAATGTTGGCATTAACGTGATATTATGTGAATAGGGATGCAAATAGCCAGGTATTGGCACAAAGATAGGTCTCACCATATTTTTATCTATTTTAAATACAAGTAGACATATTGAGAGATACTAAAATGGTGTTACTGAATTAGAGAGTCGGATACACATTGAATAAGGATAATAGCAAAATTCTTAATAGATTAGAATATATATATATATGTATATGTATATTTGATGGCTTAAAAATGATGTTTTTTTAAATTTATTAAATTTATTGAATATATTTATTTCATAAAGTGTAAAAATATAGTAAATGTATAAAATTATGCTACCTATAGTTAAAAAAATCAAAATATTTTTATATGATAATGGATATTCGGATATGGATATTTGTGAATATTAAATTGATATCCATATCCATTTTAAAACAATTAAAATGGTTAGTGATGTTGAAATATATATTAAATGGAAATGATGGCAAATAGGATACAGATATATCATGTGACTGCATCCCTGGATATGAAGCCTTCAACTTTTTATTAATTTAACAATGTTGAATATCAAAGGAACAAAATGAAGAGGACACATAATTAAGACCATAATGAGAAACCATTTGCATACAAAAATATTTACTTTATCTGAATTTCACAAATACACAGATCTAAACTTTTTAGACAAACCAAAGAATAACTACAATTGTTGCAGGCTACCTGTCTCCAAAGCTCCAACTTTCAAGGACTCTGCAGATTTTATGTAAAAATAAAGTTGAATAGCAGCTCTCACCTGCAAAAGAACTTGTACCACACCTCATTTATTTTTTTCCTTCAGGTGGTAGTATCATGCAATTTGCTTCTTTTACATTATGTTGGACATTGAAATTCAAAATTCACCGCATGTTCAAAAAGGGAGTTAGTTTAATGTAAATTATTTTAATGTGATAATGCAGAAGGAAAAAGTTGAACCAAAGAAAGTGCAGCGAGATACATCCCATGTTCTTGTGTATTAGAGACTTCTCAAAACATCTCCATTGCATATTATATTATGATTAAAAAGATTCTCTTGCTTCTCGTAAAAGGAAATTTGCTATGCAGAAGGAAATGAACTCGGTGGTATCCATGATTGTTTCGAAAAAAATATTTTTCATGCTTCTTAAATTTTCAGAAAAGTAAATACTTTTAGGGGCATGCCTTAGTGATAACAACTTTAAGTGGATTATAGTCAGTGGATTATAGTCATCCCTCAGTGATAAAAATATCAAAAAAAAGTTATATCACCCTCAATGAGTACAAACAAAAGAAATGGTGTTATCGCAGCCAGCGATAACAATCTTAAAAAGAATTAAACCATCTCTTTCAGTCCTTAAGCTTGTCTTACGAATTAGCATGTACTACTTAATACAAGTCTCAATATCACGTAATTAAGGTTTGATAGTTATCAATCTTTCAACTCATTTCGATTATCATAAAAAACTAAGACACTAGCATTGCCACAACTACAACCATCAGAATCATATAATCCATATGTCATATTTTCTTGTGGTCCTGCTCTATAATATAAACAAATTCAAGAAGAACATAATTTATGTTCATATAGATAAAACATGAGTCAAATTCCTAAGTAGTAATTGGGATTTACTTCAATACCCAGATTCTACGAATTTTTTTTACTTAAAAACTACAGAGGTGTCGCATGTTGAACATGCAGCACCCCTGAGGTTTTTTTTACTCAGAAACTACAAGTGTGCCGCATCTTTAATATGCGATATATAAAATGTATATTTAATATGCGATATAAGGGCTTAATAAGGAACGCGTGTATCGGATTTCCCATTTCCCCCACGCGAACATCGTTCCCAGCCTGTTGTCCCCCTGCCACCCCCGACCCGCCCACTGCGCCACCCGCCCATTTCGACCTCCCCCTCTCTCACAAACGTCCATTTTGATCACTCTTAGCCTCGCGGAACGCTCCTTTTCCATAGCTTCCTTGGTCGGCACCATCCTAGCCGCCACCGCCTCCCACTAGGGCTAAGCCGTTGTTGCATACATTGAGACTTGGTAATTTTTTTCTTGAGATGATTGTTTATATCATATGCATATTATTCTTCATTCCATGAATGTATTTTGTTTACTTGTACGTTGTGTCACGTATTAGATCAGAATGGAGCCGTTGTATTGTATGTTTCATTTGAGGGGTACACTCATTGGCGGATCGACGACCAACGTATGGGGGTTTGTGCTAATGCCTAATATGACGTTTGATGAGATGTTGAACTTGGTTTATCATAAGTTTAACCTGGATGCCAATAGTCAAAAAATCCGATTATTACATCGCATCCCTCGAGGCCCAGAGGAAGAACCATCATTTTCATCTATTATCGATGATGATGATGTACAGGTAGTTCTTGTGTATGCTCGGACCATTGGAAAATCGATACCTACTGACATTGTTGTTGAAGATGTATCTGTGAGCGAAGTCCCCAATGTTGTGACTAACAAGGGACCGTCTGTTGTCTTGAGCACACAACCAACAGTTGCCCGTAGCACACAACCAACAATCTTCCCAAGCATACAACCAACAGTTGTCCCTACCATGGAATCCTACTTTGACGCTGATGCGCCTATAACGCAACCATGCGCAGATCAGGAATTAGGCATGAGTGACTTGTTGCAGTGAGAGGTTAATCATGCTTTGGATGATTTCATCCCTTGGGGAACCGATGATGACCTGGAAAAAGGTAGCGAAGATGTCGACGATGATGCGGTAGACGAGGAGATCCCCGGCTGATGAACAAAGCACGCAGACTATCGTTCCCCGTATACCCTTTTTTGGGGTTAGAGGATTAAATACTCGTTCAACATATGAAGACAACATTCGAGAGAAGTCTCGACTTGATGGTGTCGTTGACGAAATACGCAAGGGTAGAACCTTCAAATGTAGGGAAGATTTGATTTACGCTGTCAAGAAGTACCACATTCTGGCACACTATGACTTCATTGTCAAGGAATCCACCAGCTTGCTTCAAGACGTTCTACGACCTTGCTTCACCTTTGAGGAACTCTGTGCAATCGACTTGAGGGGGAAGGTGCATGTGAATTGGAGGGAGAAACACGGTTGTATATTACCAATGGGAGGAGAGGGAAGGTAGAATCGTTGATATCGATCGGTCCAATGGGATATTCGCGATGCCCGCAAACGAGCAATGGTATCGGACTATTACTAGAAGATTTGTTGGACGATTAGGTGCAACTCTGGCAAGCAGCGTAAGTGCTCGAATAAACTTTGTGGGACATTAATTTAAGAAGACTGCTAGAAATTTACCTCTATGTTTTTTTTGGATATAGCTCGCCAAGTGTAGCCGTGTATACGATATTGGACACGAGGAATGCCGCGAGATTGCGACACAAGCAAAGGCGGAAATGGGGCAGTGGTTGTCGTTTCAATTTGCAGATGCCGTCACAATACATGACGACCATGCTGATGTGGCTCGGGCGGAGGCAAGGCGAGGAAGGGCAAGAGGAAGAGGAAGAGGTCGGGGAAGGGTGCGTGAACAAGTGGCGGAACACATGGACTATGAAGAAGCCACTGCGGTAGATGAGAACCTTGAGCCAACGGAATTGGGGACTGACTTCGTCACACCTGTTGCCGAGCGACCATGTGACGACATGCCAACGCCGCAGGCACCATTGAGGCATGGATTGGACGCCAGAGAAACACAACCAACTTACTGCACGCTCACGCCGCTGCCGATGCGAACCTTCAACGAAGATGTTGCTGGGCCCTCGCAAATCAACATGATAGACGATGCGAACCGTCGGTTACCCTTCCATCCTCGTGATTCAACGATAACATACCAGCGGAGGAAAAAGCGTTGAGTTGTAAACCTTGTTGTTGTTAATGTGATACAAAAATGTAGTGTATATCCCTGGAGAATTCTATATATGTAAAATGTTGGAATGTCTTTCTGGATCACAATATTTTTCCTTTGTGAATGTCTTTGTGTCCATAGCCCACATTTGTGATTGTGGATACATCTTTGAATGCGTGTTCATCGACATGAAACAAGCATATAAATTGACAGGCACGGTCTCAGTCTGGCATGAGAGGAGGTTCATCTTTGCTCTTATTTGGTCTCTTGTCATAAGAAGACTAAGGGCCAAACCAAGAGCTTCAAAACCTCATATATCCAGACCTGGCCTGTCAATTTCCAGGAAATAACTTATATATCGCATGTTCAACATGCGACTATGAGAAACTCCCTGGATTTGTTCCAGGGAGAACCTCATATAACGCATGTCGAACATGTGCTATATGAGAAAAACCCTGGATTTGTTCCAGGAACTTTCTCATATAACGCATGTCGAACATGCGCTATATGAGAAAAACCCTGGAACGGTTCCAGGAACTTTCTCATATAACGCATGTCGAAGATGCGCTATATGAGAAAAACCCTGTGTAACATCCATATTCTAACAAACCCGAACTCGTCCGATTTTGGGTCTAATGAACCCAAAAACGTTGTCTGTCAATACTAAACAACCTAAAACGACCAATTGGTTATGAATCAAAAGTAGTCCGGGCGAAATCGACCGAAAATCGGTCACACCATAACGTGCGCCGTGAAAAGCCGCGACGCAAATTCGAAAACGGCGAAATGAACCGAGACCGTCATCAGATCCGATTCGACGACACGAGACCAACGGAATCGACCGTTCGTCAATCGGAGGTCGTCTGATATTTTTAAATCGTAAAATTTAACCTTAAACAAAATCCGTATCCGAAAATTTCGGGTATTTAAAACCCGGTCGAAAGTATATCAATATTATACTCATTTTAATCGTCATTTTGAGACGGTCAAATCGAGATATTATGCGTCAAAATCCGACGCTCGAGGCACGAATGCGGAAGACTTTCATTTTAAAAAAAATCTGTTAATAATAGTAGCAGACAGCTACTGTTGTAAAAATAATAATAAATAATATATATAACATTTCTAATTTTCAGGAGTAGAAAACAGGCGGCAACATATTTGTCCAACATCTTTTCCAACACTTGAGATATTCTCAAGCCACTTGTTGGGATATTCTCTTCCACTTGGCATCAATAGAGCCCCTTCTCTTGGGTTATATAACCTCTCCAAATTCCTCCTTTCCCTTTCTATATTCCCCGACGTTAAGAGATACTCTCCTCCATAATTTCTCATCTTCTTATTCTCAAATTTCCTCAACGACAGAAAGCTTTCCCTAAACCCTTCTTTCCCTTTGTTGCCATTCTCCACCCTCAAATACACAATTGAAGGTCCACAGCAACTCCAATTGCTTCAAAAAGAAATCTGCAGATCTCTACTACTACTTCTTGCTCCAGATTTCAACCTCTCATACTGGTGATTCCCAATTTGGAAATCTTTCAAAAGGTACAAACCCTAGCCTTTCTTTTGTTGCCTTGCATGTGCAATATCTCCTTCCTCTTGGCTAATGGGTCCATACAAATTCTTACTGAATTAAGCTCTCAACTTTACATAGATATGGGGTTTCTTTAAGTGTCTCTCTATCGATGTCATATGAAATATCTTGTTCATATCAAATCTCGCATGGTTATGGAAATGAATCATGACTAAAGGTTCTTCCTGTGCACACATCTCGTTTTTTTTTTTTTTTTTAAAAAGTTACTGCTCATAAGTAATGAATGATGATTCAAATCATATTCTATTTAATGAATTCCAGATTTTACTGTTATTATCCTGACAAGCATGTGGGAGAATTGTTTTAATGTGAATCTTAGGACCTACAATAAGGTTACATGACTCTCGTTCTGCACTTGGGTTTTTGCATTTGAAAGGATTGCGAAATTGGGATCTTATGGACTTAATTACTTAAATATTTGTTCAGCCAAGTCAGGGGGATATAAATGGAACCAGAATTCCTTCATTTCAGAGTTCAAGATATTAAGTCCATAATTTTGACCGTGTATGTACAAACTCAAATACCATATAAACACATATATATTATTAAATCAAATCATGTAAAATTTTTATCATAACCAGGGAGCAGTTTCGATTCCCAGTTTTTAAATAATTATTTCTTATTACAAGCATCACTGATATGCAGTAAGATTTCATCTGTTTTAAATCTCTGGCAAAAATAAATTGTTTTACTCCGTTACATAATTGCAACATTCAGTCTCTAATATTTACATATAGATAGATAGATTGTATCCATATGTAATAATACATCCACTGTCCTTCGGCTTTATATTTAATCTTCATCATGGTCTTTTAAGTACAAAGCTAACCTGGGATTACAACTCAAAATCCACAGGTGTTAGGATATGGGTTCAATTTGGGTACACACATTCTTTAGTTTTGGTGAAACTGCAAAATCAAATTATTAAATTATAGCTATATCATATCCTGTTAAAGCATACATAGGTGTCATGGGTTATATTCCTCTATCTTAAGGGTTAAAGATATCTGAAATTAGCATTACTTGTCACATAGATCAGGGTTCGTATTCAAATCCAGCTGAATTTCATGAAGTAGGATTAGATATTTAGATGCACATTAAATACTAGAAAATATATATACCACCACTATAATAGGAAATTAATGTTGAATAAAATTAAGTTGTCTCATATTCTATTGATACAGTACATAGCTACTAAGCTATTGATTCTGTTAAGAGACAGTAAGATCGTTCTTGACTTAAAGAACGACAAGAAAAGAATGTTGAGGGTCCATAAACTTGACTCTAAGTTTGAATCAAATCATTAAAATCTAGGAAGTTAAGTGCTTGGTCAGATCAAGAAACATAAGTAACATACATTACAGAAAATCTACAAGATTGTAGATTAAGAGAGCTAGATCTGTATCAAATATTAATACTCTATCAAATATTAATACTCTTCTTTTATGAAGTTGGTAAATGATTTCCAAGATTGAAGATTAAGAGAGCTAGATCTGTATTACTAATCTCAAAAAGGGAATTGAGAAGGAAAGTAGACAAGCAAATGAAATTGATTGTGAGTCGGTAATGACTTATAAATTATTGTGCCGGTCATGGTGACTCCTACACCTGACTGTGCGAGGGCGCGGTGACCCTCAACTGGGCGGAAGGAAAGGAAGCCCAGTTAGGGCAGCGGCCGCCTAGTGCGCGGGTCTAGGATCCCAGTCCTCTTTCGGTTTTTACGTGAGCTCACAGTGTTTTTACGCCTCGTTGGGATCCCGACTTTGGACCAGTTCCGCTGACCCTGTTTTTTTTTTAGGATACCCAGGCGGGGGATCCTGGTTTTTCAGTTTTACGTACGAGCTCGGTTGCCCGTTACCGGTCGGGCTGTTTTTCTAGAGTGACTTTTCCGGGAAGTCCCTCTCACCCGTCTCAGTGGCGTAGTTGGGGAGTAGACCTATCCCTCTATTGCACCGTCCTTCCAATTAGAGGGCGAGACGGAAGAGCCATTTGTAGGCTTCTTCACCGCTTGAGTTTTCTTTCGCCAACAGACGGCGATTCTACATCCAGATCATTCGTATCTACATCTATATCTACATCATTGAAAGTACATCTGAGAGAGTTACAGTGAAGGTTTAGAGGAAATCACAATTAAAATTTAGTTGATTAGAAGTGACTTTTATCTGATTCGAAATCCCTATAAGTTAGTGGACGTGTTGGGAACTTAGTTAGGATGCATTACACAACACCGCATGCCTACGGAGGCCCCCCAACCCTAAGGTACTTTTAAATACCTTAGAGTCATAGTGTGAGGTTACACACAGACCAAGACCACAGACTATCCACTAACTTAGAAGGCGTAAATAGAATTAAGGATCAAATTCATCATCACCATATCAGTCCATTATCGAAAACCATGACATGATCTCAATGACAAGAAAGTGCCATTAAGTTCTATGACATGATCTCAATGACAAGAAAGTGTCATTAAGTTCCACGACATGATCTCCAAGACCAAGAATCATGATCTTTATCTACATCAGCTGGAGTTATATCTGAAACAATTGAAATTAAGAATTTGATGCCTACCTATTGAACTTGGGAATTTAGTAATTCTTGTTCCATCTTTCACATCGACAAATCCACAGATTTGATATCTGGTCAATATAATAATAGAGATATATACATATATGTATACTCCTATAATTATCAACATTTGATTACAAAATAAATATGTTAAATATGAAAAGTGTTGGGATAATAGGAGTTTATGAGAAATGCTTACAATCCTGACTACCTTTTTACTTACGCAAGTAGATGTAAATAGTGCTTATTCTACCCTTCTACTTGCTCTCTTTTGCACATTAAATTACTTGTTAATTATTTAAACTACGGGTTTGTATTCACAATTGTGACTCCTTTTCTTCCTTGCACGCATGGCAGGAAAGGAGTCTATTGTTCAGTAGCTATACAGGGTTCCAGAAAACAAGGTCTATACTAGACGGTATGTTACTCTTTTTGTCTCAGTTTTTGTTCGTCGTTAATGTTATATGCTTCTTTTCTCTTCAGTCAGATTTTGGGATATACTGTATATACTTTCAGACATTGTACAGGTTGAAAATGAAATGAAAGTTAATGAAATAAATTCTTGGTGACATTTATCTTTGTTATCTTGTGGTTGTGAATGTGAATGTCGAATGTCACTTGCAAATATATTCATTGCGAAAAATTTTCCCGGACTTTCAGTTACTTAATGCAATATTAATGAATGTGGAAATGTAAATGTGTCGTAAACGGGCACCCGGATCCTAGGGGGTTCACAGTTTGGTATCAGAGCAGTGGTACCCCGATACGCACATTCGCAACATTACAATTCTGATTGCATTAAGTTCTCGGATAGCGACAGTCTTCCGACTTGTCGTGAGTCCGAGAAGGGAAATATGACATTCATATTCAACCAACACAGATGTCACCAATTTCATTAATTTTCATATTATATCCCAAGAAGAGAAAAAGCATATACTATAAGTATCTTCAAATGGTACTTTTACGACTAATTATAGTTCTCATGCAGAACCATGACATCCCGACCAGGCCAAGAGACTGACCAGCTAGCACACATACTGACTGCTCTTATCGAGCCTTCTACGTTTTATTTGATTCTGGAACGACATACATTTTCCTTGCTTCGAGGCTACTAGTTCTTTAGGTAGAGTCGTAGAAACTCTCTCTTCTCCATATCACATCCGGGGGCCGGGTGACCAGTTGTTCATTCTTTCACTGATAGTCAGGCACTTGCCCGTACTGATTGGCGGACACGAGATGCTCGCAGATTGTCTGCTTCTTCAGCTTGATGAGTTCGACTTGATATTGGGCATGGATTGGTTATCCACTCATCATGCACTTGTTGATTGCTTTAGGAAGACCGTTGTTTTCAGAATTCCTGATCTACTCGAGTTCACTTTTGAGGGTACTTTGCATGACTCCACCATGGAGTATATTTCAGTGTTGCGGACCCAACGACTTGTTGATCAGGGTTGCAATTCATATCTTGCTTTTGTTCGGGAGGTATCTGACCATGAGCCGATGACACAGGACATCCGAGTAGTCTCATAATACCCTGATGTGTTTACTGATGAGCTACCAGGATTATCTCCTGAGAGAGAGAGATCGAATTCGAGATCACATTGCTGCCAGATACACAGCCGATCTCTATGGCACCATATCGTATGGCACCAGTTGAGTTGAGGGAGCTGAAGGTGCAGCTACAGGAGTTACTTGATTTAGGATTCGTGAAGCCGAGCACTTCATCTTGGGGTGCTCCGGTTCTATTTGTCAAAAAGAAGGATGGATCCATGAGATTATGCATCGATTACAGGCAGCTAAACAAGAGAACGGTGAAGAACCGTTATCCTTTGCCGCGCATCGATGATTTGTTCGACCAGCTCCAGAGATCTTCAGTGTTCTCGAAGATCGATCTTCGCTCAGGCTACCATCAACTGAGGATTCGCGAGTCGGATATTTCGAAGACAACCTTTAGGACTCGCTATGGACACTACGAATTTGAAGTCGTTTGGACACACCAATGCACCTGCGGCTTTCATGGATATGATGAACATGATCTTCCGTCCATACTTGGATAAGTTTGTAGTGGTGTTCATAGATGATGTGCTCATATATTCACGAAATGAATGTGATCATGCAAATAATCTACGGATCGTCTTAGATACATTACGGGAGCACAAGCTATATGCTAAGTTGAGCAAGTGTGAGTTCTAGTTATCTCAGGTCTCATTTCTGGGGCATATCATTTCTGGAGTAGGCATCGCAGTGATCCTGCGAAGATTGAGGCAGTTATGTCTTGGGAGCAGCCCAAGACTGTTACTCAGATTAGGAGCTTCCTCGGATTAGCAGGCTATTACAGACGCTTTGTCAGCGGATTTTCACGCATTGTTCGCCCTCTGACACGGTTGACGCAGAAGGGAGTTCCATTCGTTTGGGACAATTCATGCGAGCAGGCTTTCCAGACACTAAAGGAAAGATTGACTACAACGCCCATTCCAGCTCTTCCTTCAGGCACTCAGGACTATGCAGTCTACACATATGCATCTGGAAAAGGTCTGGTAGCAGTGTTGATGCAGAAAGGACAGGTGATTGCTTATGCATCATGACAGTTGAGACCACATGAGCGGAACTACCCAACCCATGACTTGGAGTTGGCGGTAGTTGTCTTCGCCTTGAAGATCTGGCGCCACTACCTATATGGGGTAGATTTCAAGATCTTTACAGAGCACAAGAGTCTGAAGTACATCTTTGATCAGAAGGAGCTGAACATGAGGCGGCGAAGATGGCTCGATCTGCTGAAGTATTATGGTTGCACGATCTCTTACCATCCCGGTAAGGGAAACGTAGTGGTTGATGCACTTTGCAGGAGAGCGCATGCTGATGGTACGGCGAACTGGCTATACACGTGGGATACGCTTGCAGCTTTGAGCGATTGGCATCCTCAGGAGAGCGCATCCATTTCTACCGCCGTGCTTCCACGATACAGCAGCCTTTGGGATCGTATTGTGGAGGGCCAGAAGACCGATCCTTTGATCCGAGATATACATGCACACCATCAAAGACGAATTTGATGACTTAGTTGTGATGGAGTCTATTTTATGGAAGGCAGGACGGGTCGTTATACCCAATGACGAGCAGCTTTGCAAAAACATTCTGGACGAGGCACACAGTTCACGGTTATCTATCCATCCAGGCAGTACGAAGATGTACCGTGACTTGCGTCGACATTTCGGGTGGGATGGAATGAAGCGCAATGTGGCGCTACATGTTAGCAGATGCTTGACCTGTCAGATGGTCAAGGCTGAGCACAGGAGACCACCGGGTGGTCATGATTTCATTTGGGTTGTTGTTGATAGGTTGACCAAGTCAGCTCATTTCATACCTGTCAACACGACTTACACTCCATCCAGATTGGCCAAGCCGTATGTGCAGAACATCATTAGGTTACATGGTATGCCACGTGAGGTGGTGTCTGACAGAGATTCGAGATTTACATCCCACTATTGGCATCAGTTCATGTCAGCACTACATACAGAGCTGAAGATGAGTTCTGCATACCATCCGCAGACAGATGGGCAGAGTGAGCACACCATTCAGACACTAGAGGATTTATTCCGCGCTTGCACTTTGGAATGGAAAGGGGTCCTGGAAGGATCATCTGCCTTTAATAGAATTCACGTACAACAACAGCTATCACTCCAGTATTGGTATGGCACCATTCGAAGCCCTATACGGGCGGAGATGTCTTACACCTCTCAGTTGACGGGAGGTAGGTGACCATGCTCTCTACTCCGTAGATCTCTTGGAGGAGACTGCGAGAGCTGTTGATCTTGTGAGACAGAGGCTTTTGACGACACAAAGCCGCCAGAAGAGCTATGCAGACCGTCGGAGAAGAGATTTGGAGTTCCAGGTAATCCAATCTTTCCTCTTCATCCATTCAATTATAACATATGTATGACATCTAGATAATCACATACTAATGACATCCCTGTAAATTACAGGTGGGAGATTGGGTATTTCTTCGTGTATCTCCCATGAAGGGAATGCAGAGATTCGGTGTTCGTGGCAAGTTGGCGCCACGATATGTTGGACCGTTCGAGATTCTTGCTCGTGAAGGGAAGGTTGCATACCGAGTAGCCTTTCCTCCACATCTATCAGCTATTCACGACATCTTCCATGTATCCAACTTGAGAAAATATGTGCACGACCCTCGGCACACCATCAGTTATGAGAATCTTGATGTAGAGCCGGATCTGACTTATGAGGAGAAGCCAGTTCAGATACTTGACCGTGCTGTGAAGAAGCTTCGCAACAAGGAGATTTCATTGGTCAAGGTTTTGTGGCACCGACACGGCGTCAAAGAGGCGACGTGGGAGACTGAAGCCGACATGCGGGCACGATACCCGCAGCTTTTCTGAGGTAATAACCAAAACAAGTTTTTATAATAAAATATTTGTTCAAATATATGGCTTGTTTTCTCTTTGAGGTTTTTATGGGTTCAAAACCCTTTGAGGTTTTTATGGACATATAAAATCCCAACAAGATACTTAATGACCTTGACTCGAGTCTCGAGGACGAGACTCCCTTTGAGGTTTTTATATTTGTAACATCCATATTCTAACAAACCCGAACTCGTCCGATTTTGGGTCTAATGAACCCAAAAACGTTGTCTGTCAATACTAAACAACCTAAAACGACCAATTGGTTATGAATCAAAAGTAGTCCGGGCGAAATCGACCGAAAATCGGTCACACCATAACGTGCGCCGTGAAAAGCCGCAACGCAAATTCGGAAACGGCGAAATGAACCGAGACCGTCATCAGATCCGATTCGACGACACGAGACCAACGGAATCGACCGTTCGTCAATCGGAGGTCGTCTGATATTTTTAAATCGTAAAATTTAACCTTAAACAAAATCCGTATCCGAAAATTTCGGGTATTTAAAACCCGGTCGAAAGTATATCAATATTATACTCATTTTAATCGTCATTTTGAGACGGTCAAATCGAGATATTATGCGTCAAAATCCGACGCTCGAGGCACGAATGCGGAAGACTTTCATTTTAAAAAAAATCTGTTAATAATAGTAGCAGACAGCTACTGTTGTAAAAATAATAATAAATAATATATATATAACATTTCTAATTTTCAGGAGTAGAAAACAGGCGGCAACATATTTGTCCAACATCTTTTCCAACACTTGAGATATTCTCAAGCCACTTGTTGGGATATTCTCTTCCACTTGGCATCAATAGAGCCCCTTCTCTTGGGTTATATAACCTCTCCAAATTCCTCCTTTCCCTTTCTATATTCCCCGACGTTAAGAGATACTCTCCTCCATAATTTCTCATCTTCTTATTCTCAAATTTCCTCAACGACAGAAAGCTTTCCCTAAACCCTTCTTTCCCTTTGTTGCCATTCTCCACCCTCAAATACACAATTGAAGGTCCACAGCAACTCCAATTGCTTCAAAAAGAAATCTGCAGATCTCTACTACTACTTCTTGCTCCAGATTTCAACCTCTCATACTGGTGATTCCCAATTTGGAAATCTTTCAAAAGGTACAAACCCTAGCCTTTCTTTTGCTGCCTTGCATGTGCAATATCTCCTTCCTCTTGGCTAATGGGTCCATACAAATTCTTACTGAATTAAGCTCTCAACTTTACATAGATATGGGGTTTCTTTAAGTGTCTCTCTATCGATGTCATATGAAATATCTTGTTCATATCAAATCTCGCATGGTTATGGAAATGAATCATGACTAAAGGTTCTTCCTGTGCACACATCTCGTTTTTTTTTTTTTAAAAAAGTTACTGCTCATAAGTAATGAATGATGATTCAAATCATATTCTATTTAATGAATTCCAGATTTTACTGTTATTATCCTGACAAGCATGTGGGAGAATTATTTTAATGTGAATCTTAGGACCTACAATAAGGTTACATGACTCTCATTCTGCACTTGGGTTTTTGCATTTGAAAGGATTGCGAAATTGGGATCTTATGGACTTAATTACTTAAATATTTGTTCAGCCAAGTCAGGGGGATATAAATGGAACCAGAATTCCTTCATTTCAGAGTTCAAGATATTAAGTCCATAATTTTGACCGTGTATGTACAAACTCAAATACCATATAAACACATATATATTATTAAATCAAATCATGTAAAATTTTTATCATAACCAGGGAGCAGTTTCGATTCCCAGTTTTTAAATAATTATTTCTTATTACAAGCATCACTGATATGCAGTAAGATTTCATCTGTTTTAAATCTCTGGCAAAAATAAATTGTTTTACTCCGTTACATAATTGCAACATTCAGTCTCTAATATTTACATATAGATAGATAGATTGTATCCATATGTAATAATACATCCACTGTCCTTCGGCTTTATATTTAATCTTCATCATGGTCTTTTAAGTACAAAGCTAACCTGGGATTACAACTCAAAATCCACAGGTGTTAGGATATGGGTTCAATTTGGGTACACACATTCTTTAGTTTTGGTGAAACTGCAAAATCAAATTATTAAATTATAGCTATATCATATCCTGTTAAAGCATACATAGGTGTCGTGGGTTATATTCCTCTATCTTAAGGGTTAAAGATATCTGAAATTAGCATTACTTGTCACATAGATCAGGGTTCGTATTCAAATCCAGCTGAATTTCATGAAGTAGGATTAGATATTTAGATGCACATTAAATACTAGAAAATATATATACCACCACTATAATAGGAAATTAATGTTGAATAAAATTAAGTTGTCTCATATTCTATTGATACAGTACATAGCTACTAAGCTATTGATTCTGTTAAGAGACAGTAAGATCGTTCTTGACTTAAAGAACGACAAGAAAAGAATGTTGAGGGTCCATAAACTTGACTCTAAGTTTGAATCAAATCATTAAAATCTAGGAAGTTAAGTGCTTGGTCAGATCAAGAAACATAAGTAACATACATTACAGAAAATCTACAAGATTGTAGATTAAGAGAGCTAGATCTGTATCAAATATTAATACTCTATCAAATATTAATACTCTTCTTTTATGAAGTTGGTAAATGATTTCCAAGATTGAAGATTAAGAGAGCTAGATCTGTATTACTAATCTCAAAAAGGGAATTGAGAAGGAAAGTAGACAAGCAAATGAAATTGATTGTGAGTCGGTAATGACTTATAAATTATTGTGCCGCTCATGGTGACTCCTACACCTGACTGTGCGAGGGCGCGGTGACCCTCAACTGGGCGGAAGGAAAGGAAGCCCAGTTAGGGCAGCGGCCGCCTAGTGCGCGGGTCTAGGATCCCAGTCCTCTTTCGGTTTTTACGTGAGCTCACAGTGTTTTTACGCCTCGTTGGGATCCCGACTTTGGACCAGTTCCGCTGACCCTGTTTTTTTTTTAGGATACTCAGGCGGGGGATCCTGGTTTTTCAGTTTTACGTACGAGCTCGGTTGCCCGTTACCGGTCGGGCTGTTTTTCTAGAGTGACTTTTCCGGGAAGTCCCTCTCACCCGTCTCAGTGGCGTAGTTGGGGAGTAGACCTATCCCTCTATTGGACCGTCCTTCCAATTAGAGGGCGAGACGGAAGAGCCATTTGTAGGCTTCTTCACCGCTTGAGTTTTCTTTCGCCAACAGACGGCGATTCTACATCCAGATCATTCGTATCTACATCTATATCTACATCATTGAAAGTACATCTGAGAGAGTTACAGTGAAGGTTTAGAGGAAATCACAATTAAAATTTAGTTGATTAGAAGTGACTTTTATCTGATTCGAAATCCCTATAAGTTAGTGGACGTGTTGGGAACTTAGTTAGGATGCATTACACAACACCGCATGCCTACGGAGGCCCCCCAACCCTAAGGTACTTTTAAATACCTTAGAGTCATAGTGTGAGGTTACACACAGACCAAGACCACAGACTATCCACTAACTTAGAAGGCGTAAATAGAATTAAGGATCAAATTCATCATCACCATATCAGTCCATTATCGAAAACCATGACATGATCTCAATGACAAGAAAGTGCCATTAAGTTCTATGACATGATCTCAATGACAAGAAAGTGTCATTAAGTTCCACGACATGATCTCCAAGACCAAGAATCATGATCTTTATCTACATCAGCTGGAGTTATATCTGAAACAATTGAAATTAAGAATTTGATGCCTACCTATTGAACTTGGGAATTTAGTAATTCTTGTTCCATCTTTCACATCGACAAATCCACAGATTTGATATCTGGTCAATATAATAATAGAGATATATACATATATGTATACTCCTATAATTATCAACATTTGATTACAAAATAAATATGTTAAATATGAAAAGTGTTGGGATAATAGGAGTTTATGAGAAATGCTTACAATCCTGACTACCTTTTTACTTACGCAAGTAGATGTAAATAGTGCTTATTCTACCCTTCTACTTGCTCTCTTTTGCACATTAAATTACTTGTTAATTATTTAAACTACGGGTTTGTATTCACAATTGTGACTCCTTTTCTTCCTTGCACGCATGGCAGGAAAGGAGTCTATTGTTCAGTAGCTATACAGGGTTCCAGAAAACAAGGTCTATACTAGACGGTATGTTACTCTTTTTGTCTCAGTTTTTGTTCGTCGTTAATGTTATATGCTTCTTTTCTCTTCAGTCAGATTTTGGGATATACTGTATATACTTTCAGACATTGTACAGGTTGAAAATGAAATGAAAGTTAATGAAATAAATTCTTGGTGACATTTATCTTTGTTATCTTGTGGTTGTGAATGTGAATGTCGAATGTCACTTGCAAATATATTCATTGCGAAAAATTTTCCCGGACTTTCAGTTACTTAATGCAATATTAATGAATGTGGAAATGTAAATGTGTCGTAAACGGGCACCCGGATCCTAGGGGGTTCACAGTTTGGTATCAGAGCAGTGGTACCCCGATACGCACATTCGCAACATTACAATTCTGATTGCATTAAGTTCTCGGATAGCGACAGTCTTCCGACTTGTCGTGAGTCCGAGAAGGGAAATATGACATTCATATTCAACCAACACAGATGTCACCAATTTCATTAATTTTCATATTATATCCCAAGAAGAGAAAAAGCATATACTATAAGTATCTTCAAATGGTACTTTTACGACTAATTATAGTTCTCATGCAGAACCATGACATCCCGACCAGGCCAAGAGACTGACCAGCTAGCACACATACTGACTGCTCTTATCGAGCCTTCTACGTTTTATTTGATTCTGGAACGACATACATTTTCCTTGCTTCGAGGCTACTAGTTCTTTAGGTAGAGTCGTAGAAACTCTCTCTTCTCCATATCACATCCGGGGGCCGGGTGACCAGTTGTTCATTCTTTCACTGATAGTCAGGCACTTGCCCGTACTGATTGGCGGACACGAGATGCTCGCAGATTGTCTGCTTCTTCAGCTTGATGAGTTCGACTTGATATTGGGCATGGATTGGTTATCCACTCATCATGCACTTGTTGATTGCTTTAGGAAGACCGTTGTTTTCAGAATTCCTGATCTACTCGAGTTCACTTTTGAGGGTACTTTGCATGACTCCACCATGGAGTATATTTCAGTGTTGCGGACCCAACGACTTGTTGATCAGGGTTGCAATTCATATCTTGCTTTTGTTCGGGAGGTATCTGACCATGAGCCGATGACACAGGACATCCGAGTAGTCTCATAATACCCTGATGTGTTTACTGATGAGCTACCAGGATTATCTCCTGAGAGAGAGAGATCGAATTCGAGATCACATTGCTGCCAGATACACAGCCGATCTCTATGGCACCATATCGTATGGCACCAGTTGAGGGAGCTGAAGGTGCAGCTACAGGAGTTACTTGATTTAGGATTCGTGAAGCCGAGCACTTCATCTTGGGGTGCTCCGGTTCTATTTGTCAAAAAGAAGGATGGATCCATGAGATTATGCATCGATTACAGGCAGCTAAACAAGAGAACGGTGAAGAACCGTTATCCTTTGCCGCGCATCGATGATTTGTTCGACCAGCTCCAGAGATCTTCAGTGTTCTCGAAGATCGATCTTCGCTCAGGCTACCATCAACTGAGGATTCGCGAGTCGGATATTTCGAAGACAACCTTTAGGACTCGCTATGGACACTACGAATTTGAAGTCGTTTGGACACACCAATGCACCTGCGGCTTTCATGGATATGATGAACATGATCTTCCGTCCATACTTGGATAAGTTTGTAGTGGTGTTCATAGATGATGTGCTCATATATTCACGAAATGAATGTGATCATGCAAATAATCTACGGATCGTCTTAGATACATTACGGGAGCACAAGCTATATGCTAAGTTGAGCAAGTGTGAGTTCTAGTTATCTCAGGTCTCATTTCTGGGGCATATCATTTCTGGAGTAGGCATCGCAGTGATCCTGCGAAGATTGAGGCAGTTATGTCTTGGGAGCAGCCCAAGACTGTTACTCAGATTAGGAGCTTCCTCGGATTAGCAGGCTATTACAGACGCTTTGTCAGCGGATTTTCACGCATTGTTCGCCCTCTGACACGGTTGACGCAGAAGGGAGTTCCATTCGTTTGGGACAATTCATGCGAGCAGGCTTTCCAGACACTAAAGGAAAGATTGACTACAACGCCCATTCCAGCTCTTCCTTCAGGCACTCAGGACTATGCAGTCTACACATATGCATCTGGAAAAGGTCTGGTAGCAGTGTTGATGCAGAAAGGACAGGTGATTGCTTATGCATCATGACAGTTGAGACCACATGAGCGGAACTACCCAACCCATGACTTGGAGTTGGCGGTAGTTGTCTTCGCCTTGAAGATCTGGCGCCACTACCTATATGGGGTAGATTTCAAGATCTTTACAGAGCACAAGAGTCTGAAGTACATCTTTGATCAGAAGGAGCTGAACATGAGGCGGCGAAGATGGCTCGATCTGCTGAAGTATTATGGTTGCACGATCTCTTACCATCCCGGTAAGGGAAACGTAGTGGTTGATGCACTTTGCAGGAGAGCGCATGCTGATGGTACGGCGAACTGGCTATACACGTGGGATACGCTTGCAGCTTTGAGCGATTGGCATCCTCAGGAGAGCGCATCCATTTCTACCGCCGTGCTTCCACGATACAGCAGCCTTTGGGATCGTATTGTGGAGGGCCAGAAGACCGATCCTTTGATCCGAGATATACATGCACACCATCAAAGACGAATTTGATGACTTAGTTGTGATGGAGTCTATTTTATGGAAGGCAGGACGGGTCGTTATACCCAATGACGAGCAGCTTTGCAAAAACATTCTGGACGAGGCACACAGTTCACGGTTATCTATCCATCCAGGCAGTACGAAGATGTACCGTGACTTGCGTCGACATTTCGGGTGGGATGGAATGAAGCGCAATGTGGCGCTACATGTTAGCAGATGCTTGACCTGTCAGATGGTCAAGGCTGAGCACAGGAGACCACCGGGTGGTCATGATTTCATTTGGGTTGTTGTTGATAGGTTGACCAAGTCAGCTCATTTCATACCTGTCAACACGACTTACACTCCATCCAGATTGGCCAAGCCGTATGTGCAGAACATCATTAGGTTACATGGTATGCCACGTGAGGTGGTGTCTGACAGAGATTCGAGATTTACATCCCACTATTGGCATCAGTTCATGTCAGCACTACATACAGAGCTGAAGATGAGTTCTGCATACCATCCGCAGACAGATGGGCAGAGTGAGCACACCATTCAGACACTAGAGGATTTATTCCGCGCTTGCACTTTGGAATGGAAAGGGGTCCTGGAAGGATCATCTGCCTTTAATAGAATTCACGTACAACAACAGCTATCACTCCAGTATTGGTATGACACCATTCGAAGCCCTATACGGGCGGAGATGTCTTACACCTCTCAGTTGACGGGAGGTAGGTGACCATGCTCTCTACTCCGTAGATCTCTTGGAGGAGACTGCGAGAGCTGTTGATCTTGTGAGACAGAGGCTTTTGACGACACAAAGCCGCCAGAAGAGCTATGCAGACCGTCGGAGAAGAGATTTGGAGTTCCAGGTAATCCAATCTTTCCTCTTCATCCATTCAATTATAACATATGTATGACATCTAGATAATCACATACTAATGACATCCCTGTAAATTACAGGTGGGAGATTGGGTATTTCTTCGTGTATCTCCCATGAAGGGAATGCAGAGATTCGGTGTTCGTGGCAAGTTGGCGCCACGATATGTTGGACCGTTCGAGATTCTTGCTCGTGAAGGGAAGGTTGCATACCGAGTAGCCTTTCCTCCACATCTATCAGCTATTCACGACATCTTCCATGTATCCAACTTGAGAAAATATGTGCACGACCCTCGGCACACCATCAGTTATGAGAATCTTGATGTAGAGCCGGATCTGACTTATGAGGAGAAGCCAGTTCAGATACTTGACCGTGCTGTGAAGAAGCTTCGCAACAAGGAGATTTCATTGGTCAAGGTTTTGTGGCACCGACACGGCGTCAAAGAGGCGACGTGGGAGACTGAAGCCGACATGCGGGCACGATACCCGCAGCTTTTCTGAGGTAATAACCAAAACAAGTTTTTATAATAAAATATTTGTTCAAATATATGGCTTGTTTTCTCTTTGAGGTTTTTATGGGTTCAAAACCCTTTGAGGTTTTTATGGACATATAAAATCCCAACAAGATACTTAATGACCTTGACTCGAGTCTCGAGGACGAGACTCCCTTTGAGGTTTTTATATTTGTAACATCCATATTCTAACAAACCCGAACTCGTCCGATTTTGGGTCTAATGAACCCAAAAACGTTGTCTGTCAATACTAAACAACCTAAAACGACCAATTGGTTATGAATCAAAAGTAGTCCGGGCGAAATCGACCGAAAATCGGTCACACCATAACGTGCGCCGTGAAAAGCCGCAACGCAAATTCGGAAACGGCGAAATGAACCGAGACCGTCATCAGATCCGATTCGACGACACGAGACCAACGGAATCGACCGTTCGTCAATCGGAGGTCGTCTGATATTTTTAAATCGTAAAATTTAACCTTAAACAAAATCCGTATCCGAAAATTTCGGGTATTTAAAACCCGGTCGAAAGTATATCAATATTATACTCATTTTAATCGTCATTTTGAGACGGTCAAATCGAGATATTATGCGTCAAAATCCGACGCTCGAGGCACGAATGCGGAAGACTTTCATTTTAAAAAAAATCTGTTAATAATAGTAGCAGACAGCTACTGTTGTAAAAATAATAATAAATAATATATATAACATTTCTAATTTTCAGGAGTAGAAAACAGGCGGCAACATATTTGTCCAACATCTTTTCCAACACTTGAGATATTCTCAAGCCACTTGTTGGGATATTCTCTTCCACTTGGCATCAATAGAGCCCCTTCTCTTGGGTTATATAACCTCTCCAAATTCCTCCTTTCCCTTTCTATATTCCCCGACGTTAAGAGATACTCTCCTCCATAATTTCTCATCTTCTTATTCTCAAATTTCCTCAACGACAGAAAGCTTTCCCTAAACCCTTCTTTCCCTTTGTTGCCATTCTCCACCCTCAAATACACAATTGAAGGTCCACAGCAACTCCAATTGCTTCAAAAAGAAATCTGCAGATCTCTACTACTACTTCTTGCTCCAGATTTCAACCTCTCATACTGGTGATTCCCAATTTGGAAATCTTTCAAAAGGTACAAACCCTAGCCTTTCTTTTGCTGCCTTGCATGTGCAATATCTCCTTCCTCTTGGCTAATGGGTCCATACAAATTCTTACTGAATTAAGCTCTCAACTTTACATGATATGGGGTTTCTTTAAGTGTCTCTCTATCGATGTCATATGAAATATCTTGTTCATATCAAATCTCGCATGGTTATGGAAATGAATCATGACTAAAGGTTCTTCCTGTGCACACATCTCTTTTTTTTTTTTTTTAAAAGTTACTGCTCATAAGTAATGAATGATGATTCAAATCATATTCTATTTAATGAATTCCAGATTTTACTGTTATTATCCTGACAAGCATGTGGGAGAATTGTTTTAATGTGAATCTTAGGACCTACAATAAGGTTACATGACTCTCGTTCTGCACTTGGGTTTTTGCATTTGAAAGGATTGCAAAATTGGGATCTTATGGACTTAATTACTTAAATATTTGTTCAGCCAAGTCAGGGGGATATAAATGGAACCAGAATTCCTTCATTTCAGAGTTCAAGATATTAAGTCCATAATTTTGACCGTGTATGTACAAACTCAAATACCATATAAACACATATATATTATTAAATCAAATCATGTAAAATTTTTATCATAACCAGGGAGCAGTTTCGATTCCCAGTTTTTAAATAATTATTTCTTATTACAAGCATCACTGATATGCAGTAAGATTTCATCTGTTTTAAATCTCTGGCAAAAATAAATTGTTTTACTCCGTTACATAATTGCAACATTCAGTCTCTAATATTTACATATAGATAGATAGATTGTATCCATATGTAATAATACATCCACTGTCCTTCGGCTTTATATTTAATCTTCATCATGGTCTTTTAAGTACAAAGCTAACCTGGGATTACAACTCAAAATCCACAGGTGTTAGGATATGGGTTCAATTTGGGTACACACATTCTTTAGTTTTGGTGAAACTGCAAAATCAAATTATTAAATTATAGCTATATCATATCCTGTTAAAGCATACATAGGTGTCATGGGTTATATTCCTCTATCTTAAGGGTTAAAGATATCTGAAATTAGCATTACTTGTCACATAGATCAGGGTTCGTATTCAAATCCAGCTGAATTTCATGAAGTAGGATTAGATATTTAGATGCACATTAAATACTAGAAAATATATATACCACCACTATAATAGGAAATTAATGTTGAATAAAATTAAGTTGTCTCATATTCTATTGATACAGTACATAGCTACTAAGCTATTGATTCTGTTAAGAGACAGTAAGATCGTTCTTGACTTAAAGAACGACAAGAAAAGAATGTTGAGGGTCCATAAACTTGACTCTAAGTTTGAATCAAATCATTAAAATCTAGGAAGTTAAGTGCTTGGTCAGATCAAGAAACATAAGTAACATACATTACAGAAAATCTACAAGATTGTAGATTAAGAGAGCTAGATCTGTATCAAATATTAATACTCTATCAAATATTAATACTCTTCTTTTATGAAGTTGGTAAATGATTTCCAAGATTGAAGATTAAGAGAGCTAGATCTGTATTACTAATCTCAAAAAGGGAATTGAGAAGGAAAGTAGACAAGCAAATGAAATTGATTGTGAGTCGGTAATGACTTATAAATTATTGTGCCGGTCATGGTGACTCCTACACCTGACTGTGCGAGGGCGCGGTGACCCTCAACTGGGCGGAAGGAAAGGAAGCCCAGTTAGGGCAGCGGCCGCCTAGTGCGCGGGTCTAGGATCCCAGTCCTCTTTCGGTTTTTACGTGAGCTCACAGTGTTTTTACGCCTCGTTGGGATCCCGACTTTGGACCAGTTCCGCTGACCCTGTTTTTTTTTTAGGATACCCAGGCGGGGGATCCTGGTTTTTCAGTTTTACGTACGAGCTCGGTTGCCCGTTACCGGTCGGGCTGTTTTTCTAGAGTGACTTTTCCGGGAAGTCCCTCTCACCCGTCTCAGTGGCGTAGTTGGGGAGTAGACCTATCCCTCTATTGGACTGTCCTTCCAATTAGAGGGCGAGACGGAAGAGCCATTTGTAGGCTTCTTCACCGCTTGAGTTTTCTTTCGCCAACAGACGGCGATTCTACATCCAGATCATTCGTATCTACATCTATATCTACATCATTGAAAGTACATCTGAGAGAGTTACAGTGAAGGTTTAGAGGAAATCACAATTAAAATTTAGTTGATTAGAAGTGACTTTTATCTGATTCGAAATCCCTATAAGTTAGTGGACGTGTTGGGAACTTAGTTAGGATGCATTACACAACACCGCATGCCTACGGAGGCCCCCCAACCCTAAGGTACTTTTAAATACCTTAGAGTCATAGTGTGAGGTTACACACAGACCAAGACCACAGACTATCCACTAACTTAGAAGGCGTAAATAGAATTAAGGATCAAATTCATCATCACCATATCAGTCCATTATCGAAAACCATGACATGATCTCAATGACAAGAAAGTGCCATTAAGTTCTATGACATGATCTCAATGACAAGAAAGTGTCATTAAGTTCCACGACATGATCTCCAAGACCAAGAATCATGATCTTTATCTACATCAGCTGGAGTTATATCTGAAACAATTGAAATTAAGAATTTGATGCCTACCTATTGAACTTGGGAATTTAGTAATTCTTGTTCCATCTTTCACATCGACAAATCCACAGATTTGATATCTGGTCAATATAATAATAGAGATATATACATATATGTATACTCCTATAATTATCAACATTTGATTACAAAATAAATATGTTAAATATGAAAAGTGTTGGGATAATAGGAGTTTATGAGAAATGCTTACAATCCTGACTACCTTTTTACTTACGCAAGTAGATGTAAATAGTGCTTATTCTACCCTTCTACTTGCTCTCTTTTGCACATTAAATTACTTGTTAATTATTTAAACTACGGGTTTGTATTCACAATTGTGACTCCTTTTCTTCCTTGCACGCATGGCAGGAAAGGAGTCTATTGTTCAGTAGCTATACAGGGTTCCAGAAAACAAGGTCTATACTAGACGGTATGTTACTCTTTTTGTCTCAGTTTTTGTTCGTCGTTAATGTTATATGCTTCTTTTCTCTTCAGTCAGATTTTGGGATATACTGTATATACTTTCAGACATTGTACAGGTTGAAAATGAAATGAAAGTTAATGAAATAAATTCTTGGTGACATTTATCTTTGTTATCTTGTGGTTGTGAATGTGAATGTCGAATGTCACTTGCAAATATATTCATTGCGAAAAATTTTCCCGGACTTTCAGTTACTTAATGCAATATTAATGAATGTGGAAATGTAAATGTGTCGTAAACGGGCACCCGGATCCTAGGGGGTTCACACCCTGGAACGGTTCCAGGAACTTTCTCATATAGCGCATGTCCAAAATGTGCTATACGAGAAAAACCCTGGAACAAACCCAGTGAGATCGTGACATATCGCATATTAAAGATGCGACACACCTATAGTTTCTGAGTAAAAAAACTTCAGGGGTGTCGCTTGTTGAACATGCGACACCTCTGTAGTTTTTAAGTCAAAAAAAAGATTTCGTAGAACCTGGGTATTTAAGTAAATCCCAGGTACTACTTAGGAATTCGACTCGATAAAACATTGCCTAACATTTTTTCATTTAGAATTACAAGAACATTTAATAGTCATAAGAGTCATTACATCAATCACATGCCTTGAGTATTTTTTTTGTTCCTTTTCATCGACATGTGAATACTCTCATACAGTGCTCTGAATAACATTATTGGCTCACTGCGGACATTCAACTTGACTATGACCCCTTTGGCCACATGTATAGCATCTTCGAGGCCTGCTACTTCCCCTTGGTCCTTTAGTAGTCGAACTTGTTGTAGTCTCACGCATTGCTTCCATATGTAGGGAACCCGTGTTAGTGATTAAATAAGGCATCACAACTTCTCGTTCATCTTTGTCAATTTCATGTAAATATTCCTTTTCAATTTCTTATCGTGATGTAAGTCTTCCATGCGGGATATCACTTCTACCATCTCGCGGATAGTGGATGGCCGACAAGAAGAGAGTCTATGTTGAATATCAAGGCGAAGTCCACACCAAAACTTTAGGATCCGTTCATCTTCACACATTTCAAGCATGGGTGAATGACGTGCTAACTCATCAAATTTGATCTGATATTCTCTAGCTGATATCGATCCTTGTTTCAACTCATCCAATTCTTCTCTTTTTCTCCTAACCAAGAAATCGGGAAGAAATTGTTCTCTAAATGACTTCACAAAATTATCCCAAGTCAAAGGATGTGGTAAATGTCGGAATAAAGCGCTCCACCAACGCTTCGCATGACCGCTCAAGGAGTATTCAGCAAATGGCACCCAACAGTCTTTGGGTGTTTGGATAATCTTGAGAACTTTCTTAATCTTTTCTAACCAAGCATCGGCATCTTCAGGAGTAGTATCCCCAACAAACTCTGGTACCTGACCCTTGCAATAGCTAGAGAAGATATTCTGATGTTTCTGAAAAATATCCTCAGTAGATGGAGGGGGAAGTGGAACTTTAGTACCACCATTACTATGAAGGGTGCGAACGGATTCTTCGAATCCATCAAGTCTTCGCTCTACAGTCTTTAGTCTCATATCCATAATTTAGAGAATATCTATCATCATCGTAAATTGCCTAGCAATCTCGACATCAGACATCGACATGATTCTGCATGAATCAATTACACTCATCAGCCTCTAAATATCTAAGTCTTAATATATTAGGACTCATATACGGGAACCATTCCTGTTGGACTAAACATCATAGTCAGAGGACCCTGATGTATTCCATACATTCCAAATATCGTTAATAATCATAAGTATAAATGTTGGCTAATGGAGTATCTTTGCTCTGATACCATCTGTGACACCCCACTCGCAGGGAGGACGTCGGACCTATCGCCCTAGGATCCATATACTCAGTAATAGCCACATTCATACATTATGATTAACATTCAGAATGTAAGACAGGAAAAGTGAAGAATAAAAATGTACCAATGACATTTATATATTCATGGTTCCCAAAACATCATAAATTTGTAATAGAGTTCACAATATTTTATTACATGACTAGCACTTAAAATTGTAAAAGCTACAAAAGTATAACAACAAGTATATTTCTACAAGTGAAACTGTACCCTGAGTCTGGTACAAAATTCGGAAGCTCAAGTTATTACTACTGCTCAATGACCTACAAACCTGGATGGGTTTCCAAAGAAGTACGTATGAACAAAAAGCTCAATACAGCTAAAACAGGCTAACACTAAACTAAGAGGAGTAAAAAAGAGTAGAGAGAGTGATGTTCATATTCCATTATTATTCTTGTAATTTATGTTTACTATCCCGACCATTTGTAAACAGGTAATTAGAAGTTACATATGATCTACTACTTGTACTCTACAAGTGCTAATATTATTATTCATATCATGAGTTCGTAATTGTACATCTATCTGCATGTATGGTTTGGGATCATTATATACATAGAAACACATAGGTATGCTCTTCAAAGCATCTTTTCATCATTTAGTTGTTGAGCTCGAACAATAAAAGCATCATCCTAACAATTACATCATATAGTGGAGCAACCAACTCAAGCAATCAACCCCACCTCCAACTTCAACCCATTTCCCCCAACTTATCCACCACAAGGGAAATACCCGGGAATGAGTACACCGCGGTCAAACGGGACTGCACCAGATACACCCTTGTGATGAAGTATGAGTCTTCGACAAGTGTCGTACTAGGGACGCGGATACACTGATTGTACCCATAGCACTACGCTCAACCGACAGAATCGCGGAACACACCGACAGACCTGCAGAACTAGAACTAACACTCCGTCTAGGACTCACTGGGACCACGAGAGTTGCGCCCCACTCTCGTGTATGCTAACTTCTCCAAGTATAACACGTACAAACAAACATTGACAAAGTGGTTTCCCATTATTTCATTTTTCCATATCTTAGTCATTTATATTTCATTCTCACTTTGAGTCACCACCAAATATTACCCACGGAAGTATAATCACTCCCAACACAATCAAGGCTAGTGATTTAATAAAAATTTTGGATTTGTTTCATAATCACAATGTCATTGTAAGGAGACCATTCGGGACCCTCACCAATGCTAACTATGATGATATTTTTTATGTGTTTAACAACTCCCCTCCCCCAACTATATTGTAGTATTTCGACCTTTGAGCATACTCTTCTAATTTTTGAAAAACACATATTAATTCACAACATGTACTTGCATTTGATTTTTGATTGTTTATGGAAGAATATATATATATAAAGTAAACTATCCAACATTTTAGAAGGGAGAAATATTATATGATACAAGGGTATTTTGGTCAATATGTACAACATACAATAGGGACACGAAATCCAAGTTTCACATACGATTCCTGATTTTCATGAAATTAGTCTTGTTTTGAAGATCTTTGAATGTATATTACTTTAAAAGTGAGTAGACCTAAATCGGACACTGCATGAGAGAGATATGCACATTTTAAGGTTCTTATTTTCAAAACTAGATTTGGATTTTATTGGACAATTTTATAAGCTAGTATTTTTTTGACTTTTTTTGTATTAGTGTTAGTAATATATACACTGTAAAGTTGATTTTATTAGATTTGGAGTTAGTGTAAAATATATACAAATAGGTGAATTGAGCTATATACATGTGAATATGTACAAGTGATTTTTGGCTTCTTATTTAATGCAAATATGAATGCTAAAATGCAGATATTATTTACACATGCATTCGTGATAATTATGCAATATAACTGATGAAATGTAACTAATTACATGGGAACGAAGCTCTATTTTCAACTTTTAGAGAGATGAATCATAGATTCATCAATGGTTTTTTTTTCACCGGAAGAGAAGTCACTTTTGATTTCTGACATGATGATAAAGAGATCGAATAGAATTAACTGGAGTTGTAGACCAATTTGAAGATGTCTACACAATCATATGGAAAATGGTTGTGGGTGCATGTACCACAACCACCCTTTCAAATCTGAGTCCACTAGGGCTAGTGGGGTAAGAGACACCGAGAGAGGACTGAGAGTTCGCTGCAAAACCCTATAGGTAGAATTAAGGACCAACACTAGGGGATGTCGTCGGTGTTGGCAGTGATACGATTCCCTCGGTGGTGCTGGCAGGGTCGTTAGGGGTGCCACAATGCTGATGGGACCTCTCACGAGGGCTTGTTGGAGGAGACGTACATGTGGAGCCAATGGTGGTGATGGGCAAATGTGAGCAGGGAAGGAGGGTCGACGGCTAGGGATGGGATTAGGGAATAGAGTTCGAGTCTAGGACAATCGTTTTGATACCATGTGGAAAAAATAGTAACATGTTTTTCATGAGGCCCTATGATTTTTTTCATATAGAGAGAAGAAAACCTGGTTGGCAAATTACATACTAGAGACTGATGAAATAGAAATACATAAAAGAGGAAAAGATAAATATATCTCAGAACATACGTGACGATAATATTTTGTACTAAGATGTTTAGATGCTTCGAAGGGCCTAGAATGCATTTTATTCCCTAACTCGAGGTTCATAGGGGGTTTAGAGGCTTAGAGCAAGTTGGGGCTAACTGGTTGGATTTCTCCAGGGATCTAAGTTTTTAGGCCTCTATTAGGTATGCATGTGGAGCTTGCTGCCTCTTGTCTTTTGCAGTGATTTGGGTATAATACGTAATGGGATAATCTTCAAGCAAGAGTGTTTTTAGTGGAGAATGTAATCGTGTTTGTAAAGTCTCCATTTGGGATACGATCCTTTTAACTTACATGGTTTTAAAATATAATCATGTTGTGTATGCCCGATCTTGGGCCCATACCATTTCTTTTCTTAAAAATCCTTTGTAAAAAGAACCTAAGATAATAATTTTCAAACAAAACATAAATGCAAGCATAAAATTCAAACTACTATAAGGAAATCTAGATAACAGCTAAATTTATGTGTGTATATTAAAATGATACTCACACTTCTAAAAACCCCACCAAACCATTTGCCGTAGTATTACCAATTTCCTACATTTTCAGGTGAATAGAGCACACCTTGACGGCAAAACCTGTTAGCAATGTGAGCCCCGGGCGAACCATTCCTACAATAAATGTTAGTGTAATAAATGATTTATCAGTAAAAGTTATTGGTTATTTTCACTCCCTTTCTGAGATAGAATGAATGAACGCACTATAAGGTCCCTCTATACAATAAGGGTTATGTACCATGGTCAACTTGATGATCATACAGCTGTTGATTCATTGAATGGATCATAGAGGTTGATGCTTGGATGAATATCTAAGGAGTTAGATAGAGGACTCATCAAGCATCGTCAAATGATTATTAAGTGATGATCTCTAGCATGAGTAGGAGATGGCAATCCTTTCTCAAATGGCTGATATCTGACTGACCTCTTGATGCAGGTCCTCTGCAGGGGAATTGTGATTCGGAGGTGTCAGGTTAGTTGAGTCAATGGGTTGACTTAACGAGATCGAGATAACCAAATACCTATGTTGAATACTGTCACAGCATAGGCATGCATCCTCTGACCGGAGACAGATGTGTTGCTATATGTCTGAGTGTGTACATTTGGCAGACCAATAGGTTGATGACCTAACCAAGGTCTATACACCGGCGAGCTGGTGTGCATGTAAGGACATATGAGTAATACGATCTCTCAAAGGGATCATACAGGTTCACTTATGAACCGGGAGACATGAGCTCACTCATGAGGTATTGGGACTGATCAAATTCCATGCATGGTCGTCATGCTTTGGAAGCATGCCATGAATTTGAAGGTAAGATATAAGCTTTGTGAAAGCATATGATCTAATACCAAATCCCAGTGACCAAGATTGAGAAACTTAATGATCAAACCCTGAAGATGACAGTGTAAAAGTGATATTTATCTTCAGAATGATCATAGGTCTTCCAGTATGCAGGATGTACAGGTATTGGGAATACCTGAGGGTGATGTGATCATAAACGATTGTATAACCATGACGCTTCCATTCTGAGGGAGTGATGAAAAAGGTTTGGATTTTAGTGACTCCTCTCATTAGAGAAGTAAACTAATCATAGTCCATGTACTGGACATTGATCTGAATGAGATTCAGATGCAATGAGAAGATTAGGTCTACGGTCTTGATTTGATCAAGCATCTGTGGGAAGTCCATGGGATCTGGATTTGAGATATGATCTCAACATCCAAGTCATTATACGTGGAATAATACAATCACCCTGTCCTTATCTCCAAGTATCTGCAGAGAAATTGCATTATTCTTGAAGGGTTCAAGAATAATTCCATAGATCTAAGCAATGAAGAAACAATGATTAAATGTGATTTAATCATCTTGATGTGTGTAGAAATTATCCAATATAATTAAATGTGATTTAATTATTGAGGGATAAGAATAATGTGGATAGAAATATCCAATTATTCATAATATATTATAAATGTGATTTATAATGTATTAGAGAGAGTTAATTATAATTTATATTTGTTGATTAATTATTATGTATATTGGATACACATTGTGTAATTAATTGATAATGTAAATTATATGTTTTTTTGGGTTGTGAATGTGATTCACATTTTTTCAATGGCAAGATTGCAATATTCTCAAAATTAATTGTGAATTATTTTTGAAGAATATGTCACAACAAATTTGTTGGAAATAAATAATGAGAGATTTCCATGGAGATATGCAATCTCATGAAATCTCATGAGATTGCCTCCATTGGGAAACAAGTGGGCGGTACCCATGTCCTATTTGGAATGGGTGGCTGAAATGCCTCCCATCACCCTTGTTAATTCGAGCAAATTAATGTTCAAATTAATTGATATTGTTCGTTGCAGTCGGATAATGAGAGCAGATCAAAAACCACTTTCAATTAAAGCAAGTTAATCTCGAGCGGATTTTTTTTTACTTGGGCAAGCCCAAGGTCGAACTCAGGGAGGCAACTGTCTCCTTAGGTAAATCCTTAGCAAAGTCCAAAGTTTAAGTTTCAGGGAATAATTTTTTGGCCTTTTTAATGTTTTTTATGCAAGACACATGCAAAATCAGGCCAATTTATAAGTTAAATAAGAAAGATGGTAAAATTAATTCCAAAAATTATGAAACTTGGCCAGATGATGAAATATGATGAAATTAAGCTACACGACTTTTTTTGGAATTTTCTGACACTAATTTAAATTATTGTGAATTAAAAATGAATGCAAGGTGACTTTGACTAAATTAATTTTAATAAATATCAAATCACAATATTTTTTAGAATAAAAATTATCCTAAATAAATCTAAAGGTGAGGTGGAATCCAAGAAAATTATCAAACCTTAATTTTGATGTAAAGTGAACCTAATTAAAAATTAATTAAGAAATTCACCAAACGAATTATGTAGGCCTCGGGATGCGTGCAATTGAGATGAAATTTTTAAGCAAGGTAAAGCTAATTATCTTAGATCTAATGTGATTTTTGAGGCATTTTTGGTGTCACAAACAAATTATTATCAATTAAGAGGCATAAATGGGCAAAATATAGTAAAAATGAACCAAGTAATTAATAGAAAATTCTGCAGATATTACAAAAAGATGCCACGTGTCACATAATGAAGAGGACAATATAAGCTACAACATGTAATTTTCCAAACTAAAAAATGAATTAATATGAATGCCTAAATATGCGTGCAAAGACAGGGTATAAATGAAATTACAGGAATTAAAATTGCTAAAAACAAAACATGCTGACAGGGACTATTGTGCAATTACCTATATTACAGGGGGGGTGGATGCAATTCCTCCACAGGACACGTGCTCCTCACGTGGGGTCGCCTGGCAGGGACTGAAATGTTATATTGAAAACCTTTAGGTGCCTCGATGCAATTTGCTCAGGCCACACGTGTGGATCACGTGGGGGATCCTAGGCTCGGAGGACTTCGAAGGCTCAGAGCGAGGCTCGGGCGACTCTGGAGGTTCGGATTTGGTTCGGAGAAGCTTCGGATGATCCGAGCCTAATGGTCAGGGAGGAGGCTCGGATCGGGCGACGTGGGCGGATCTGGACCGTGGGGATCAAAGATGATCCAACGGCTGCTAGTAGCTGGCGCGTAAAGGCGACGAGCCGTTAAATCAAGATTAATCCAACGGTTCCCTGGAGCTCTGGCGATTGGCAACGTGGCTTGCTCCGGATCGTTCGATCAAGGAGATCGGACGGTTGCTGCTTATCTTCCTCAATCGGGCCACCGCTTCCTGCGACGGAGAGGGTTGCGCTCCGGCGAAGGAGATCTGGCTCCGCCTCCTCCTCTAGATGTCGGTGGAGGTCGTCGGTGACTCCCAAGTGGTTGGGAAGAGTCGTAGGAGCGTCGGAATCCTACGACAGTCTCAGATGTTGCTAAACGTCTCTGGAAAGCAGCGTCGGAGAATCTCGAATGGAGCTCCGATGAGGTTCCGACCAATCCAAGTTGATGCACCTGCAGGGGTCAGTGGAGAAACCAAGGCGTGCGGATGTGCTCGAGGATTGCTTGTGAATGCGGGGAGAGGCCTGAGATACGATGAGGTGGTCCGGTGATAATGCTCCACCAAGGTGGCAGAGCTCACGTCGGCGTAGGGTGTAATGTGTCGTCAATACGCGTGGAATGTATCATCAGTGCTAAAGGAATGGTGCGCGAAGGTGCCATCTCCAAGGCGATGCTCGAAGGATGGCCGGCAGAGCGTGAAGTGGTGTGTGGACGGCGAATAAATTTGAAGATAAATCAAGGAACCGAAGAAGAAGATCGAGAGGGCTATGGAGGAGTCTACCTGGGGAATGGAGCTCAATAAAGTGCTCCTGGTCATCGCTCGAGGGACGGTAGGGGGCCCGAGCTCAAGCAGCTCGTCGAAGAAGCTGCAGCATGGCGTGGCAGCGTCGTGGATCTTGCTGGAGATGGAGGCCTATCTTCGCTCGATTTCACACTCAATTGCTGTCACGAATGGGTGGCTCTGAGCTCCAGGACAACTCTTGTAATGGGGATGGGGATGAAAGTGGCCGGAGGTGGCTGATTTATAGGACGAAGGTGACAGGGTAGCTGGCGACGAGGTGGTGTTCGTGGGTGTCGTGGTGCGATATTGAGGGATTTCATGGGGATCAAGGGGGCTGGAGAGGATGAGGGATGAGTGGCCGAGGTCGTGATGGTGTCAGATATCGACGGAGGTGGTCGGTGTGGAGTTGAAAATAGAAAGGGGGCGGCCCTTTTTGCATGGTGGAGAACGTGGGCCCGAGGCGAGCAGAGGTTGACGATGACATCTCGACCGTTGGATCTCACGATCCAACGGTCCAGATGAAGGTGCAGATCGACGCCTTGGATAAGATCTAAGGTGCGACATCGGAGGGCTTGCACTGTACCACGTGGCTTGCGGAGGAAGCAACGCGAAGGGGCGGACGAGATTTAATCTGATCTGCAATCGGATGGTGGAGAGCGGAGGTGTTGATGAACGGTGTAGATCAAGACTCTCAGAGCGAGATCGGAGGGCGCACAAAGCGCCACGTGGTGGACTCTGATCGCAGCAATAGAGGACAGTCCAGATTGCATCTAGAAATCGATCAGATGGCCAAGGGAGCGAAGTGTTCAAGCCGTTAGATCTGGAGTGAATCGGATGGTTGAGGGGGTGCCACGTGGTGCGAGCCTGATGAGGCGCTAGCGGGCGGTGAGGATGCGATCCTGGAATTGATACAACAGTATAGGGTTAAAGCGGACGTGGAAATAACTAGGCCGTTGGATCTAGATGAAGATCCAACAGTCCAGGGTGCGAGCGGGTAGGTCAACGGGAGCGGGCCGCGTGGCGCGATCAGAGGGTGCCACGTGGCCAGCTGTGAGTGGCTGAAAGTAGACATGAGTTTTAGAGGGAGAAGGAGGCCGAATTTGGAAAAACGCAAAACATGAAAGTTGTAGATCTCGAGGAGATCTATAAGTTTCATGTTGACCAAAAACGGAGATGAGGTCAAATGTGATACAAAAATACAAATATACATATGCACAGTATACTAGGAGGCCCAAAACCCAACTTTTGCCTACGAGCTCCGAATTGAATGAAATTAGTCTCATTTTAAGGGTCTCTGGATGTGTATTCATCTGAAGCTGAGTAGACCTAATTTGGAGATGGTAAGAGAAAGAGCTATGGGCCTTCTAAGGTCCAGGGGGTTTAGGGCTTCATTGGGTATTTTACAAGAGAGAACTCTGGCTTTCTTCCTCATATTATTGACTAATAGTGTACATCTTATAAGGAAGGTGTTATTTTATTATGGAGGAGATAAAATAATAGGTGGTTATTTTATATGGAACTGGCTTCTTATTCAAATGCAAGGATGAATGCTAAAATGGATATTTTGTGGAATGATGCATAAATGCTATTTATGCAAGATAAAGGGAAATATGAAGCTAAATACCCGGGGACAAAGCTCTATTTTCAACTTTAAGTGTGATGAATCACATATTCATCAACCCCCTATACTTAAACCTTGCTCGTCCTCGAGCAACTAAAATGAAATGCAAGAGTGAAATGAGATTGGGTTCCATACCAAGGTCATGAACAAAGTTGAAAATGGAGCTTGACTCGACCTTTGGATTAATTGTGTGGAGGAACCTTATTGGGATATGTACTTAAGACCTAACAGACTTCAAGTTTCACAAGTCTTCTATTCAAGACGCCTCAATAGTCAGGTCAGAACAAATCCTCAGACGTAAATTTCTGATGACTATGATTCTTACTTGTACTGTGTAAGTGTAAAATAGCTCTCCACATCAGAAATGGCTCAGAACCAGGCTCCTCTAACAAGGTAACTCAAATAACCCGGTCCAGTAACTCTTTCCTCGAGGAGCGGGGTATTCCCTTCTAAGTTTAAGTGCGACCAGCTCAAGAGAAGGGGATAGAGAAAAGAATGGATGGTAGCCAGTGTAGCTACCTATCCCGGGATGCCTGACTAGTGTAGCCAAGTCATCCATATGCATTTTCTTTGCTAATATACATACTCCGACAGACATTTTATTTTCACTTGGACCTATCTGAATTTTTGAAGTTCTTGCAATTTTTTTGGGACTATATACAAGGTGCAGCATGTATATCATGAGTTTTTCCTCTTGAGCCAGTAGACTACCCCTCTTTTGAAGCATTATTGCAACCCACAACGTCCTGTCCTCATACTTCAACACTACCAGACTAGGTTGAGATGCACTACCCTCCCTAGAGGAGGACGGATGTTTCCATCCGTGTGCTACTCCAAGCTAAAGGATTCTACCTCCCTACCACCTCATCAATGAAGAGCTACGTGCATTGTGCTTGTCCAAGTTAGGTCACTGTCTAAAAGAATCATGCGTGTGCACGAGATATTCTACTTAGACTAATCAAGATGACATGTGAACATAGACTTGTGGACTCAAAGAATTAAGTCACTTGACCTGAGAAATCTTAACTCCAGCTCCTATAAGGCTCCTCTGAAATTAGATGGATTAAGGTCAAATCAAGTCCGTCCTCAATATCTATTCATAACTTGGGTCAGATCCCACTAACTTTTCACCTTACATATTCAAGATATGCAGATGAGATGCAGATGACATGCTATGAAATGCAAGACTCTTTTCTTTTTTTTAATGCAATTATGCAAAAGTAAATAAGAAGCCTTTATTTTTGACATTTTCATTTTATTTTCTGTTATACAACAATTTTTACAACAATTTTTAGTTTGTAATAATATACATAGTATACAAGTTTTTTTTTGGTATACATCATATTTTACAACAAAAGTATGTTTTACAAGAATTTTACAACTTTTTATACAAGTATTATACATATAGTACAAATTTTTTTTTTCAATTTTTACCCACCCCGTAATTATTGCATAATATATACAAAAATACGTGAAAATACGCGAAAGTACGAGCTATGGGTAAAGTATATATGTAATATATACACGCCCCCCTATACTTAGCGTGTGCTATGTCCTCAGAGCACGAAAAGCGATCAAAAAGACATAGCTCGTGCTAAGCGTAGGAGAGCTAAAATTACAAAATGTATAGAAGTCGCTCCGCCCCCTATACTTAGGCTCTGGCTGCCTACGTGTAGAAGAAGACAAAAATGGGGCGGACGAGGTCAAGAAGAGAAAGGGATGAATATATACAAGGTGGGCATCGGTCCCCTCAATACTTAGGCTCAGGGCAGCCTAAGTATAGGACACGAGTGAGTATGAGGACCGATGTGATTTAGAGAATGTACAGTGAACAGACTCAGGTGACTCATCCCCCCTATACTTAGGATCTGATCATCCTAAGTATAGTCCAAGATAGAGATAGATGAAGCTGGGGTGAGTTACTAGAGTCGCATGAGGAGGAGGGCAGAATGTGCAAAGAATGATGGATATATACAAAGATCGTGGACTGAATCTTACAAGATGCTGTCGATGGCTAGAGCTCATTGTTGCAAGGTCTCATGCGCGGCTCGAGGTGTATCCGCTGAATCTATATCGCGCATAAATACAATCTCCTCAACATGAGCTAACTGCTCATTGGATTCGACGAAATGCTTCAACAGTTGTCCATTCACTAGGAATGTCGGTGCATCATCTGTGAGATCTGAGATCTCGACACATCCACTATCATGTACCGTACAGACGACAAATGGGCCTGTCCACTTGGACTTCAACTTGCCTTGGAAGATCTTCAGCCTAGCATTAAACAACCATACCTTCTATCCAGGAACAAAGGTTTTTCGTCTGATATATCTATCATGCCAACGCTTCACCTTGTCCTTGTACACCAAACTGTTGTCATATGCGCGGTTTCTGACTTCCACAAGCTCATTCAGATCCATTTCTCTCTGCTTCTTCCCAAGGTGCATGTTCCAGTTGACCTTCTTGATTGCCCATTCCGATTTATGCACTAACTCTGCGGGCAAATGACACGGCTTTCCGAATACCATTCGGAATGGGGAGGTTCCTAATGGTGTCTTGTAAGCCGTCCTATATGCCCATAGGACCTGATCCAAGATCTGAGACCAGTCCTTCCTGTTTGGGCGGACAAGCTTTTGCAATATAGTCTTCACCTCTCGATTCGACACCTCAGCCATTCCATTAGTCTGTGGATGGTAAGGGATAGCGACACGGTGTTCGATGCTGTAGTCCTTCAGGAGTTTCTTTACCTCACGATTTACAAAGTGGCTACCCCCATCTGATATCATCATTTTGGGGATCCCGAACCTAGAGATGATGTGCTCTCTGATGAATTTACAAACAGTCCTGCTGTCTGCGGCTCGAGTTAGGATAGCCTCTACCCACCTGGATAGGTAATCTACCGCAAGAAGGATGTATTCGAATCCGTGGCTAACAGGGAATGAGCCTATGAAATCGATGCCCCAGGCGTCAAAGACATCACAAATGATGACGGGCTGCATAGGCATCTCATCCTTGGAACCAATGGTTCCTCCCATTCTCTGGCATACTAGGCACGACTTCGCAATGGTGATGGCATCGCAAAACAGAGTTGGCCAGTAAAAGCCACATTGAAGTACCTTCCATGCGGTCCTCTTCCCGGAGTGGTGTCCTCCTGCCTCTAAGCCGTGGCATAAAGAAAGGACACTCTGGTATTCCTCCTGAGGAATACACCGTCTCCAGACATAATCCGGTCCTTTAAAGAAAAGGATCGGATCCTCCCAATGATAGTGTCTAACGTCCAACTTCAGTCGGTCGATGCGGCTCTTGGACCAACCTTCGGGAACATTCTTGGAGACAAGATAGTTCACGATGTTGGCATACCATGGGAGTGAATCGATAACAAAAATCGACTCGTCAGGGAAGGAGTCTCGAATTGGTGAATCCTCGGAAGTATTGATATCTTCGAGACGAGAGAGATGATCGGCTACTACGTTCTTCTTTCCAGGTTTATCACGGGTGTCCAAATCAAACTCCTGGATAAGCAAAATCCTCCTAAGAAGACACGCCTTCTCATCCTTCTTCTCCATCAAGTATCGCAGTACCGTATGGTCAGTGAACACAATTACCATGGATCCAATTAAGTGAGATATGAACTTGTCCAAGGCAAACACTACCGCAAGCATCTCCTTTTCCATAACTGTATAATTACGTTGAGCGGTATCAAGCACTTTGCTTGCATAGTGGATTGCAAATGGGATGTCATCTCTCCTTTGTCCTAACACAACCCCAACGGCGAAATCTGATGCGTCTGTCATGATCTCAAAAGGTAGAGACCAATCTGGAGCTTGTAGGATAGGTGCGTCCATGATCATTCCTTGCAATAGCTTAAAGGCCTCAAGACATTTGTTTTGATCAACAACAAACTCCATGTCTTTGCCTAAACGCTCAGTTAGCGTTCGGGCAATCTTAGAAAAATCCTTGATGAATCTCCGATAAAAAATCCAACATGCTCGAGGAATGACCGCAACTACTTGACGTTGGTTGGTGGTTGGAGTCGTCTGATCACATCCACCTTGGCAGGGTCAACCTCCATTCCTCTCTTGGAGATGACGTGCCCCACCACAATGCCCTCTGTCACCATGAAGTGACTTTTCTCCCAGGAGAGCACCAGATTAACCTCACAACAACATTTAAGGACTCGGTCCAGATTCCTAAGACAGGAATCGAAGGAATCACCGTGGATCGAGAAGTCGTCCATGAAGACTTCCAGGAATTCGTCGACCATTTCGGTAAATACAACAATCATGCACCTTCGAAAAGTACCTGGAGCATTGCATAACCCAAAAGGCATGCGCCTGAAAGCATAGGTACCAAAGGGGCTTGTGAACGTGGTCTTTTCCTGGTCCTCCGGAGCTATGGCTACTTGATTGTAGCCCGAGAACCCATCCAAGAAACAGAAGAATTCTTTCCCCGCTATCTCTCTAGGATCTGATCAATGAATGGTAGGGGGAAATGATCCTTCTTCGTCGCGGCATTCAAGTGTATGTAATCCACACAAACGCGTCACGACGTGGGCACTCGCGTCACGATCTCCTCTCCATCCTCGTTGGTGGTCGTCTGAATTCCCGATTTTTTTGGGACCACATGGATCGGGACCACCCATTTTGAGTTGGAGATGGGATAAATGAAACCCACGTTGCACCATTTCTCTATCTCCTTCTTCATCACCTCTCGTAAATTTGGATTCAAACGACATTGGAATTCACGAGAGGGTTTGGCTTCATTCTCCAAGTAGATATGGTGTGAACACAGAGCGGGATTTATCTCGTAGAGATCGGAAATGCTCCAGCCTATCGCCTTGCGGTTTTTCTCCAGGATCTCTAGCAAGCGAGATTCCTGATCCTCGGTCAATCGCGAACTGATGATGACCGGATATTTCTTCTCCTGACCAGCAAGGAAGGCGTATTTTAGTGTTGTGGGTAATGATTTGAGCTCAGGTAAGGTGTGATCGTCTAGGAAATCTGGCTCAATCGAATCTGGCTCAGTGTTGGTAGTGGCTGGATCTTCCTCTGTAATTGCTGCCACCAAGATATTTGGCTCTGGAGTCGGATCGTCAAAGGTCTCCATGCGATCGGCGAAAGCCACGTCCGACTCGTCATCCTCATCTTCTGATTGTCCTAAAGAGGAAAGGACCGACAAGCCCAGCTGGGCTTCTAAGTCATCGAAGATGTAGGGGGATGCAAGTTCTGAGCTGTACTCATTTCTGAGGACCTCGCAAACTAACTCATGCACTGGATCATCTTCGGAGGGGAGGGACTCGTCGGTACTGGTTTGGTTCTGTCTCCATGGCCCAACTGTGTCTACATGGTCGCGGTCTGCTTCGGATGAAGAGTACTTGGTGCTGGATTCGGAATCTGGTCTCTGCCATCTGGTTTGCTTCATCTCAAGTTCTCATCTCCACCTGGAGTTTGGAACTGGATCTTCTCGATCTTATAATCAAACAAGGCCCCCGCCGTCTTGAGGAAGGTCCTGCCTAAGATGATCTGGGAATCTCTCCAATTACGAAGGGTTTCCATATCTAGGACAGTGAAGTCCACCATGTATTCTTGACCCTCGACTTTGATTACAATATTCCTCAATTCTCCTTGGGACCTCTTGGTTGATTTATCAGTGAACTGCAGGAGGGCTCTGGATTTCCCAAGAGGTCCGAGATTAAGCCGCTCATAAAGGGTTGTAGGCATTAAGTTAATTGAGAATCCGTTGTCTAGGAGAGTGCGTGCAAACGCAATGTCATCGACATGACTTACCACATAATGCACACCCATGTCTCTTCGTTTCCTTGGAAACGAGTTCTTTATTGCACAAGTTGTGGCTACTGACAGAACATGTTTCTCAACACGGCTTTTGGTCTTCCTGCTAACCCTAGCAGGTGTGCATCTCACTTCAATTACTTCTGAAATGCAGGAGTCATTTCCACGTACTTGTCAAAGGGGATTGTGACCTTGATATACTTGTTGCAGAACTCTGCCATCTCAGGGTCATCTTTTTGGATTTTTTTGATTTTCTTTTTTCCACACGTAAGATCTCGGGGGAAAGGGATTATTGACTCTAACTCATGTTCTGAAACTGAAATATTTTCATTGAAAGTTGGAACTGAGTTCTGTACAAGACTCAGACTCTGAAACAGACTTGGACTCTGACTAAAAGGAAAATGCTGTGGCGAAACCGGTGATGCGTCTTCCGCGACTTCTGAACGGTCCTCCTCAGATGGAGGTGCGGGCTCTTCGTCGGTTTCGTCAGACTCTCTTTTGGTGCGGGTTTGCTGCTTCGAGGACCCAGAAGTCCTCTTCTTCTGCCGGTGGTGGTGATGGTGGTGCTGCTCCACTTCTTCCTCCAAGTTCTCCTCAGATAGAGACTTGGCGTCTCCTTCCTCCGATGCCTGTGTCCGATCAGGTATGATCACGGTCCTTCCGCTCTTGAGGGACATATGATTTACATTATCATACGAAAGGATCTCATGTTCAGATAAAGACTTATCTGAATAGTATACCTGATCACGAGGTCGGTTCTGGCCTTGATTTAGGCTGTTCGGGTTGGCCTGAACCTGGGCGGGAATTGGGGTCTTTGGCGCCATCTGTCGATCCTGGGTACGAGAAATGCGATTCAGATCGGTTCTCATATCTAGATAGTCATTCTGGATCTGTTGGATCCTATCAGACAGGATCTGGATCGCCAAGGTGAGGGACTCCAATTCGGTGGGTTGGGCTTGCTGATGCTGACTTGCAGATGAGGTTCTGTACTGGTCCTCCTGGCCTTACCGATACTGCTGCTGCTGATAGGATGGTGCGGGGCCCTGCTGGGCCGAGTGGAATGTGCGTTGCTGCTGCTGGTGTTGTTGAGGCTGGTACCCTCGTTCGGGTCTGGACTGAACAAAGCGCGGTGCGGGGACGGAGCTGGTTTCCTCGTAAGCTGGGGAAGGTTGGTGAGGCTGAACGTTCCCCATCCCCGACTGTCTGCCGACGGGGTCACGGCTATACCATAGCCTGTTGATCTCGAACACCTGCGGGGGCTCCTCATATCCGGTTTCCACTTGTGGGGGTGCATGCTGGTCCTGGTGGGTGTATTTCTGATCCCAGCCACTCTGAGGCCCTGGTTCCTGTTCCTATAAAGATGGACTCGGTGTACAGGTACAGGTGGTGCAGAAGGGGCAGGTAGTTTTATCTTGGCTACCTTCTTAGTAAGTTCCTCCACTTGCTTCGGCAGACGTGAGAGAGACTCAAGGTCGGTGACCCTCTTGTGGATCTGCTCGACCATGGTTAACTTGTCAGCTATCATCCCCATGCTGGGGATAAGGTCCTCTGTCAGATCCGCTACAGTCCTTCTAGTTGTCTCGTTGGATAGGAATGAAGGAGACAACTGATAGGCCCTGGTGACCTGCGACCTGCCGGTTTCCGCCATCTGCTCTAGTATCTTCCATACAATATTCTCGTTCTTGTTCAGATAGCTTCCTCCGCAGGCAACACTGACTAACCCCTGCATCTCTGAAGTCATGCCACAGAACAAGGTCTGGACTACGATTGCCTTAGAAATGCCATGACAGGGACATTTCTGAATTAGGTCATTAAACCTATCCCAGGCTTCATGGAATGGTTCACTGGGACCTTGGGAGAAACTAGCGATCTTCGTTCTCATTTGATTCGTTCTACTGAGGGGGTAGAACTTCTCCAGGAATAGGTCCATGAACTGCATCCAGGTTGTACATATCACCCCTAAGTTCTTCAGCCAATGTGTTGCCTTATCTCCTAAGGCAGATGGGGTGGCCTTCAGTCTAATGTAATCCTGCCCAACCCTAGGATGACTAAGGTTGTTGCAAACCAGCTCGAAGTCTCTGAGGAAGGCATATGGTTCTTCATTGGCATTTCCGTTGAACTTCGGTAGCTTGCTAAGGAAGTGGGGCTTGAGTTCGAATGCTTCGGGGGGAACCGCTGGTGCCAAACAACTTTGCATCTCGTTCTCTGTTGGGTTATAGACATCAACCATTGGTCGTTCGATTCCTCCTGCTGCAATGATTTATCCCATTCTTGCTGTAAGATCTGCATTCCGTTGTTCGGTTGTGGCGAGGCGAGCCAAGACTTGCTGGAGTAGGTCATCATGGTGTTCTTCCTCATCTGGGGGTCGCTTTGGTGGCATCTTGTCCTCTAGTCCTGGGAAATGGAAATGATCTGATTTAGAGGATAAATCAAGGAAGGGATTCTTACCGAGGCGATGGTCTTCCTCGGTAAGCTCAGAGGAGAGGAAAGGGTTGATTTGAGAGTAACCACCCTGGGTGTGAGGGATCCAGAACTCAAGAGGGTCATGAGCTCTGGGTGGTCCAACTTGCGCTTGGTCCGGTGAAGATGATTTTCGTGGGGGACTCAAAGAGAGATTGGTGAATAATGTGTCGATATTCCCCCAGTCAGTCATCTTTACATGGCAAGAAGAATCGGGAGTTCTAAGTAAAGATAGGATTTTACTCCTACCTGAAGCAAGCAATACAATCCAAACCCTGTATTCACACTCAACACAATGAATGACTCGAAATCGAGTCCAATTAATCTTGTTAAATTTTAAGTGTGATTTTTCAAGCAAGATAGCAAGGATTTACGCGGCTTATAGGGAAGTTGACTCAGAGCCGGATGCGTCTTCCCTGTTTAACATGTCGTCTAAGATACCGCCGGTCCTTCCTTTCTTCGCTCCTATCCCAAGTTGATGGACTCAAAGACCATGCCCCTATCTACCTGCAAGCAGGCGGAGGCTAACAAGGCTGGAACTTCGCCCCGAAGGGTTACTAACAACTTGTCGCAAAGTACCGCTGGTTTACCCCTGACTACCCGCGAACAGGCGGAGTCTACTTGGTACTAGTCAGTGAATCTAAAAATATTCAACTCGTGATATTTGCTAGGATCAGTTGGCACGTGATATGGAAGGTGGGGATTTGGGTTCTACCTTAAGGTGTTCACACACACTCAAGTACCCTCACTCAGCCTGAAAACAAGGTCAGGGATTACTCTCCCGCAAACAGATTTTCTAATTTTATTGAATTTTTCGGTCAATAATGTTAGCAGTCCCGGTTTTAAGTAAGTTCTCACTTGTTAATCCAACCACACAGCACGCCCATCGTCCAGTCCCAATTTCTGTTTAATTTAAGTTTGAAAAACAGAGGGGGAAATTGAGAAAAGCCGATGCACGAAAAGCAATGATGCATATGCTGAGAGGAGAATACTTAAAGTGATCCTTAGCTTAATGCAGGATGCAAAACAAAATTGAAATCTTTTTACATTATATGCAGATGCAAGCAACAAAATCCGCTCCTAGACAAGCAGTTCTATTAGCGAGTGAAGCACGGGTTGATTTGACTAGTTCTGCGGTCTAGGTGCGTCTTTTAAGTATATTGTATGGTCCTAAGAATTTACGAGCACAAGCAAAACCTAGAGTGGCTCGAGGAGTCGCTAGTGCAAATCTAGTTTACAATTCAATCCACATAGCACACGGGGATACAGTTCCACTATCTTTACACACTCGAGAACCCAAATGGGAACCGCTCGAAATGATGCGAAAAAGTAGAGAAATGAATAAAAATATAAGTTCTCTCAAATCACTCAAAGAATTAAAAATGCCGATTCCTCGAAGCGTCTTTGACTCCTCGCATTCCTCACACAGAAATAATTTGAGATCAGATAGAGAACGACACAAAAATACAAGAATTAAAAGACAAAAAATTATTCACAAGAAAACCGGGGGTCAGACTACTCGGGGATACAAAATCAAGCACTCAGAAATTACTGCAAATTAACCGAGTCGTGCCTCCCCGACAACGGTGCCATTTTGAAATGCCTCCCATTACCCTTGTTAATTCGAGCAAATTAATGTTCAGATTAATTGATATTGTTCGTTGCAGTCGGATAATGAGAGCATATCAAAAACCACTTTCAATTAAAGCAAGTTAATCTCGAGCGGAAAATTTTTTTTACTTGGGCAAGCCCAAGGTCGAACTCATGGAGGCAGCTGTCTCCTTAGGTAAATCCTTAGCAAAGTCCAAAGTGTGAGTTTCGGGGAATAATTTTTTTGGTCTTTTTAATCTTTTTTATGCAAGACACATGCAAAATCAGGCCAATTTATAAGTTAAATCAGAAAGATGGTCAAATTAATTCCAAAAATTATGAAACTTGGCCAGATGATGAAATATGATGAAATTAAGCTACATGATTTTTTTTGGAATTTTCTGACACTAATTTAAATTATTGTGAATTAAAAATGAATGCAAGGTGACTTTGACTAAATTAATTTTAATAAATATCAAATCATAATATTTTTGGGAATAAAAATTATCCTAGATAACTCTGAAGGTGAGGAATCCAGGAAAATTATCAAACCTTAATTTTGACGAGAAATGAACATATTAAAAATTAATTAATGCAGTGGGGAGAGAGAGAACGAAGGTCAGTCAAGAAATTCACCAAATGAATTATGCAGGCCTCGGGATGCGTACAATTGAGATGAAATTTTTATGCAAGGTAAAGCTAATTATCCTAGATCTAATATAATTTTTGAGGTATTTTTAGAGTCACAAACAAATTACTATCAATTAAGAGGCATAAATGGGCAAAATATAGCAAAAATGAACCAATTAATTAATAGAAAATTCTACTGATATTACAAAAAGATGCTACGTGTCACATAATGAAGAGGACAATATAACCTACACCATACAATTTTCCAAACTGAAAAATGAATTAATATGAATGCCTAAATATGCGTGCAAAGACATGGGTATAAATGCAATTACAGGAATTAAAATTGCTGAAAATAAAACGTGTTGACAGGTACTATTGTGCAATTACCTATAGTGCAGGGGGGTGGATGCAATTCCTCTACAGGACACGTGCTCCTCACGTGGGTTCGCCTAGCAGGGATTGAAATGTAATATTGAAAACCTTCAGTTGCCTCGATGCAATTTGCCCAGGCCACACGTGCGGATCACGTGGGGGGGTCCTAGGCTCGGAGGACTTCGGAGGCTCGGGCGGCTCTGGAGGTTCGGAGAAGCTTCGGATGATCCGAGCCTAATGGTCGGGGAGGAGGCTCGGATCGGGCGACGTGGGCGGATCTGGACCGTGGGATCAAAGATGATTCAACGGCTGCTAGTGGCTGGCGCGTGAAGGCGACGAGCCGTTAGATCAAGATTAATCCAACGGTTCCCTGGAGCTATGGCGATTGGCGACGTGGCTTGCTCCGGATCGTTCGATCAAGGAGATCGGACGGCTGCTGTTTGTCTTCCTCAACTGGGCCACCGCTTCCTGCGACGGAGAGGGTTGCGCTCCGGTGAAGGAGGTCTGGCTCCGCTTCCTCCTCTGGATGTTGGTGGAGGTCGCCGGTGACTCCCAAGTGGTTGGGAAGAGTCGTGGGAGCGTCGGGAATCCTCCGGCGGTCTCAGGTGTTGCTAAACGTCTCTGGAAAGCAGCGTCGGAGAAGCTCGAATGGAGCTCCGATGAGGTTCCGACCAATCCAAGTTGATGCACCTGCAGGGGTCAGTGAAGAAACCAAGGCGTGCGGATGTGCTCGAGGATTGCTTGTGAATGCGGGGAGAGGCCTGAGATGCGATGAGGTGGTCCGGTGATAATGCTCCGCCAAGGTGGCGAAGCTCGCGTCGGCGTAGGGTGGAATGTGTCGTCAAGGCTAAAGGAATGGTACGCGAAGGTGCCAGCTCCAAGGTGATGCTCGGAGGATGACCGGCGGAGCGTGAAGTGGCGTGTGGACGGCGAATAAATTCGGAGATAAATCAAGGAACCGAAGAAGAAGATCGAGAGGGCTATGGAGGAGTCTACCTGGGGAATGGAGCTCAATGAAGTGCTCCTGGTCGTCGCTCGAGGGACGGTAGGGGGTCCGAGCTCAAGCATCTCATCGGAGAAGCTGCAGCACGGCGTGGCAGCGTCGTGGATCTCGTCGGAGATGGAGGCCTATCTTCGCTCGATTTCACACTCAATTGCTGTCACCAATGGGTGGCTCTGAGCTCCAGGGAAACTCTCGTAATGGCGGATGGGGGTAAAAGTGGCTGGAGGTGGCTGATTTATAGGACGAAGATGACAGGGTAGCTGGCGACGAGGTGGTGTTCGTGTGTGTCGTGGTGCGATATTGAGGAATTTCATGGGGATCAAGGGGGCTGGAGAGGATGAGGGATGAGTGGCCGAGGTCATGGTGGTGTCAGAGATCGGCGGAGGTGGTCGGCGTGGAGCTGAAAATAGAAAGGGGGCGGCCCTTTTTGCATGGTGGAGAACGTGGGCGCGGGGCGAGCGAAGGTTGACGATGACGTCTTGACCGTTGGATCTCGTGATCCAACGGTCCAGATGGAGGCGCAGATCGACGCCTTGGATAAGATCTAAGGCGCGACATCGAGGGATTGCACTGCACCAGGTGGCGTGCGGAGGAAGCTGCGCGAAGGGGCAGACGAGATTTAATCTGATATGCAATCGGATGGTGGAGAGCGGAGGTGTTGATGAACGGTGTAGATCAAGACTCTCAGAGCGAGATCGGAGGGCGCACAAAGAGCCACGTGGTGGACTCTGATCGTAGCGACATCGGACGGTCCAGATTGCATCTGAAAATCGATCGGATGGCCAAGAGAGTGAAGTGTTCAAGCCGTTAGATCTGGAGCGAATCGGATGGTTGAGGGGGTGCCACGTGGCGCGAGCCTGATGAGGCGCTAGCGGGCGGTGAGGATGTGATCCTGGACTTGATCCAACGGTATAGGGTTAAAGAGGACGTGGAAATCACTGGGCCGTTGGATCTAGATGAAGATCCAACGGTCCAGGATGCGGGCGGGTAGGACAACGGGAGCGGGCCCCGTGGCGCAATCAGAGGGCGCCACGTGTCTAGCTGTGAGTGGCTGAAAGGAGACATGAGTTTTAGAGGGAGAAGGAGGCCGAATTTGGAAAAACTCAAAACATGAAAGTTGTAGATCTCGAGGAGATCTATAAGTTTCATTTGACCAAAAATATAGATGAGGTCAAATATGATACAAAAATACAAATATACATATGTACAGTATACAAGGAGGCCCAAAAACCCAACTTTTGCCTACGAGCTCCGAATTGAATGAAATTAGTCTCATTTTAAAGGTCTCTGGATGTATATTCATCTGAAGATTAGTAAACCTAATTTCGAGATGGTAAGAAAGAGAGCTATGGGCCTTCTAAGGTCCAGGGGGTTTAGGGCTTCATTGGGTATTTTACGAGAGAGAACTCTGGCTTTCTTCCTCATATTATTGATTAATAGTGTACATCTTATAAGGAAGGTGTTATTTTATTTTGGAGGAGATAAAATAATAGGTGGATATTTTACATGGAACTGGCTTCTTATTTACATGCAAGGATAAATGCTATAATGGATATTTTGTGGAATGTTGCATAAATGCTATTTATGCAAGATAAAGGGAAATATGAAGCTAAATACCCGGGGACAAAGCTCTATTTTCAACTTTAAGAGTGATGAATCACAAATTCATCAGTGGACGTCTACCATGTATATACATGGGAGATGTAATGTCATGTATATTCTCTCCTTATTTGTTGGTGTAATTTAGGATGGATTTATATTTGATTTTATCAAATATATTTTAATATAAATTACATCATTATTTGTTGGTTTTACCAACAACAATCTTGACCATTGGATTAGACATAAATCAATCTCATCCATTGATTTTATATATCCCATGGATTGAGATCTATGGATCCCAAAACCCTATAAATAGAGAGGCATACCATGCTCTCTAGGGATATGCAATATTGGAGCAAAACTCTCTCTCTCTCTCTCTCTCTCTTTTTCTTCTCACACGTCTACCTCTCTCTCTCTATTTCTTGGTGGCCGTCACCAACCCTAGAGTAGAGAGATTCGTCGTCGCCTTTGCCACCGAGCCGCCGCTTCGACGTTCTTCGGTTCTCCGTCTTCTTGGAGTACTACACTCACGAAGGAGACGTTTGATCGCGTACGACGAGATCAGGAGCAACCGTGCTTGGATCATCTTGTTGGATTGCTAGGACTACACGGTTCATCCCCGCACTTGCAAGCAATCTCTCCGACGATCGGACTTGAGACGGGAGGTCTCTTCTCTTAGAGACTTGATCAACCACGCTTCAAGAGGTATTCCTTTATACTTGTTGTGGTTATAGATGAAACGATCCGAGAATCATTTTTGGATCATGTGGTTTCATCGCATGAAAATTTTTTAGCTGCACAGAACCACTAGCACGACTAGTCGTTCTGCGTCGTATCCGATACGATGATCACGCTTCCGTGATGCACTTGAGGATAATTCAATATCCTTCAAAACCAACAAAAACATTAAAGGAATTTGTTTTTGTGTAAACATGAGAATCTCCAAATAATCTTGCCAAGGACAGTCCAGAAAAATCCTTTCTCATAACCATCAATTGAAGAGTTCCCTACCTCTGAACATAATTCCAAAAAAATGGAATTCAAACAATTAGTGAAGTAATAAAAATATTAACATGTGACAATATAGAAAATGAACTTATCTCTTGTGCATGCATTTAAGTTTCATGCATTCCTTTCTAAATCCTTGCGTGATGTAATTATAATTTTCCAAAATTAAAAAAATAGTGAATACATGCCTTACAAGAAAAGGTGGCATCCTTGTAGCCAATTCCACGAAGACGTCTAACTCCAATAAAGAGATAATAAGATCTTCATAGCAGAACATGATAAACAAATCCAATATAGTTGGACCTTCGTATCCATATAAAGACAGGAAGATCTTCCAAAGCTCATGAGATCATTTGAATCTGAACTGGGATTAAGACTGTGATTCCCACCTACAAAAAATGTTTGATGAGATGGATCATCAGATACCGAATTCACCTCTCTAAATTGATATAAAATCTTCCTTCATCTCTCTGTTTTCTTTACTTTTCCATGTCCTCTTTATTTATTTTTTCAGTTTTCCTTTCTTTCTATTTTCAATTTTTTCTTTCATTTTTTGTTTTACGCATTTCTTCATTTTCTCTCTTTTTGATCCTCTTACCTCTTTCCACTTTTTTATCTCTCTTTGCTAATTCTTTCTTTCCAGTTTCTCTTTCTTTTTTTCCTTCTTTTATTTCCATTTTTTCTCACATAAATTAAACCATTTATTTTACTATTTCGAACTCAAAATCTTAAAAATATGAAGCAATTGCTTTGCACTATCACGTCATCGAAGTTGCTTTTATTTTTCATCATGTAAAGTACCGACATTTATATGATGTGATGCGAATAGATATGAAAATAGCCAGATAATGATACAATTATAGGTCTCACCATATTTATATCTTTTTCAAATATAAGTAGAGACATGGAAAAACTAAAATGGTGTTACCATATTTTAGAATTGGATACATATTGAATATGGATAATAGCAAAATACTTAATAAATTAGCTTAAATATATATGTACTGGATGGCTTATACATGATGTAAATTTGTTAAATGTATTTATTTCATAAAAATTAAAAATATGGTAATTGTATCAATTATGTTACATATAGTTAAAAAATATTCAACCGTATTTATATATGAAAATGGATATGTAGATAGGGATATTTGCTAATATTAAAATGATATCCATACCATTTTAAAATAAATACTGATAGCGATGTCAATCTGTATAGAATGGAAATGCTGGAAAGGATATTGATATATAATGTGATTGCATCCCTAGATATGTTGCCTTAGGTTTCGACTTTTTATTGATAAAAAATGTTGAATATCAAAGGAACAAAATGAAGAAGACGCATATTCATGACCATGATGAGAATTCATTTGCATACAAAAATATATTCTTTCTCTGAATTTCGCAAATACACAGATCTAAACTTTTTACACAAACCAAAGAAAAACTACAATTTCTGTGGGCTACCAGTCTCTAAAGCTCCAACTTCCAAGGACATCTATAGATTTGTGCAAAATTAGAGTTGAATAGCAGCTATCCACTTGTAAAAGACGTTCATGCCACTTTCGTACTAAAAGTGGAGTTGTCCTTATCAAGATGAGCTTTCATCACAGAGGTAAGGGCCGGACCAACTCGAGCTGGAAGACGATATAAGTCATCCTCAACTAATCCAATTCCAATCTTCTTGCATATCTCCATATCTTCTAGAACACATGACTTGCGATAAAAAATCAACATGCATTGCAAGTCTTTAGTAATCTTACCGTCTGATAAAAGATACATTGAGAAATCAGGGACATGAAGCTCATTGGTGAGGAGGAAATGATCGACAACAAAATTTATTCTTTTTGTCTCTTCAATGGTAACTTTCTCTCTTCCGGATGATAACTTATAATCATGAAACATTCTCGGATCATCTGTCATGTGATCGGACAGCACTATCGATAATTCACTCAGTTATGGTAGAACAAGTATTGTTAGTTCTCTTCATATTAAGAGCTGAACCAATGTTTGTCAACTGCAAAGAACCAAGTACTTTCGTAAATGATTCCTTCAAGAAGGATTGTAACTCCATGATGGTATCCTTTTCGAAATCAGATTCTCTGGATACTCCAAGCACCATAACGTCATTCACCAGCAAATTTCTGCCCTTTATACTTTTACTATCTCTCACTAACATTCATTCAGATACCTTGAGTTCAATACCAACAGCAAAACACTCTTGCATATCATCAAACACCTGGTACGTACAACTAAAAAGTCGGTAGTTCTTGCAATAACAAGGAGCAAAAAGCACCCCAATATTACTCATGTGTTTATCCCATACCATAACTTCTCTTGAACAAGAGCGAACTAACCTCAAGGAGTATAAAAGCATGCCCCAACAAGATCCACGAGTCTCTTACCAACAGTCGAGGCCAAAATGTACAAATCTGTCATATAGTCTGAAAATCAGTCTTGTGATCTGAACGTAGAAAAAAGATCAGTCTTGCGGTCACCAACAAGAAAAAAAATCAGTCAGGCGGTCTGAAACAAAAGCAACGGTCGAGGCTCCCGGATGTAGAAAAACAAGCAATCACATTTTGGAGGTCATGGTCTTCAATCTGAAACAATCCCCTGCTGTCTGGAGTTCTATGATATGGACATGAACACGAGGCAATCTGCCACCAGGAGAACAGATCTGGGCATGGTCTGCAGTAGGGAACATGAACGAGATGTGAATATAGAGATTTAACTTGCACAACTCTGATCTGAGCACAACGAGGGTATAGTATGAGCACTGGTCAGATGGCGTTCTGATCTGCGCGAACTGGGCCTGATCTGGTGCATGATATTCATGATCTGATTTCAGATCTGTGATCTGAACTGGCGTAGAAATCTGCAACCTGATCTGGACGAGCACAAAAGGACGCGTTGAAGAAGGCTTATACGTCACAATCTGAACGATTAATAGCTTTGATACTATGTTAGAGGCAAACAAACAAAACATGCACAAAAATGGAGGCAAGGATTTACATGGAAGACTATGGAGAGGGAAAAACTACGGAGGCGCACAATCCCTAATCTCCCTCACTAGAGATTAGGGCTTTCTCCACTAGAACTCAATTCCAATGAAGGGGATGAGTACAATATATAGATGACAGGTAAAAATCTCTTATCCTGAGATCAGTTTACCCGTATAAGCACAATAACTCAACAAAGCAAATAAGTATAAATTTGATTCAATAGTTATAATGGAATATAAAGAAGGAAGCTACAAAATACTTAAGATAAGAAACTGAGCAGCTGTGCACATATCATTAATGTGTGCACTTCTGCAAAAGTTTCCCAGGAAAGTTCCAGGAATAATAAAAAACCCCAACAAAATATACTCCCAATTCATCACTCTTAAAACCCAGTTTGGTCTTTACAAAAGTTTGATTAAAGAAAATTGCAATAAGATATATACTATTAACAGAAGAAGAGAAATTTCTGATGTGCACATCAAAAAAGATCACCAAGGAAAGTTTTATGCATCTAAATTAAAAATAACTTAAACACAGTCACCAGCAGGATCCATCGGACACCTATAAATCTTGCCATATCAGCTCCAACGGGACTTTGCACCAAAAGCAAAGAATACTTTAGACAAATATCAGTAGGTATTTCAAAGCGAATCCCAACAAATAGAGGGACTTGGCTGTTGTGCAAGCAACCTTAAATTTTTGCATCTCCAATGAAACCTGTCACAGATTCATCCAGGCAATCAATACTTCCAACAATTGTGCTGGCCAAAGGCAAAGATGGAGTTCATATCAAGCTCCCTTTTCAGCACTTTCATAGATCAGTTAGCACCGAAGAACCAATAACTGGAAACCATATACAATATATTATTAGCAGAGCCAGATAATGCAATACAAAATGATATGAAGTGAAAAAATCTTAGCTAGTTGTGTACACATCAGCGACATGTATGTGCTTCTTTCCACACCAAGGGAAATTCCCAGCTCGAAGAAATTTCAGAGACCATCTCCAAAAAGCTTTAAATGATAGGAACGACAAAACCCTGGTAGTAAATTTACAGACCAGCTTATTCTTCAAAGTCTCTTAAATGAAGAGCTCGACAGTTATTAAGCCAATGAATTCAATCCATGAAATATAGATAAAAACTTATCTTTTGTGCACACATCTTCTTTTTATCGCAGGTCAGATAATTTTTTGGGGCTCGGGTATCCTCTCTCATTGCATAAAGAAAGACATTACAACGTGGCACAGATGGGTCTCATGGCCTCTACAAAGAAACACTAAAACAACTAACGGCCTACATGGCATTCAAGACGCACACTCAATCATCACTATCTTGATATCGGCCCACATTTGCCAAAACCTTCATAATAGTAAGGTAAACCACATTAAAAAGGGTAATCAGTCTAAAGTCCTCTGTACGTATGTTGAGTGTGAGTGTTTGTACTTATAAAGGTTCTGTAGTACCAATATAGAACTTCATCAGGTTTGATTCTATCAATATATGGTATGATTATATCCAAGAATAAACCAATATAATAGTTCCACCTCTTAGAACTGAGGAGGTTTTGATATGAATAAAGGTTGAATATCTAATAAGTGGGTGTCATACTTTGATCGACATAATATATGTCAAATCTATTCCAAAACAACATTAGAATCAACAATACTATGCAGAGTTGTTACGATATTATTACAAAGTCAAGAAAAATAAAATAATTAGAGCCACATTTGTGGATGTGAAGAGATGAATAAGTTGCTTATTCATGTGGCCTTAGGGTTCTCTTATATAGAGGAGAAATGTGTTGAAAAAATTACAAAAGATGGACATAAAGGAGAAGAACATACAAGAAAGCAATAAATGATAACTAGTATCTCAACACTCCCCCTCAAGTTGGAACATTGATATCAATCATGCTTAGCTTGGAACAACATCTCTGGAATAGCCCTCTAGCTAGGGTCTTGGTGAACAAATCTGATGTCTGATTTCCTATGTTGACATGCTTAGTGGAGATGAAACACTTCTGAATCATATCTCGAGTGTTGTGACAGTCTGCCTTGATATGCTTGGTCCTCTCATGGAAGGATGGGTTTTGGGCAATGAAAAGGGCAACTTGGTTGTCGCATTAGAGGTGCATGCGAGGAGGTACCTTAACTACTAGGTCAATAAGGACGGATCTAACACACGTAATTTTTATACTAGCCCTATGCCATGGCTCTTTACTCTTCTTCTGTACTGAATCTCGTGACCACTGTTTGCTTTTTGCTTTTCCATGATACCAAGGAACTCTATGAACTCTGTAAAGCCAGAGGTAGACTTCATGTTCTTGAGACACCCCGCATAATCTACATCTACACGAGCTATCATGGCAAGGGATGTGCCTCTGTAAAATAGAACACCAGTGTCGGGTGAGGTCTTCAGATACCTCGGAATCATATGTGTTGAGATATTCCTACATTCACATGTAACTTTCCAATTATTTTATTTCTTTATGTATATCTTATGTACCCATAGGTCTCTCCCCTATATAAGAGAGCCTAGGGATACAACAATGGAAAAGTCTCTTATTTTTCTCCAACACGGTATCAGAGCATCGGTCCTAGACTAGAGCTCTCGAACCCTAAACCATAACCCTACTTTCCAGCCTTCTCCTCTGTACGTCGCAGACCTCGCCCCTTGACAGGACCCATGCGTGCAACCTCCTCTCCCCACTGTCGTAGTCACCTGTGAAACACTGCCTGTATGCATGCACCGCGGCTTGAACGTGCACCGCCGCCTCTACGCGCATGCGCCACCTCCTACACATGCGTGAGCCGCCTTCTACGCATGCATGTGTTGTCGTATAGCATGTGCATGCTCCGTCTCCTGTGTGTGCATGCGCCGATGTCTTGCATGTGCTACCTTCGCCTCTTGCGAGTCGGTCTCTTCATTTGAATGATGGATTTGGGTGCGTAAGTCTACATATGCACTCATATCCACATATGGGTCTGTGTAGACACTCAATCATTGGTCTACAAAACCCTATTTTTCTTCATCCGGCAATATGTCTGAGAACAAAGTTGATGTACCTACCACATGCATATTCAGAGGTCCAGCACCTATTATCAAAATGGACGGGACAAATTATGAGCTCTGGGTTATGCAGTTCACGAACCTTATGAAGTCAAATGTTAAGAAGCATATTCTTACTGAGGAGGAGCTGGTGGAGAAGATTGGGGTAAATGCCTCGTGGGAGGTAGATGACACTTATGCCAAAGTTTGGCACTCAGGTGCATTGACAATCGAGATCTCCAATGATGTGCTACATCAGCCTACTGTTGAGGCGATGTGGGATATCCTCGCGGCAACATATTCTCAAGCGAGATGAGACGAAGATTCTCCAACTCCAGCATGACATATTCACTATCAAGCAGAATGGGCGTCCTCTGTATTCACTGTATACATCTTCGCGTGGGAGGTTTGAGAAGCTCCATAATTTCATGCCTCTAACGGCAACTCCAGAGCAGCAAAAGGCATATAGGAATGCTACCATGGCAGGGGATATTCCTAACAGCCATTGACCCTAAATATGATGCCGCTCGCTCTCAGATTCTAGCGGATGCCAGTATCTCCCCATAGAGGAAGCGTTCCGCGGGCTCAGAAGGATTATTATTTCTTCCACAACCTATAATAAGACTTCCTCCGCCATGATAGCCTCTCGAGGAAGAGGAGGCCATTTTACCTTTCGTGGATGCAGACCTCGTAGAAGAGGAGGTCGCACTCGTGAGCCCTGTACTTTCTGTCAACACCGAGGTCATACAGAAGGGACATGCTATTCCAAGCATGGGTTCCCGACATCAGGCCGCATTGCAGAGCAGATTGAATCTCCTGGTTCTTCTACTCTAGAACAGAGGTTTGATCACCTCGTAGCTAGACTGAGGGATATTATACCTCCTTCCGCTTCACCATCTTTAGGAGATCATTCAGATGTAACAGCCTCAACTTTTGTCAATACCTCTGCTACAATCAGCACCTCAGGTACTTATACTTTTACATCATGTCATGGATATAACATTACAGAGTGGATTATGGACTCCGGTACAAGACATCATATATGTGGAGACAGACATCATCTGACGTCATACAAACATGTTCTGCCAGGGAGAACAATTGTGATAGTTGATGGGACACATTCCTTGATCACAAGACATGGGAAGATAACTTTGACGCCTTCGATGCGTCTGCATAATGTTCTACATGCTCCAGATTTCTCTATGAATTTGCTTTCTATTAGTCATATTACAAAGGATTTGCACTGTCGAGTTATTTTTGACCCATCGTCTCTTGTTTTTCAGGACATTCTTACATGCAAAGTGATTGGGTGTGGCCGAGAGCAGGGTGGTCTTTATTGCCTGGTTTGGACTCCATATGCATATATATCTTCTCATTCGTCTGGATCAATCTCGTTGTTCACTTGGCACCTCCGGTTTGGTCATCTTCCTCTTCAGAAGATGTGTCATATGTTGTCGCAGATTTCATATAGTTATTCCATTCAGTGTAAAGCTTGTCAGTTGGGAAATCATCATCGGTCTACCTTTCCTAGCCATCAGAGTCAGAGAAGTAGCTCCCTTTTTGAGTTATTTCATGTTGACATCTGGGGTCCGAGTCGTGTGCCTGATCAATAGGGACACGGATTTTATCTTGTAGATGTGGATGATTTTTCACGATTGTCATGGGTGTTTCTTTTAAAAAATAAATTTGAAACATGGGATGTGATCAAAACCTTTATTACTGAAGTGAAAAATGTTTTCTATACCTTTTTGAAGTTTGTGCGAACTGATAATGCATTGGAATTTTGTACTGATGATCTATCTCATTTTCTTTCATCTAGAGGGATTATTCATCAAACATCTTGTCCTTACACCTCCCGGCAAAATGGTGTTGCTGAGAGAAAGCATCTCCATCTTCTTGATGTCACTCGGACTCTTCTCATTCAGAGTCGTGTACCGCATTCATTTTGGGGTGATCCAGTTCACACAGCATGCTAGTTAATGAATCGTATGCCATCATTGGTATTGGGCGAGAAAATTTCTTTCTCCATAGCTTTACCTGAGAAGGAGTTATTCTCACTCACTCCTCGTGTGTTCGGATCTATTTCTTTTATTCATCAGTTGACTCCTGGTCTTGACAAGCTCGCTCTTAGAGCTATCAAATGTGTGTTTGTTGGATACACCAGGACTTAGAAGGGATATTGGTGTTATGATCCTTTGCGCAGAAAATACTATATCAGTGCTGATGTCACATTTTTTTGAGTCTGCGATGTACTTCTCTCCTACAGGTGATAGGTTGGTTTTATCGAACTCAGATGATGAAGTCTACATGCCACCTCCTCCCGTGCTTTTTATACCACCTCCACCAACACCACCGACTCCTCCACCTCTACCACCACCACCACCACCACCTCTGCCCCCTACTCCACCCCCTCCTACTAACCAGTATCTTGCGCTGCTTGTTCCATCTTTACCTAAATTCTAGAATCGTCAGATTGCTTCTGCTCATAGTCATCGCCCGACATCCACGAATCCCCAGGTTTGTTTTGATAACATAGCTTCTAACAATGGGTTTGGAGATATATTTGTGCATGAATCATTGCAGGAAAATAACACTCAAATGGGTGTTCACTGTGAAACACCGTGCAGATGGCAGTGCGGATCGCTATAAGGAGAGACTTATGGCACGTGGGTTCACCCATACATATGGGGTAGACTATCAGGATACCTTCTCTGTAGTGGCCAAGAAGTGTACTCTACGTATTCTACTTTCAGTTGTTGTGACACGAGATTGGCCCCTATATCAGCTTGATATGACGAATGCCTTCCTCAATGGTGATCTACAGGAGGAGGTCTACATGCAACAACCACCTAGGTTTGCTGCTGAGGGGGGTGTCAGAAGGTGTGCAGGTTATACAAGGCTATTAATGGCCTTAAGCAGAGTCCAAGAGCATGGTTTCAGAAGCTCTCGGACTTGATAAAGCAACCGGGGTTTGTGCAGTCGAGTATCGATCGCTCTCTGTTTGTGCAGAAGACCCAGAAAGGTACTATTGTCATTCTTGTGTACGTTGATGACATTATTGTTATAGGGGATGACAAGCAGGGCATTCAGGGTGCCAAGGACTTCCTAGGTCAGTAGTTTGTGACCAAGGATCTTGGACATCTACGCTACTTCCTTGGGTTAGAGTTTGCCAAGAACCAATGAGGTCTTGTGATGACCTAGATGAAGTATGTTGTTGATCTTCTTTCAGAGACATGAATAGAAAATTGCAGACCTGCCACTACTCCTATTGACCCGAGCATGAAGCTATACGATGATGACATAGAGGAGGTCGAAAAGAGGAGGTATAGGTAGCTTGTTGGCAAACTACTATATTTGACCATTACTAGGCCCGACATGTCCTTTGTTGTGAGCAAAGTAAGTCAGTTTATGGAGCATCCCAGACAGGCACATATGGATGTGGTCCATATGACTCTGAGATAGTTGAAGTCTTCACCTGGTACGGGACTTCTTTTTAACAGTTGCACTTCTCTCTCAGTTACGGCATGTGCACATGCAGATTATGTTCGAGGTCCAAAGGATAGAAACTCTATCTCGAGTTTTGCTGTATTTATAGGGAATTCCCTGGTTTCATGGAAGAGCAAGAAACATACTAAGAAACATACTATGGTTGCTAGATCGAGTGATGAGTCAGAATACAGGGCTATAGCACAAGCTACTATGGAGATGATGTGGGTCAGATATGCTCTTACTGACCTGGCTATAGAGGTGCCTCTTCCCATGCAGCTCCAATGTGGCAATTAGGATGCTCTTTTTATTTCCAACAATCCCGCATTTCATGAGAGAATGAAACATATTGAGGTAGATTGTCGTTATACTAGAGATATGATCCAAAAGGGTCTGATTTCTACTTCTCATGTTAGTTCATGAGAGAAAACATCATATATCTTTACCAAGGCATTACTCAAGGGACATTTCAGAAGTATTCGTCCAAGCTGAGCATGATTGATATCTATGCTCCATCTCGAGGGGGAGTGTTGAGATATTTCTACATTCCCATGTATCTTTGCAGTTGTTTTATTTCTTTATATCTATCTTATATAATTTACCCATAGGTCTCTCCCCTATATAAGAGAGCCTTAGGTTATAGGAACAAACAAGTCTCTTATTTTTCAACAACAATATGGATTGCATCTGTATGTGCTTGTCTAGGCTGATCCATGAATTGAGAAAGATGTAAAATGCATAACTCCAAGGCATTGTCAGAGCAAACATACTTGATAATAGCAAAAAAATATTTTTTAAAGATTTAAAATAGATACATCCTCAGACTTGTTTTTCGAAAGTAAAACCCATGATAACTTAGAAAAATCATCAAAACCTAAAAAAATCATCAATTGCCATAAGATAGATTTTGTGCCCATGATGGTCAAGAACAATATTGAGACTCCAAATATCAAAATGAACAGGTTTAAGTACTACTATTACGACTCTAATGAACGGGAAAACTAAACCGACAATGCTTTCCAAGTTGATATGCATTGTACTAAAAGGTGGACTGAGAAGAGATCTGTGGCAGGATATGATACAACTTTTGTAGAGGAAGGTGGTTAAATCAAATATGCCACGTGTATGGAGAGACTGATCCAGTAGGAATGGAAAAACACCATCATGTGGAGATTGGACGAGTCTGTAGAGACCCCCTTGCTCACGATCACATCCAATTACCCTGGCCACAAGTATGTCATGAAATACAGGAGAAAGGGCTAAAATATGGAATGAAAATGCAAATCCTTAGTGATATGACTAATAGAAAAAAATCATATGAAAAATCGGGTGCATGAAGGACATTCGCAAATGCATAAATGGTGTCAAATAGACCCTCCATTTCCTAAAGTAGAGGAATGAGTCCATCAGAAATAATAACTATTCTTCATGGATGTACTGATCTGTATTATAAAAATTGAGCTCTATCACTGCATAAATGATGGATGCACCATAATTCATTATCCACTTTGTCATATTTGCCTTATGACAACTAGTAAAGGCATAAGTTATATATGAGGTTCTCGAAGAGGATCTGGCTATGGCAGGATTGTTGCAAGGTCATGTAGGAGCTCTACTAGTGGTTACAACGTAAGTCATGATCTCCCTCAGACGAGAGAATATCTTCCAACTTCTGATCAGTGGTAGGCACATAAGTGGTAGTAAGATCAACCTTCTCAGCCACACAAGTAGTTGTGAGGTAGTCATGTTTCAGGTAGTAGGTCTCATCTAGATGATCAAGACAATAATAGTAAGTTCATGGTCCACGTTGATGTCCGTCTCTACCACAGGCATCATGCCCTTTGAATTGAGATTTAATGCGACCATAGCAGAGGAGGTCTACGTGGTGCCAGTAAATGGGACTATGATCTTGCTAAGGCAGTTGTATGCCTCCTTTATCAGAGGTATAAATGCACCCTTGAGAAGCTGGGAGTGTGTTGCATCATATTAAGTGTCGAAATCCCCCAGAAAAACTCCAACAATAGCGATGTAAAAGTACTTCATCTGTTGCTATATAGATGTGTACACACACATGACGCTGTGTAACTTCTTGAACATGCTCCGAATTGAGATTAAAAGTACAGAGAATGACCAGTCTATCTGGTCATGAAAATTTGATATTCTAGCTGGAAAATCTTGGTCTTGTTCTTCACCTGATCATAGGTGGCGGCAAGAATATCCCACATAGCTTTAGCAGAAGGCTGATGTAAAATATCATTTGCTATCTTTGCTGTCAGAGTCCTAGAGAGCCCTACATGAACTTACGAGTCATCCTAATTCAAGGAAGCATTTGTCCCATTTTTGTCAGTTGACTATAGCTTCGTCAAAATGTGTTCCTTGTTATTGCACCGCATCAAGGTCATGAACTACATGGTCCATAAAGCATAATTGATCACGTTCATCTTCACGATGGGTGTCGGGCCCTTGAAGACACTGAAAAAGGAGAAGTCACTCTTAATTTCTGACATGATGATAAAGAGGCCAGGAGAGAACTTGGATGGAGTTTTTGACAAATATAAAGATGCCTACACAAACATATGGAAATTGGTAAGTGCAAACTTGTACCATAACCATCCCCCTCAAATACGAGTCCACGCTATGGTTAGTAGGGTGATTTATCAGTATGCAATCACCTTTTTCGGATCGAACGTAGGCCTCTCACGGTCCTCGGATGCAGAAAAACTACTGAGGTCACTACAGGGCCCCGGGAAAAATTTTGGACCACCGCCAGGGGCTGTCGTCGATGTTGGTGGTGACATGATGGTGCAGTAAGGGCCGCTCGGGGTCCGACAGCATTACTGGGACCTCTGGTGGGGGCTTTCTGGGGGTTGGGGGCTATGCAGTGCATGTATATAGTTAGTGGTAGTGGTGGGTACACACGAGTGGGTCGACGAGTAGGGGACTGATTAGGGTACAAGGCACCAATGTAGGAACATTACTCTAATACCATGTGGAAAGAAAATAAAACTTGTTTTTCATGAAGCCCTTGGTTTGTCTTATATAGAGAGGAGGAACCCTGGTGGGTAAATTACATACTATAGAAAAATGAAATAGAAATTCATAAAAGTGGGAAAGATAAATATATCTATGAACATGCACGACAATAATATTTTGTCCCCAAGATGTTTAGATGCTTCGAAGGGCCTAAAATGCATATTATTCTCTAACGTGAGGTTCAGAGAGGGTTATAGCAATTTGGGGCTAACTGGTTGGATTTCTTGAGGATTCTAAGATTTTAGGCCTCTATTTGGTATGCATGCTATTTTATCCTAGGATGAGAGCTTGCGGCCGCATGTTTTTTGGGTGATTCGGGTATAATATCTAAAGGGATAATCTTAAAGCAAGAGTATTTTTGAGTGGAAATGTAATCATGTTTGCAAAGTCTCCATTTAAGACTTCTCCTTGAAACTTCCATAGTTTTTAATATAATCAAGTTGCAAATGCTCCATCTTGGGCTCACACCATTTCTTCTCTTAAAAATCCCTTGTAAAAAGAACCAAAGACGATAAATTTCAAACAGAACATAATTACAAGCATAGAGTTAAAACTACAACCATCAACAATACAGAAAACAATTAACTTTATGTGTGTATATATATAATAATGATACTCACACTTCCTAAAATCTCATCAAGCCATTTGCCATAATACTACCAATTTCCTACATTTTATGGCGAATAAAGCACAACTTAACTGCAAAAGCAACAAAAACGTACAAGGAAAGGAGTTTATTTTTGTGTAAACCATATAGTAGTATGAGAACCTCCAAATAATCTTGTCAAGGACATAGGACAAAGAAATCCTTCCTCATATTGACCAATTGAAGAGTTCCCTGCCTCTCAACATAATTCCAACAAAAAGAAAATTCAAATAATTACATAAGTAATAAAAAATAGCATGCCACAATATAGAAAATGAACTTATCTCTAGTGCATGCATTTAAGTTTCATTCGTTCCCTTCTAAATCTTCCGATGATGTAGTCAGACTTTACCAAAATAAAAATAAGTAAATACATGCCTTACAAGAAAAGGCAGCATCCCTGTAGCCAATGCCACGAAGCCCTTGAACTTAAATACCAATAAAGAGATAATAAGATCTTCATGGCAGGAAATGAATATTTAAACCAATATAGTTAGACCTCAGGATCCAGATAAAAAGATAAAAAGATCTTCCAAGGCACATATCATCATTTTAATGTGAACTGAGATAATGTATGAGATATTCCATTTATAATGGTAAAAAACCTAAGGGGGTTTTCAGCTTTCCGAGTTATAACATTAGCCTACAAAGAAACCTTTTATGACACATTATCAGCTATCAAATTCGTCTCTTTAAATTGACATAAAAAACTTCCTTCATCTCTCTGTTTTCTTTACTTTTCCAGGTCCTCTTTATTTCTTTTTTCAATTTTTCCTTTCTTTCTTTTTTTCCCATAATTCTCCATTCTTTTCTCTCTTTTTTGAATCCTCTTTCCTCCTTTCTCTCTCTTTATTCTAATTCTTTCTTTCTAATTTCTCTTTCTTTTTTTCCTTTTTTTGTTCTCATTTTTCTCACACATTAGTTGAACCATTTTTGTTACTGGATCTTGAAAATATGAAGCAATAACTTTGCACTATCATATCATCGAAGTTGTTTTTTTATCAAGTAAAATGTTGTCATTAACATAATGTTATGTGAATAGGGATGCAAATAGCTAGATACTGGCACAAAGATAGGTCTCACCATATTTTTATCTATTTTAAATACAAGTAGAGATATGGAGAGATACTAAAATGGTGTTACCAAATTTGAGAATCGGATACACATTGAATAAGGATAATAGCAAAATACTTAATAGATTAGCTTTTATATATATTGGACGGTTTATACATGATGTAAATTTATTAAATTTACTAAATGTATTTATTTCATAAAATGTAAAAATATGGTAAATTTATAAAATTATGCTACCTATAGTTAAAAAATATTGAAAATATTTATATATACGATAATGGATATTAAGATATGGATATTTGTGAATATTAAAATGATATACATATCCATTTTAAAACAATAAGGGATAGAGATGTCAAGGAAATGGAAATGATGGCAAATAGGATATATATTTATCATGTGTTTGCATCCCTGAATATGATTTAACAATGTTGAATATCGAAGGAACAAAATGAAGAGGACACATATTCAAGACCATAATGAGAATCCATTTATATAAATATCTACTTTCTCTGAATTTTGCAAATACACGGATCTAAAATTTTTAGACAAACCAAATAATAACTACACTTTATGCAGTCTACTTGTCTCTAAAGCTCCAACTTCCAAGGACTCGGTAGATTTTGTGCAAAAATAGAGTTGAATAGCAACTCTCCAATTGCAAAAGAACTTTTACCACACCTCTATTAATTTTTTCTCCTTCAGATGGTAATATCATGCAATTTGCTTCTTTTTCCATTATGTTAGACATTGTAATTCAAAATTCATCCCATGTTCAGAAAGGGAATTATTTTAATTTAAATTATTCTAATGTGATAATGCAGAAGGAAAAAGTTGAACCAAAGAAAGTGCTCTGAGATACATCCCATGTTCTTATGTATCAGAGACTTCTCATAACATCTCCATTACATATTATATTATTATTAAAAAGATTATTTTGATTCTCGTCAAAGGATATTTTGCTATGCAGATGGAAATGAACTCAGTGGTATTCGTGATTGTTTCAGAAAAAATTATTTCTCATGCTTCTTAAATTTCCAAAAAAGTAAATACTTTTAGGGGCATGCATGAGATTTTATTTAAACTAATTAACAAGCCTCAACAAACTATATAAAGGGCATAATTGGACTCTTACAAATCAATAAATATTGGAAATACTTTAGAAAAAATGGTAAGACATAGGACATAACCTAAAAAGCACAAAAACTAGCGAAGTCACATATTGTGTTCTCGATCTTAGACAACCGGATCGATAAAGTTAAGGGATTCCCCTATATGAACTCATCCAAACCTTCAAATTGAGTGCCAGTAGTATCTTCAACAAGTGGAGGCATATATTCTTCAAATTGGAGAATTGTACCGGAGGGCATGCCTAATGTGAAACAGAATAAAGTATTATTTTCCTGAACATATAACAAATTAGAGCAAATGAAACATGTTGACTCTGTCAATAAAAGTTTAGGATGTGTGATTAAAGTTTACCAGGATCATAATTTAAACAACCAGTATGGCTTAGATTCTCATTTAGATATTTGTTTCTATTACCTGGTGCACAAAATCAAATGATTGCATCCCTAGATATGTAGCCTTATGTTTCGACTTTTTATTGATAAAAAATGTTGAATATCAAAGGAACAAAATGAAGAAGACGCATATTCATGACCATGATGAGAATTCATTTGCATACAAAAATATGTTCTTTCTCTGAATTTTGCCATCTCCAATGAAACCTGTCATAGATTCATCCAGGCAAACAAACAAAACACACACAAAAATGGAGGGAAGGATTAACATGGAAAACTCTGTGGGACTTGGCTGTTGTGCAAGCAACCTTGAATTTTGCCATCTCCAATGAAACCTGTCACAGATTCATCCAGGCAACAAGTACTTCCAACAATTGCGCTGGCCAAACGCAAAGATGGAGTTCATATCAAGCTCCCTTTTCAGCACTTTCATAGATCAGTTAGCACCGAAAAACCAATAACTGGAAACCATATATAATATATTATTAGAAGAACCAGATAATGCAATACAAAATGATATGAAGTGAAAAAATCTTAGCTAGTTGTGTACACATCAGCGACATGTATGCGCTTCTTTCCACACCAAGCGCAATTCCCAGCTCCAAGAAATTTCAGAGACCATCTCCAAAAAGCTTTAAATGATAGCAACGACAAAGCACTTGTTGTAAATTTATAGACCAACTTATTCTTCAAAGTTCATCTTAAATGAAGAGCTAGCCAGTTATTAAGTCAATGAATTCAATCCATGAAATATAGATAAAAACTTATCTTTTGTGCACACATCTTCTTTTTATCGCAGGTCAGATAATTTTTTAGGGCTCGGGTATCCTCTCTCATTGCATACTCATTGCATAAAGAAAGATATTACAACGTAGCACAGATGGGGCTCATAGTCTCTACAAAGAAACACTAAAACAACTAATGGCCTACATGGCATTCAAGACACACTCAATCATCACTATCTTGATATCGGCCCACATTTGCCAAAACCTTCATAATAGTAAGGTAAACCACAGGGGAAGCTGCAGGAGGTCTTGGAGGATCCAAAATGGACTTTGGAGGGAGATCCTTCCAAAGACCAAGACAAAAATGGGTAGCCAGGAACAATTCTACCAGTCAGCAACGATTGGCTAATTCCAATCAGGATAATATTCAGAAAGAAGTTCCAAATCCCTTGATAACAAGTAATGAAGATATACAAAAGCAAGGACTAGAGAATGGCAATGAGATTGCAACAGAACATGAAGAGAAGAGCCTGGATTCGAACAAGCAAGATAAACCAAATGCAGAGAGAACCTAAAAAAAATGCAAATACAGAGCCCAGTTGATAACATTTCCAATAAGTTGAAAGATAAAGGCAAAATGATAGTTCACACCAGCCCTGCTGCAGACAGAAATATCAATGACAAGGAACAATATCGTATATCTTTGGGGATAAGTCTGCATAATCAACAAGATTTGGTTTCTTCGAACTACAAAGGGTTACATCCTTATCTGAATAAAATCCTCAAGGACTCGGTTATTGAAGAGCAAACTGAAGAGGAGCAGCTGGAGAAAAGCCAAAAACTTGAATTTTCAAAAAATCACACTGAAGAACTGGAAGAATTGATAGTTGATTGTGCTGGAGCCACCATTATCCCTAATCAGAAAGCTTTGATTTCCACAGCTAATTCTTTTAAAGCCCTAGAAGACAAGGAAGACTTGGACACTGAGATATCCTCTAAAAGCAAATCAAAGGGAATAGCTCTTCAGAAAGGGTCCTTGAAGCAAAATACTTCGCTGCCTTGTTTATTAAATACTGAAGTTTGTAACATTCCTTCTAATTCTACGCCTGAAGCTAGAATGGATACTATTGTTGTTAGCAAACAGGATACCTTGAAATTTGTTGAGTTCGCAAAAAAAATTGGGAGAGTCGGTATCAAAAAGAACTCCCAAGAGCAGAAAAGCCAAAGAGAAGACCTGGAAGAGTTACTTTGACAGCGAGTAGTAGACCTCTCATTTCATAAGAATTTCGAGTTGATTACTTCAACTCAAGCTTACTGACTGAGGTCTAAGGGATGATATTTTCAAATATCCCGTTGTGGAAGGGGTTACTGTTCATTAGCACTCATTGTGATCCCAAATTCATGATGATGGTAGATGGATCTCACTACTAGGGCTCTAACTTTTCGGAGCAGCTAACCAGGTTTATTTTGAACACCCGGACGCTATTCTTGATGATCAAAGTTGGATGCTAGTACTTCTTCCTGAGATTCTTGATTCTCATGATGGTGGTTGTGTTTTTGGTCGGACCTTTTAGAATTGGAAGGCTTTGGATGTTTGCTCTGAACGCCCTCGGAAAGATCAATTTCTGAATAAAACATTTAGCTAAAGCTCATTTTTTGGCCGCCTGTGGCCTTTTTCTGTTTTTGTTCTTGTCTTCCCCAGGAAGGGCTCCTCTTGTATCCTTTTTCTTGATGAAATAAAGGCAGCTACCTGTGCTGCGAAAACCAGGCTTACTAAAAAAAATAAACCACATTAGAAAAGGTAATCAGTCTAAAGTTCTCTATATGTATGTTGAGTGTGAGTGTTTGTACTTATAAAGCTTCTCTAGTACCAATATAGAACTTCATCAAGTTTGATTCTATCATTATATTGTATGATTATATCCAAGAATAAACCAATATAATAGTTCCACCACTTATAACTGAGGAGGTTTTGATATGAATAAAGGATGAATATCTAATAAGTGGATGTCATACTTTGATCGACATAATATATGTCAAATCTATTCCAAAACAATATTAGAATCAATAATATTATGCAGAGTTGTTACGATATTATTACAAAGTTAAGAAAAATAAAATAATTAGGGCAACATTTGTGGATGTGGAGAGATGAATAAGTTGCTTATTCATGTGGGCTTAGGGTTCTCTTATATAGAGGAGAAATGTGTTGGGAAAATTACAAAAGATGAACATAAAGGAGAAGAAAATACAAGAAGGCAATAAATGATAACTAGTATCTCAACATTCCCCCTCAAGCTGGAACATTGATATCAATCATGCTTAGCTTGGAACATCTCTAGAATGGCCCTCTAGCTAGGGTCTTGGTGAACACATCTGATGTCTGATTTTCTAAGTTGACATGTGTAGTGGAGATGAAATACTTCTAAATCATATCTCGAGTGTTGTGACAGTCTGCCTTGATATGCTTGGTCCTCTCATGGAAGGATGGGTTATGGGCAATGAAGAGGGCAACTTGGTTGTCGCATTAGAGGTGCATGGGAGGAGGTACCTCTACTGCTAGGTCAATAAGGACGGATCTAACCCACATCATTTTTATACTAGCCCTATGCCATGGCTCTTTACTCTACTTCTGTACTGGATCTTTGCTTTTTGCTTTTCCATGATACCAAGGAACTCTATGAACATTGTAAAGGCAGAGGTAGACTTCCTGTTCTTGAGACACCCCGCATAATCTACATCTACACGAGATATCATGGCAAGGGATGTGCCTCTGTAAAATAGAACACCAGTGCCGGGTGAGGTCTTCAGATACCTCGAAATCATATGTATTCATATGTATCTTTCTAGTTATTTTATTTATTTATGTCTATCTTATGTAATTTACCCATAGGTTTCTCCCCTATATAAGAGAGCCTAGGGATACAACAATAAACAAGTCTCTTATTTTTCTCCAACATGGTATCAGAGCGTGCAAATGACATACTAGAGACCAATGAAATAGAAATACATAAAAGAGGAAAAGATAAATATATCTATGAACATACGTGACAACAATATTTTATTCCTAAGATGTATAGATGCTTCGAAGGGCCTAGAATGCGTATTTCTAACTCGAGGTTTAGAGGGGGGTAGAGGCTTAGAGAAAGTTGGGGCTGACTGGTTGGATTTCTCCAGGGATCTAATATGCATGTGCAGCTTGCGGCCTCTTGTCTTTTGCGGTGATTTGGGTATAATATGTAATGGGATAATCTTCAAGCAAGAGTATTTTTAGTAGAAAATGTAATCATGTTTGTAAAGTCTCCATTTGGGATATTTTCCTTTTAACTTACATAGTTTTAAAATATAATCATGTTGCGTATGCCCGATCTTGGGCCCACACCATTTCTTTTCTAAAAATTCCCTTGTAAAAAAAACCTAAGACAATAAATTTCAAACCGAACATAATTGCAAGCATAAAATTCAAACTGCAACTATAAGGAAATCTAGATAACAATTAACTTTTTGCATGTATATTAAAATGATACTCATACTTCCAAAAATCCCACCAAACCATTTGCCATAGTACTACCAATTTCCTACATTTTCTGGCGAATAGAGCATACCTTAATGGCAAAACCAACAAAAACATAAAAGGAAAGGAATTTATTTTTGTGTAAACATGAGAACCTACCAATAATCTTGCCAAGGATAGTCCAGAAAAATCCTTTCTCAGAACCACCAATTGAAGAGTTCCCTACCTCTGAACATAATTTAAACAATTAGTGAAGTAATAAAAATATTAACATGCCACAATGTAGAAAATGAACTTATCTCTTGTGCATGCATTTAAGTTTCATTCATTCTCATCGAAATTCTTGCATGATGTAGTCAGACTTTGCCCAAATTTAGAAAAACATTGAATACATGCCTTACAAGAAAAGGTGGCATCCCTGTAGCCAATGCCACGAAGACTTTGGACTTAGAACTCCAATAAAGAGATAATAAGATCTTCATGGAAGAAAATGATAAACTAAACCAATATAGTTAGACCTCAGTATCCATATAAAGACAGGAAGATCTTCCAAAGCTCATGAGATCATTTGAATCTGAACTGGGATTAAGTCTGTGATTTCCCACCTACAAAAAAATGTTTGATGAGATAGATCATCAACTACTGAATTCGCTTCTTTAAATTGATATAAAAATCTTCCCGCATCTCTCTGTTTTCTTTACTTTTCCATGTCATCTTTCTTTTTTTCACTTTTTTCCCTTTCTTTCTCTTTTCAATTTTCTCTTTCATTTTTTGTTTTACATATTTCTTCATTTTTCTCTCTTTTTTGAATCCTCTTACCTCTTTCTACCTTTTTATCTCTCTTTGGTAATTCTTTCTTTCTAGTTTCTCTTTCTTTTTTCCTTTTTTTTGTTTCCATTTTTTTCTCACACATAAATTGAACCATTTCTGTTACTGTTTCGAACCCAGGATCTTGAAAATACGAAGCAGTAGCTTTGCACTATCACGTCATTGAAGTTGTTATTTTCATCATGTAAAGTACCAGCATTTATATGATGTGATGTGAATAGATATGCAAATAGATAGATAATTATACAATAATAGGTCTCACCATATTTAGATCTATTTTAAATACAAGTAGAGACATGAACAGAAACTAAAATAGTGTTACCGTATTTTAGAATTGGATACATATTGAATATGGATAATAGAAAAATACTTAATATATTAGCTTAAATATATATGTACTAGATGGCTTATACATGATGTAAATTTATTAAATGTATTTATTTCATAAAAATTAAAAATATGGTAATTGTATCATATTATGTTACATATAGTTAAAAAAATATTCAACCATAATTATTTATGAAAATGGATATGTGGATATGTATATTTGATAATATTAAAATGATATCCATATCCATTTTAAACAATTACGGATAACGATGTCAAAATCTGTATAGAATGGAAATGCTGGAAAAGAGGATATGGATATATCATGTGATTGCATCCCTAGATATGAAGCCTTATGTTTCGACTTTTTATTGATAAAAAATGTTGAATATCAAAGGAATAAAATGAAGAAGACGCATATTCATTACCATGATGAGAATTCATTTGCATACAAAAATATGTGCTTTCTCTGAATTTTGCAAATACACAGATCTCAACTTTTTACACAAACCAAAGAAAAACTGCAATTTCTGTGGGCTACCTGACTCTAAAGCTCCAACTTCCAAGGACATCTGCAAATTTGTGCAAAAATAGAGTTGAATAGTAGCTCTCCACTTGTAAAGGAACTTGTACCACACCTCATTGAATTTTTTTCTCCTTCAGGTAGTATCATGCAGTTTCCTTCTTCTTTTGACTTCATTATGTTAGACCTTGAAATTCAAAATTCAAGTAGTGTCCTCTTCCTTCTGCAGAAAGAAAGGGAGGAAGTTATTAGAATGTAAATTCTTTCAATGTGATAATGTAGAAGGAAATAGTTGAACCAAAGAAAGTGTGATGAGATACATCCCATTCTTATGCATTAGAACCCTTTAAAAACATTCTCCATTACATATCATATTATGATTAAAAAGATTCTCTTGTTTTTTGTAAAATAATATTTCCCTATGTGGTAGGAAATGAAGTCGGTGGTATTTGAACGTGATTTTTTTAAAAAAAAGCAATTTCTCACGCTTCTTAAATTTCCAGAAAAGTAAATACTTTCAGGGGCATGCATGAGCTTTTATATAAGGTAATTAACAAGCCTTAACTCACTATATAAAGGGCATCATTAGAGTCTTAGAACCAATAAATATTGGAAATCCTTTATAAAAAAATGAAAACCATAGAAGGACTTAACCTAAAAGCACAAAAATCTAGCAAACTCACACATTGTGTTCTTGAGCTTAGACAGTTGAATTGATAAATTTCAGGTATTCCCCCATAGGAACTCATCTAAACCTTCAAATTGAGAGCCAGTATCATCTTCAACAAGTGGAGGCATTGATTCTTCAAATTGGAGAATTGTACCCAAGGGCATGCCTAATGTGAAAAAGAATACAATATTATTTTCCTGAATATATAACAAATTATATCAAATAAAATCATCTGGTTATTTTGTCAATAATAGTGTAGGATGTTGGACTAAAGTCTACCATTAATGGCATGATCATAATCCAGACAGCCAGTATAGCTTAGATTCTCATTTAAATATCTGTTTATCGGCATTCCTTGGTGCATAAAATCATTCAAATCAATTGAATCATCCAGTGGGAAGTCTCTTGGTTGCAGATTCGTATCAGTAGCTACTATATCAATCAACAAGTGCTCCTATGTTGATAAACATTAAGCATAACACAATATTAGAGTTGGAACTTGACTCAAGCATCTTATCGATGTTAATAAATCAAGAAACAAATGATTTTCAAGATAAAGCATCAATGTTAAATGATGGAGATCACATAAAAAAAGGAAGAATATAATGAGTGTGACATACATCATTATTGAGTATGAGTGCGGTTGGCTCCACTGAATGTTCTTCATTTTCCCATGGAAATTTGTCAAAGTTTCCATATTCACAGCTAAAGATGCTCCCCTCTAGTGGAGGAAATACATCTTCAATATGCAGCAAAATATCGGTGGGTGTGTCTAAAGTAATAGAAAATGTTTTAGATTCCTTGAAATGTAAGAAACATCATAGTCATTCAATTGATGATATATCTAACTTCAAATTACCCATGATGGTAGCAGACTGGACCAACAGATCAGTAGAGCTTGACTTTTCATTTGGATTTAAGTGAACTTGTGGTAATGGAGGCATAAACTCATGACAATCAATTATTTCATTGAATGACAATTCTCTTGGTTGGAAATGTGCCATGGTGGCAGCTTCCACGTGATTCAAGTCAAAATCCTGTTAAACAAAAAAATAATAAGCAATCTAATAAAGTAAAACCCTGCACAGGCAAGCGGTTCATATCAATTTTTATATTAATGCACGGTGTGTACAAATCATTTGAAAAGAGGTGTCAAAGATAGCTTTCCATGTCCATAATGGCGATATGAAATCACCTGATTCCCAAGAGTCGTGTCCGTATTTACGTTAGATGATGAAGGAAAACAACCACATGCTTGCTGGCTTTCCTTTTCTTTCTTTAACTGAATGCGATATTTCTGTATGAATGATGGCAAATCTAAAGTTAGAATAAGATCAGACCATTCCTGAGATAGAATTTCAAAATGAAAGTGTGAGGTATCTTGAATGCCACAATGGAGTGATTGCCCTTTCTAAGGCCACATGCTTGACTTTTATCATATAAACTAAAGTCTATAAGGGGCATAGGTCAGAAACATTTTGTGCAAATCGAATGCTATGGTGGGGTGCAGTACCTACATTCATTCTTTCTAAGGCCAACCACTCTGGTTTTTTGACAAATAAGATTGAAGTCTTCAAGGGTTATAGGTCAAACTTCTAGCATTAATCACATCATATTACCCACCAAAATTAGAAATTTCTATCAGAATTGTCTGTTTCTAATTATATCCCAGTTTTCAGAAATATATATAATAAATCAAATAGCTCAACCGTTAAATCCAAATCCATATGAAGGGACAGGCATATTTTGCATTTTAAAATCAGAATCATGAAGCACCATTATATTCTAGACTTCAACTAATTAGAACAGAGCGTATTTTAACCTGCAAGTGGCTTGCGATGATATGCCTACTGAGCCCTTCAATTCCCATTGCATCCATGATTTTCTTTGGCACAGCACCTGCATCATTGCCACATGATAGTCCTATGACGTTTCTTCAATGATAAGATCACATAATAATGTACCAAGTGAAGCATGAGGGAAAATGAAAGAAAAAGGTAGATCTCTATATACTCACTCTCGAGTCCAATCGATTCAACAGCATCAATGAATTTTTTCTGCTTATTGGGAGTCCAAGAGAATCGTGCCTTCTTTATCTTTGGTTGTGTGTCAGCATTGCTGATCTCATCCACATGGTTTTTCTTCCTCTTCAAGATGCCACCTCTTTCTGAAGAATTTACCTTATTGGGACCATCTTCAGAGGGTGGGAGTGTGGATATCGGAACTGCATTTTGTGTCATCATGCAGTAGTGAGTTGGATTTGTTGTTTTTCCATAATCATGTCCAACTGCAGGGTGGCAATATGAAACATTTGCATCCATTAGGACGTGAATGTCCAGTTCATGTTCTATCTCTGTGAGAGAAAGACCAATATCTGAATTTATCGGCATGTTAAGGGCCACATGGGATGCTGGGTAGCCGTATAATGGGATGGGACTCGGATTTGCTAAAGTCGGAAGACTGGCGACATCGACCACACTTGAACTCGGACTTGGTTCTTGGACAATGCAAGGGAAATATGAATGGAGACTTTGCGCAACTTGTTCTCTTTCCATGACTCTCTTTCTTCGAGCACGGTATTTCTATGGGAACACCACACGTGTGACAAAATCAGTAACAAGAAAATCAGACAGAAAGATGAGAAGATAAAAAATACTTGGCCATGTCATTTTTTTCGTAACCATATCAGATACATGGGTTTTAAAGCAACAAGATGTGTGTATTTGTGTTGTTCTCTTGATGCATTAAGGATTACGAGGTTATCTGCTGAAAAACCAACTGGAGTTTTACAATTCAAAGTAATCGTTATTTCTTTCTATAAAAAGAAAACACCTGTTAAAAAAACCCACCCCTTACAGTAAAGTCTCAAAATCATAGGTGGGTATGTACTTTTTATCAGAAATTACAAGAAAAACCCTAAACTAATATGTTTTTAGAATCGTGATTTTGTTTCGGATTCCTCTTCTGGAGAGGATAGAGATAGAGAAAGAATAATATGCTAGAGTGCAGTGGAATGCGGTGGAATACCTGCAAATGGCTCGCCACAATAAGTCGGGTGAGTCCGTGGACATTCATAGCCCTCATGATCTCACTGGGAATAGCCTCTGCAATCAGTAATTTCCATCAACGATCAGAACCCTTGAAAATACCGATGTGAAGAAGAGAAGATGTGAAACAAAGGAAAGAAGTCCCGATACGAGAGGACAGCATTGCATCATCATGATGAAATCCTCATCTTCTAAACCCTGAATTGTAAATTATAAAGAGATGAACTCACTTTCCGGTCCTCCCAGTTGATCCACAGCGGTGACGAACTTGGAATGGAGGCTGTCAGTCCAATGGAACCTCTCTTTGTTCCTTTTCTTCTTCCCCTCCTCATCTTCTACTTGTCCATGCAACATCTCCATCGCAGAAAGAGAACCTGCAGAGTCCTGTCCCATGTAAAGATTGGGGCTTTCCTCGTCAAAGTTCAGAATTCTCCAATCCATTAGGGTTCGCAGGTCTCCTCGATTGAAGAAAGACCCGAGAGAATGAGAGCGCGCGAGTGTGAGACAGAGATCGGTTAGGAGTGAGCTGCGACTCCACTTGTTTTATAGTTAATACGGTTGCCGTTGGTTGGGCTCTTGTCCTTAAACGGGTCGGATGGGCCGCCTCATATTTTGCTCCATTTATCTCCAATTTTCCCAACAAACGCAGAAGAGAATTAAGTGCGCTTTTGGCATTCCGAATTCCGATAAATAAATATTTTTTTCTTTGCACCATCTTCACATTTCTATTATAAACGACATCTGTATCTTGCAAAAGTTAATAAAATAAAAACAATAGAAGTAAAATACAACTATATATAATCCGGCAAAGTAGTGAAAATATAAATGATAAGTTCCTACGGATAAAATAGCATAGAAATTACATCTTTAAATTTTAGGTCTAATTGCAAATACACATGCCTTTCAGAAATATAGAATTTGCTACTTTTAAGAAAAATACATTCTAACTATATTTGAAAGTTTCCAACTCATTAAGGAAATAGAGAAAAATTATAACTTGTTTTTTTTTTGTATTTTTACATGTTACTTGATAAACTTATTTAAACTTATTGTAATATAAAGATGAATCATATTACAGAAATGCTAGATGATGAAAAATAAAAAAACAACTTAACTAATTTATAAGAACATTGCATTGTACTTTTTGGATTATTTTGTGACTAAATATTAATTTTATAATATTACAAAGTACTAAAATTATGTAAGAATGCATGGACGCGCATGTTATTGCAGAAAAGGTTGGGACATAATTGTAATTGTAGAGTTTCAAAGGGACACAAGCATAAAACTCCCTTAATAAATAGATGCACAAAAAGAATTTTAACCAAAAAGATTTAAGAGTCGAATGTCTTCTTAAGGCATATACGAAATTAAAACTAAATTTAATTTAATATGAAATACATATTGTTAAATATGAGTTATAAAAGACAAAAGAGTAGATATTTCACATTTCAGATATAATAAGAAAAAAAGTCATATATGCATAAGGATGATAATGGTCGGATGTGGATACGAATAGTGCTACTATATTCTTATTCGTGTTTTAAATTTGGATACAAATATGAATATCACACAAATGTATAAAATTTAAAATCAAATCATCAAAATATGAATACAGATGCAAACAAGTATTGATAATTTGAATAAAGATATTTGAGAAACGATAGAATTAATATACTAATATTATACATGCTCAAATTTACTTAAAAGCTAAAAGTATTTTATGTTCATAATATTTTCCAATGTATAAAGAGTATATTAAATATTTCAATACGAGTATATGCATAAAAAATAACTGAATAATAACAGAAAACGTAATGATATAACTAAATAATAAAAGAAAGTTTACCAAGCTTACTTTTATGTGTATCATATAAGTATGGTATCATCCAGAATTTGAATATTCGTATTCGTATTCGTATTCATATTCATATTTGTATCTTTCAAAAAATGAATATTTGTTTTCGTGTCATTAGAATTTTGAACATTCGTATTCTCATTTGTATTCATCAAAATCGAGGATATTATATTAGGTAAATTACAATTTGGGTCCCCATCTATGGGTTCGATCCCAGAATGGGTCCCCATATTTAAATTGTAATGATTCGGGTCCTAGGGCCGTTAATGCAATGAACTTTTTGGGGTTGATGACGAATATGCCATTGTTTAAAAGTTGGAACCCAACACCCATTCCCTTCTTGACAAGGGCATATTCTTCGTGAACCCCAAAATTTCCATTTCCTAAACGGTCCCGGGACCCGGATCATTACAATCTAAAGATGGGGGACCCATTCTGGGATCGGACCCATAGATGGGGATCCAAGTTGTAATTTACCCTATTATATTTGTATCAATATCTGTGTTCGTCGAATGTTGAACATTTGTATATGTATTCGCATTAGTATTTGCCAGATATGAGAAAATGACATCTCTATCCTTTATTTGGCGAATACAAATACAAACGGATATGAATATATTTGTATTCGTTTTCATCCTTATATATGAACCACTAGCATCTATGATCAAATAATATAGGCTAATGGATCCTTCAAAAAACTTGTTGTATTTAATTTAATGCATTTTAAGGATTGGCAACAACGCATGAAAATCTTGTAAACCGCCAAAAGTTTGCATTCAATTCTTCGAATTGAATGTCCTATGATGGAAAAGGAAAAACCCTCACCCCATAGCCAGAAGACACAATCTACGTAGAAGGAACGCGGCCTTATATGTCATGATTGCATCTTGGATGCTTTTATCCAACATGTTGTTTGACATGTATTGTTCGTCCACACAAACTGCGAAGGGGCTATGGGAAGAACTGGACATGAAGCATAAAATTGAAGATCTCAATATAGAGAAATATGTCATCGTAAAGTTCTTAAAGTTTTCTACGGTCGAGGGGGAGTCAGTTTCTAAACATGCACACAAATTTCTACTCCTACTCCATGATTTAGAACTGTCGAAATGGATTTTCCAGAGAATTTTTAAGTCATGTGCATTATAGAAAAATCCTCCACGTCTAAAGAAGACCTCAATATGACTTTTAAACGTAGAAAGGGAATTTTTTTTCTATGGATGACTTAATGATGGCAATATCCTTAGAGGAGAAAGACATGAAGCAAAAGCATGCGATTCATGTTGACGTTCAGTAAAAGCTTAATTTTATGACCTCGAAGAGTAAAGAGAAAAGGAAAAATGCTAGTAACAATAATAAAATAAAGGTTTCTAGCAGTTATGCCCCTCCAAGATATTACAATATCAATTGTTCCCCATCCTTTTTGACAATATTAGTTTTACCCCCAACTTCTTGTCGTTCTATCACTTGTGCCCCTCAGATTAGCTGTTGTCCACCCCCAACGCAAACAAACATTAACCTTGGGAACACAAGTGGAAATAAATTTAAAAAAAGGGATGACAGGTCTTTCTTGACCCTCCTCACCCTCTCCCTCCTCCCTCCACTCCTCCACCTCCGGTCGACCATCTCCTCCCTCCCTCCCCTCCTCATCCCCAGGCAGATCTCCTCCTCCCTCCCATCCTCCTCCTCCCTAGATTGACCTCCTCCTCCTCCCTAGTCCGACCTCCTCCCTCCCCTCCTCTGCCTCTCCCCTCCTCTGCCCCTAAACTTCCCCCTTTACCTACATTAGCCTCCCCCCTCCTCGACCTCCCACTTTCCTCCTTCCCCAACCTCCCCATCTTCCACCTCCCCCTCTCCTCCGCCCCCAGCCTCCCCCTCCTCCACCTCCCCCTCTCCTCCTCCCCCAACCTCCCCCTCCTCTGCCCCATCCTCTCCTCCTCCCCCAACTTCCCCTTCCCCTCCACCCTATCCTCACCTCCTCCCTCGGCCTCCCCCTCCTCTTCCCCCTCTCTCCTCCTCCCCAAACCTCCCCCTCCTCTGCCCCATCCTCTCCTCCGTCCCCAACTTCCCCTTCCCCTCCACCCCGTCCTCACCTCCTCTCCCGGCCTCCCCCTCCTCTTCCCCCTCAGGTTCTACACCCAACCTCCCCAGGAAGACATTCTCCTCCCCCTCCAATCCTCCTCCCCTCAGGAAGCAGAAGAACCACTCCTCCACTGTTGCATGTGTCACCTTCCTTACCGTTGCCTTCATGATCCCCTTCTATCGGTGCTCTCTCGCTAGCTCGTATATGAGCTCTACCGGCATTGTCGGAGGCTCACATGTAGAAGGCGTCAAGGTCGGAGGGGTCCAAGGAGAGGAGGAGGATGTGGTGGCTTTTCTTCCTAGTATGCTCCTCTTAACTACAACAAGATTTTATTAAATCATGGTTAAGTTCAACTTATTGATGTCCAAAGTAATGGAGGGGCACAAGTGATAGAGCGATAAGAAGTCAAGGGAACAACTGATATTCATAAAAAGGGAGGGTATAAACAATATTGTAATATCATAGAGGGGCACAACTGATAAAAATCTTAAAATAAAACCAAAGGGTAAGATTCCAAAAAAGGCAAGGAATAAATCTTGCTAGCATTGTAATCAGGTCGGTATTAGAAGAAGCATTGTCCACCCTTAAAAGTCTAAACCAAAGACTGTAGATGGAGTCCTCAAGTGAATATGATCACAGTAGGACTTGGAGCTAGTGAGGGGTGTGTCTCTGTGAAACTTGAACTATACCATATTCATGACCCTAATAAGTGGATTGTAGATACACGATCACATGTTCATATTAAATTTGTTTTCTTCTTATGATATTTGCAGTGATAGGACTATGAAGATGGGGAACAACTCTGTGGCTATGGCAATAGGGCCAGGAAAAGTAATCTTGATTTTCTCCTCTTGACGTGTCTGGACTTTGCACAGGGTGCTGCATGTCCTCCACGTCAAGAAGAATGTTAGTAAACATTAATTTAGTGAATGTTCTGAATTCTGAATGTTCTAATTATGTATCTCATGTGATTAATAATTTGGAATCTTCTGATATGTTACATGATAGATTGAGACATGTAAACTTAAATTCAATTAAAATAATTGATACAATATATAGTTGATCTCTAAACATACCATTGATAAAACTCAAAAATGTGAAATTTATGTGCAAAATAAGACACCTAGAAGGTCTTTTCAATCAGTCCCTAGAGATGGTGAGATCTTGGATCTAGCACACTGTAACATCCGGATTTCAACCAAAAGCGGAACCCGATCCGATTTGCGTCCGATTAACCCAATAAAATTGTTGGTTAATACTAAACAACCTAAATCGATTAATTCATCGTGAATGAAAAAGTCGTTCGGGAGAAATCAACCAAAAATCGATCGCATCGCAATGCGTGCCCGAAAAAGCCGTGACATATATTCGGAAACCGCGAAAGGAACCGAGACCACCATGAGATCCAAGTCAACGAAACTAGACCAACGAATCAACCGTTCATAAATAGGAGATCATTTGACATTTTTAAATCGCAAAATTTAACCCCAAATGATCGGGTTCCGGTTTTGGTTGAATTCCGGATGTTACATGCACACAAATATATATGAGTTTAATGGGTGTTGACCAGAACAACAAGAAAGACTTAATTACCTTTATAGATGATGGTAGCAGATGTTGCTATGTGTATTTAATAACGATCATTGATGAAGTCTTAGAGAAATTTGTTATCTTTAGGAACGAGGGTGAGACACAAACATGTAATGTGCATAAGCGCCTTAGGCTGGTTACATGAAATGAATATATATCTAACTTGTTTGCTGAACAACGCAAATTATTTGGCATTGTTCACGAGGTTACATGTTCATATTCATCACAATCAAATGGGATATGAGAACAGAAAAATAGGAACTTAGCTGACATGATTAATGCTCTCAAATAGAGTTATGAACTTTCAACCTATATGTGGGGAGAGGCCTTGAATACAGCTTGCAATATTCCGAATAAGCTCCCTCCAAGACATATGGAAAAGTGTCCTTTGAATTATGGAGAAATATGAAATCAAGCTTAAAGTTCCCCAAAGTATGGGGTTTTGCTCGCTAAGGTTTTAGCTCCAGGTATACGTGATCGAACTGCGGGCTGGGTCGGATCAAACGGACCAAGGTTTCAAAATCGTATGTCCAAGGCCCGACTGGCCTGGCCCATGGGCCATATTTCACAGCCTAAGCCTGGCCCAAGTCCAGGTTGGGCCGGCCCATGTGCCAATTTTAACATATTTTCTTTTATTTTTGTACTCTACATTGTTCAACTCAAAGAAATTGTGATATTAATAGATCTCAATGTAACAATGCAGCAAAAACTCTTTATAATTTTCAAAGTTTATAATATCAAATCCTATTGGTTAGTAAGTACATGAAATCTTTCCAATCATAATTATGCGAATTTGAATCATTTTTGTGTTACTTGTAACCTCATTGGTTTGAGGGTATCCAAAGACTCTCAATAGATTTTGATATACGTAAATTAGGTTCATCCTTTTGTATAAGTGTCTGCATTTTAATCCATGTATTCTTGCACTATCCAGATTAGTTGATTCAATTGTTGAAACAACTTATCCTTATTCTTGTACCTATAATCAGAAATTTAGATTATATATTTTTCCTTTAAAAATAATGAAAATCTATGCTTAGATAACGGTCAAACATAAGTTAAAGATTGTACAGTAACAAATCTATTTATACATCAACTACTCACTATCAAGATTCAAATCTGAATATTACATGGATTGAAGGTCACATGTCATTTAAAAAGTTCAACTGATTGTACATTTCCAACGTTTGGTACACCAAGTTGGATTGAAATTTCAGTTCACAAAGGCTATGATTTGAATGGAACTTTTAGTCAATCAAATTCAATCACCTTATTGGTTTTATCATGTTAATTGGATTATCAATAAAGAACTAACAATTATTAATGGAAATTTGTGCTTGACATTCAAATGACAGCTTAACAAAACATCATCTAAACTATCCAATTAAAAGGATGTCAAAACACTTAAATTGATCCCTCGATTCAATAATCGTCATCAAACATATCCCAATTTTATCTATTCAACAGATTTCAGAAGAAAAATTATGGAATAGGGTATAGAAGAAAACAACAAAAAAGGGTATGAATTCCTTGTGCGAATGGATGTGGAGAGGAATTAAGTAAAGATGAGCTCGATTACTCAAACTTGAAAAAATGAATTCATTATCTTATTTTATAGTATGTATTTTATTTTTACATGTCAGGCCAGGCTGGGATTTGTGGCATGTGTTCATGGTCTGCACATTTGATAAGTGATCGGTCGGGTTGTCACCTTCATTAAATTTCATGATCCAAACTCGACCCATGAAAGGGTTGGGCGGGCTGTGTCGGTGGGCCCCCATCCCATTGACCATGTCTAGTCTCAGGACACAATGGAAAGAAGCTAGGTCTTAAAACTATTGATGTGATCTTCTTGGGTTATTTGGAAAATATCTATGCATATAGTTTCTTGGTAATTTGATTTGAGATACCTAACATGGATGTCAACACTATTGTTGAACTACCTTCTTTGAGAATGTGTTCCCTATGAAGATCGACATTCCTTACAATCGGACCAATGATGTTCCCTCCATGTTAGGATCCATTCAAGATCAAGTGGAAGGGATAACAAATGCGGAGATTGAGACTGAACCAAAAACCAATGAACTTTCATGAGAAACTGAGCCAAGGAGTAAGAATTCGTAAGGGATTGTTGTATTTAATTTAATGTAATTAGGTTTAATTTGGTAAACCTATGTATTTGTATTGGGTAACCAAATTAGTTTTAAATAGAAAGCCAATTGGGTTGGAGGAAGAGTTGGGAATTCTCAAATTTGAAACAAGTTGACATTGGGTGAAGTTTTAATACCACATCTAGTAGTGTTAAAACTTTGGTGGACTTATATATGAGTTCCAATCCCAAGCCCTTGTAGCAACTCTAGATAGGAGGGATGGATAACAACAAACATATGTGCTCCGCTCCATCTCTAGCTCGGAAGAGTCAATTTAAATCTCAAATCTTGATACTTTTGCTTAAGATTTTAACTAACAGATTTAGATAAATTAACCAGTCAGAATAATTTGAAATCCGTCTATTAAAGGAATGCGAACCAACACCCCTTGATCTGTCATTTTAAGATCTAATTTGACACTAGTTGAATGGCCAGTTACGAATCTCAAAGGGACAAGGCGTGATGTAATAAGCAGTCTTCCTCAAATGCAATTTTCTTCTTACACAATAATCTCTCTCACTCTCTCTGTTCTTCCACCGTGAAGTTCTTCCATTCTTTTCTCTCTGTTGTAGTTTTTCGAGGTAATCTTGAGGACGAGCTCATCGAGAGGGAAATTCCTAAGTAGTACCTCAGGATTACAAAAATCCCTAGTACTACTTAGGAATTTCTCTCAGCTAGTCGATGTGCGTGAACGAAGATCATGTGTCGTATCTTGAGAGCAGATTGGCAGTACCATATGCACGTGTATCGTAGGGGGTGATATCCTATCTAAGAATAGTCCCTCTTGGATACTTTTGTAATCTCTTCTCAACTTATTTTATAATATGTTTAATGGGATTTATTTATTACCTTACTTGTCTTAGATTTTAGGTTATACTTAGTATTGCGCATTTAATCGGCACCGGTTTACATATTGTAATTGGGATATGAATTAGAAATGTATGATTATTATTTTGTTAATCTGCAATACATTCTTAATGATTCTTATCAACCCGAATAATTAATGTTAATTGCATATCATGGTGATCCTGTTTACAATTGAATTAATCAATAAGGCATAAGATATATGCTTGATTATAGTGCATGGAACAATTTCTTATGTGCATGTCCCATGAATTCCCAAGGCTAGCAGTACAAAGATCTAAGAGCATCCTTCCTCCAAACATGATCCATTGTAGATCCTAAAACTTCAGAAACACTTAATCAACGTATGCAAATATATTTGACCAATGAAACTCTTCATTTAACATTTAACAACTTCAACTATTTAGAAATAGTACTCAACAATAATCTCTTTAATCATGTTAGAATCAAACAATCGAAACCTACAAAAAATGGAGGCAAGGATTTACGTGGAAAATAGAGGAAAAATCACGGGGATCCACAATCCCTAATATCCCTCATTAGAGATTAGGGCTCTCTTCAATAAAACATAATTCCAATGAGAGGGATAAGTACAATATATAGTGGACAGGTAAACAATCTCTTATCCTAAGATCTGTTTACCCATATAAACATAGTAATTCAACAATCCCCCTCAAGGGCATACATATCCATCATGCACAACTTGCCTACAATCAACTCAAATTATGTCTTAGGCACCGCCTTTGTGAAGAGACCAACAACATGACAGATAGACTTCATGTAAGGAAGACACAACAATCTAACATCAATCTTCTCACGGATGAAGTGTCTGTCAATCTCCAAATGCTTCATTCTATCACGTTACAGGATTTTTGACCAAGTTTATTGCAACCTTGTTCTCACAAAACATCTTTATTGGTATACTGACTTTGATGCCCAACTCATGGAGCAGAATTTTTAGCCATAAAATTCTATAACGTTATTCGCAAGAGCACAATATTCAGCTCGGAACTTGATCTTGAAATCACATTTTGCTTCTTACTTATCCAAACAACCAGATTTCCACATAGACAAACCACATAACCTGAGATGGATCTTTTGTTATCAATGGAGTCAGCTCAATCAGCATCAGGGTATCCTTCAATTGTAACCTCAAGTTTTTTCTTGAATGTAAAACCTTTTCCTGATGATCTTTTATAACATAAAATTCTATTTATCGCATTAGAATAGGATGTGGTGGGAGCATGCATGAATTGACTCCCTATATTTACAACATATGTTATATTTGGTCTAGTAAGGGTAAGTTAGATCAATTTTCCCACCAATCTTTGATACCTTTCCTTTGATGCATCATCAAGAAGCTCGATGTTCTCTTTATTTAGTTTATATTTTCCTTAATGGGGTTAGCAATAGGCATGCATCCTAACATTCCACAATCCTTCCATAAGTTCGGAGCATATTTATGTTGACTTAGAGACATACCTCCTAGAGGTTGAGCCATCTCAATACCTAGGAAGTACTTTAACTTCCCCAAACCCTTCAATTGAAATTTAGTTACGAGTGTTTTCTTTATCCTGAAAAGTCCCCTTCGTCATCCCTTGTAAGGATCTTGTCGTCTACATACACTAAAAGAACATATCTTTTTCACAATTCTTGTTTATATACAGAGGGTGGTCTCCATTCACTTGGCCCAAGCTCTTGGTGATTGCTTTAATCCATACAAAGTTCTTTTTAGTTTATAGAACTTCTCACCCTTATCGAACCCAGGCGACATCTTCATATACACTTCTTCTTTAATATCACCATCAAAGAAAGCATTTTCACATCTAATTGATACATTTTTCATGAAAAACGAGTTGCTAGGCAAATAACAACTCAAACCATATTTATCTTGACAACATGAGCAAAGGTCTCAAGGAAGTCAATCCCATATTTCTGATTGTATCCTTTAGTAACAAGGCAAGCTTTGAATCTGTCACGGTCTTGTTAGTATCATATTAATTGTGTAGACCCATTTAGAGTCAACAAGGTGGGAGTATCAATAATATCCTAAGTATTATTTTTTATCAAGGTATCCATTTCTTTCTTCATGTGATTCATCATAATTAATTAAAATTTGAACATGATACGGAGGAGCACATACGTGACATCTGTGGTATTCCGTCAAGCCGAATGGTTTTGTCGCTAGCATTGACCTATTTCAGATCTTTTTTGGCTTCATCAATATTTTCGGGAACATGATGAGCATCGAGAGAGTTAATATTACATCTACATCTGGATCACATTTTGGAGTAAGAAACAAAGTCTTCCAATGGATACTGAGTAGAGGTGCGAACAATTTTAGTGCCTTTCTCATAGGAATGGAATGATGATTCGATAAATTGTCATCATTATAAGAATGAATATTAAAAGGAAGAGGAGTAGTTGCAAAGTTCTAATTTCCTAGATCACATGATGAGAGGCTGGCATCATGGTCTGATGAAAGGTTGACATTATGGTTTGGTTTCATCTCTTCCATAGTATCCACCGCATTATCCGATTCTTTTCGTATGTTATATATTTGTCGAAATCTTCCTCTGTCCCCACTATATTTTCTCTATTTAGCTCACTGCCCTCCCCTATATAGATAGTCTCTTGTATTTCACCAAGATAGTAAATCCCATTTTCATTGTTCTCGACATATGTACTCATATACTCCCCCTGAAGATAATTCATAGGGAAGTGGGACTCACTCAAATAAAGCGGCATGCTTGCTTACTAAAGGTGATGTGCCACTGGGTCATAACATTTGTATCCTTTTAGTGTACCAGAATAGCCAAGAAAGATGCACTTTGTGGCCCTTGGATCTAACTTTCTCCAACCTTATCAAGAGTTATAAAGAAAATAGACACATTTAAAAACATGTGGGTCCAAGTCGAAAGGAGAAGCATTCGGATGGATGACATAGAAAGGAGTTCTCTTCCAATAACGACATAAGGTGTTCTATTGATTAGATAAGTAACAATCAAAACAGCTTCTCCCCAAAAATTCTTTGGCACATTCCGTTGGAGCATGACTGCTCTGGTGACATTAAACAAGTGGTGGTTCTTCCTTTCAACAATCTCATTCTATTGTGGTGTGTAACTACATGAGGTTTCATGAATGATACCCTTCTCGTTAAGAAAAATATATAGGGATTTTTCTTGGTACTCCTTGGCATTATCGGTCCTGAGCATTCTTATTCTCGTTGCATACTGAGTGCTAATCATATTTATAAAGTTCTTTACAACAACATGAACTTCACTTCTATGTTTTAAAAGGTACACATAAGTACTCTGTGAAAAATCATCAATGAAAGTGATATAGTACAAGTGATCACCTATGCTCTTCACACTTGATAGACCCCAAACATAAGAATGCACTAACTCGAATGCATAAGTAAATTTAGTGCATGTCTGCTATACAAACCTCACATTTCAAATTATCCTCTGACAATCCAGAGGAAATCTCAGGCATCAACATCTGTAAAGAAAAAAATTGATATGGTCAAGACGTTCATGCCACTTTCGTACTAAAGTGGAGTTGTCCTTTTCAAGATGATTTTTCATCACAGGGGTAAGGGCCTGGCCAACTCGAGCTGGAAGACGATATAAGTCATGCTCAACTAATCCAATTCCAATCTTCTTGCCTATCTGCAAATCTTCTAGAACACATGACTTGCAATAAAAAAATCAACTTGCATTCCAACTCTTTAGTAATCTTACCGACTGATAAAAGATATATTAAGAAATCAGGGACATGAAGCACATCAGTGAGGAGGAAATGATCAACAACAAAATTTATTCTTTTTTTTCTCTTCAATGGTAACTTTCTCTCTTCCGGTGATAACTTATAATCATGAAACATTCTCGGATCATCTGTCATGTGATCGGACATGCCACTATCAATAATCCAGCCAGCTATGTAGAGCAAGTATTATTAGTTATCTTTGTATTAAGAGCTGAACTAATGTTTGTCAGCTGCAAAGAACCAAATACTTTCGTAAATGATTCCTTCAAGAAGGATTGTAACTCCACATTGGTATCCTTTTCGAAATCAGATTCTCTGGATGCTCCAAGCACCATAATGTCATTCACCAGCAAATTTCTGCCTTTTAGACTTTTACTATCTCTCACTAACATTCATTCAGATACCTTGAGTTCAATACCAACAGCAGAGCACTCTTGCATATCATCAAACACCTGGTACGTACAACTACACAGTCGATAGTTCTTGCAACAAACAAGGAGCAAAAAGCACCCCAATATTCCTCAGGGGTTTAGCCCATACCACAACTGCTCTTCAACAAGAGGGAACTAACCTCAAGGAGTATAAAAGCATGCCCCAACAAGATCCACGAGTCTCTTACAAACAGTCAAGGCCAAAATGTATAAATCTGTCACACGGTCTGAAAATCAGTCTTGTGATCTGAACATAGAAAAAAGATCAGTCTTGCGGTCACCAACAAGAAAAAAATCAGTCATGCGGTCTGAAACAAAAGCAACGGTCGAGGCTCCCGCATGTAGAAAAACAAGCAATCACATTCTGGAGGTCACGATCTTCGATCTGAAACAATCCCCTGCTGTCTGGAGTTCTATGATATGGCCATGAACACTAGGCAATCTGCCACCATGAGAACATATCTGGGCATGGTCTGCAGTAGGGAACATGAACCAGATGTGAATACAGAGATTTAACTTGCACAACTCTGATCTGAGCACAACGAGGGTATAGCATGAGCACTGGTCAGATGGCGATCTGATATGTGCTATCTGAGCCTGATCTGGTGCATGATATTCATGATCTGATTTCAGATCTGTGATCTGAACTGGCGTAGAAATCTGCAACCTGATCTGGACGAGCACAAAAGGACGCGTTGCGGAAGGCTTACACATGACAATCTGAATTGATCATAGCTTTGATACTATGTTAGAGGCAAACAAACAAAACACACACAGAAATGGAGGCAAGGATTTACATGGAAAACTCTATGGAGAGGGAAAAACTACGGAGGCGCACAATCCCTAATCTCCCTCACTAGAGATTAGGGCTCTCTTCACTAGAACTTAATTCCAATGGACAGTCGCTTATCCTAAGATCTGCTTACCCATATAAGCAGAGAAAAATTCGCCTATGCCCCCATCTCTGATTGTTTTTCACCCTATACGGCGAGGAATTTTTTTTAGTTAAGTACCCTATGGGAGCCGCCTTTTAAGAAGGCGTCTTCCACTTAGCAAAAGCCGCCTTCTCAAGAGGCGGGTTCCAAGCAAAAGCCACCTCCTCAAAAGGCGGCTTCGGCTTGATATTAGACAGGAAGTGCGGCTCGTCGCCCCCACACTTCCAGAAAGCATTGACCTCCTCCCAGCGCGCGCCGCCCGTTGCCCCAAAGCTCCGCCTCCGTCGCCTCCTCCGCCGCTGTCGCCTCTTCCATCGGACGAATCCTCCTTCGTCCACTCGTGCGCTACGTAGGTAATCTTCACACATCATCGGGTTTGTCAACAATGATCTAAGATGAGCCCTTCATCCATATTAGTAACCCTATTTCAAGATTGTGTATAATGTGTTCGTCTCTCTCTACATATAGGATGTCCATGGATATTTTGTGCTTTTGTCACTTCGGAGGAACGATTATAACTTCCGAGAAGGACACAACTTATCAAGGTGGTCGTATGAAACCAATGAAGATAGCTCTGAACATGAAGTTTGATGTCTTATTGGAGAAGATCGTGTCGTTGTTCCGTCTCGACCGTAGATGACATAAAAGATGTTGTTCACTATGCAGGAATGATGGGTTCATCATATCGTCCAATTTATATGTAACCCATCAAGAGGAGTAATCACCGAATGTCACCCGAGCCTCTACACTAGTCACCCGAGCATCTTCACCTTTAACTCGTGCTCATGGTGTTGCTACCTTTGATATGAATGACACAATTACTCAGGAAATTGACCACGTGAGTACCGATGAAGAGTTAGATTTGAATGACATGGAAGATGAAATGGAGAATGCTGAGGAATCTGAGAAACACATTGTGTCTGATATACCATTCTATAATGTCTGTGGTGGTGATGGCTATGTAAGAAATGACGAGGATGCCTACGATGCTGGGGAGGGACTTAGTCTTGCATAGGAGTTGAGGAACGGGATGACCTTTAAATCAAAGGCTGACTTGGTCTACTCTGTCAAGATGTTTCACATCAAACGACATTACAATTTTCATGTGCACGAGTCAGATAAGTCGGTTTGGGTTGTCTACTGCAACGAGAAAGAGAGAGGTTGTAAATGGCGTTTGCGAGGTCACCGGCGTCCACGAGATGGTCAATTTGTGATTTCTAAGGTGGATGCACCCTACACTTGTTTGCATCGTGTAGCTAATCAAGATCATCCTCAACTTGATTGCAATTTCATGGCCCAGAAGTTTCTTAACCAGATAAAAATTTCCCCATCCGTAAGAGTCGCAGTTTTACAGGGCATGATTTCTAAGGATTATGGCTACATGGTCAGTCACAGAAGGGTCTGGGATGCTAGACGCAAAGGAATAGATATTGTCCATGGGACTGGGCCAAGTCCTACAATGAATTACCATACCTTTTCAAGGCATTTGAAACTTCTATTCCAGGTACTGTTACAGATTTGGATACTACGGCTGTTGATTCTGGCTTAGTGTTCGAGAGGGCCTTCTAGGCTTTTGGACCTTGTATCAATGCCTTCAGGTACTGTAAGCCTGTAGTTATTGTTGATAGGACCTACATGTACGGAAGGTACAAGCAGAAGATTCTTATTGCATGTGGATGTGATGCTGCCAATCACATTGTTCCTCTAGCTTTTGCATTTGTCAACGAGGAAGATGAACTCAGTTGGGCGTGATTCTTGTAGAGGTTGCGAGTTCATGTTTTTAAGGATCGTCCAGGGCCTATTTGTTTGTTATCTGATCGTGCACCTGGTATTCGTGCAGCCCTACGTAATGATGTTGTTCAGTTTCATCCTCCATATGTGTATTGGAGGTTTTGCCTACGTCACGTTGCGAGCAACTTCAACGACGTTCACAAGAATCAAATGATGAAGAAAATGACAAAGCGGGCCGGTAGTGTGTACTCTCAGTCCAAGTAGATTATTTTTCCTGACAAGTCAGGGAACGAGGTGTCCTTGATTTACTTACCACTTTTGGAGGACTTATCAGCGTGTGGAGCTTATAGTTGGAGATCTGTGTGTTTAGCTTACCTTTACAGAAACATGTGTGTGGCATCGAGGTCGGAAGCAGTAGAGATTGGTGTCTCTCTTATCCTCCTATAGCTATGGTCCTGGGAGCGATTTCCCTCACATAGTGCATGTGGTACATAGGCGACCGTTGTGGCACGGTAGTCCATTAGGTTGTCACTGGAGAGCAGAGTTTGACTTCACATCAGAGCCTACACATGTTGTACGACCTTACAGGGATGGTTTTGATCTCCAGACTCCTGATCAGGTAACGAATTAACTAGCATTTACAACCTTATTTACAGTTCTGGGTAACACTACTTATGTGACAGGTTATATGGTTACCATACACCGTTGAGATTGTGAGTTCTCTCCCTCCATATTACCTAGACGGACAGGATCTATACACTGCTAGAGTACCTCTTGTTCATTTTTGCATCGTGGAGTTGTATGTGCCCGACAGAGTCCTACGCCAATTCAGTGCGGTCTCGGATATCCCAGGCCAGTGCGACACATCAACGCATCTTCACAGCATTGATCTTCGAGGGAAGATGTCGGTCGATTGGGTACAGTTCCATGCAAACTATGTACAGATGTGGAACTATCGACATGATTATGTGTTGTCTACCACACCAATTGGCCACGGAGGTGATGATGTATTTGGAGATTACATGGCGTGGTACAACCGCATCACACGACGGTTTATAGGGAGACATGGATGCGTACTCGATATGGTGATATGTTAGCGTTACTTCAGTTGAGAACGTCTCATTTTTCTGTAGTGGATATATTGTCATATTTTTTTCATTTTGCAGGTGACACGATTAGATGAGATTGTTCATCTTGTGGGACCTAACGAGGATGTGATCCGATTGGTGACAGACACTCGACGCCTTCTCAATGACTCCATCCAGCGACAATTCAGAGATGGACTCCAAGATGATGAAGAAGAGGAGGAGGGAAGACCGACCGAGGGTACATCTTCACAGAGATATGGACGTGGTAGAGGACATGGACCTGTACGCAGAACACGAGGAGGACGAGCACATCCCCATGTCGAGGACGTACAAGCTTCGGGGGTGGAATATCAAACTTCTAATGTTGAACGCGAGTCTGATAGAATACAAGAAACTCCACCTGCACCGATGAGAGAGAGGCCACAGACCGAGCCTGGACCATCGCATCCCCACTCACCATTACCTCCTTTGGACTATGATGTAGTGGTTGATGAAGAATTCTCGCAAATTGAGCATATTGATCGTGACAATCGATTGTCTTCATTTTCAGATGAGCCAACTACGACACTTCCTCACGAAGCACCTGCACAGCGTCAATATGTTCGAAGGAGGCGACGCATGTGATGTTAGGACTTGTTATTGTGTTAATGTTGTCTTTCTGGGGTTCATATGAGTGTAGATTGTTGTTTGAACTTTTTTTTATTATGCTTGTTGTACCTTGTTTGTGTAAATATTGTAACTCTTGAACCTCGTTACTTTTATTAAAACCTAAGCGTTTCTATTGAATTTAGCATTTATGTAATGTAGCATTTATGATTTATGTAATTTTTAAAGATCCAAATGTTGCATAGATAGCTTGAAAAACAACAAGCCACATAAAACTGTGGCTTGCTGTTTTGTGGCACTTGGAGCCGCATTTACAAGAGGCAGCTTTGGTGCAAAGCCGCCTCTTGAGAAGGCGGCTTTTGCTAAGTGGAAGCCGCTTTCTCAAAAGGCGGCTCCCATACGGTAGTTAACTAAAAAAATTCCTCGCCGTATAGGGTGAAAAACAATCAGAGATGGGGACATAGGCGGATTTTTCTCCATATAAGCACAATAACTTAACAAAGCAAATAAGTGTAAATTTGATTCAATAGTTATAATGGAATATAAAGAGTTGGAGGCAGCTACAAAATACTTAAGACAAGAAACTGAGCAGCTGTGCATCATTGATGTGTGCACTTCCAGCAAAAGTTGCCCAGGAAAGTTCCGGGCATAATAAAAAACCCAGCAAAATAGAAATCTTCAGCTAGATATACTTCCAATTCATTACTCTTCAAACCCAGCTTGGTCTTTACAAAAGTTTGATTAAAGAAAATTGCAATAAGCTGCTACAAGAATGGAGATATATACTATTAACAGAAGAAGAGAATTATCTGATGTGCACATCAAAAAAGATCACCAAGGAAAAATTTATGCATCTAAAGTAAAAATAACTTAAACCCAGCCAACAACAGGATCCACCGGACACCTATAAATCTTGCCATATCCGCTCCAACGGGACCTTGCATCAAAAGCAAAGAATACTTTAGACAGATATCAGTAAGTAATGCAAAGAGAATCCCAACAAATAGAGGGACTTGGCTGTTGTGCAAGCAACATTGAATTTTGACATCTACAATGAAACCGGTCACAGATTCATCCAGGCAATCAATACTTCCAACAATTGTGCTGGCCAAAGGCAAAGATGGAGTTCATATCAAGCTCCCTTTTCAGCACTTTCATAGATCAGTTAGCACCGAAGAACCAATAACTGGAAACCATATATAATATATTATTAACAGAGCCAGATAATGCAATACAATATGATATACAACAACAACAAAGTCTTTTCCCACAATTAAGTAGGGTTGGCTACATGAGTTCTTCGCCTCCATTCAGATCTATCTTGGGTCAATCCCGAGCTTATATCCATAAAACTAAGATCCCTTCGTATAGTTTCTTTCCAACACTTCTTGGGTCGTCGTCGCCCTCTCTTTACCGGCTCAACATCCCAACACTCGCATCTCCTAACTGGTGCATCAGCTGATCTTCTTTGCAAATGACCAAACTATCTGAAGCGCTTTTCTCGCATCTTATCCTCGATCGGAGCTACACAAACTTTCTTTCTGATTGCATCATTCTGAATCCGATGTTTACATGTGTGTCCACACATCCACCTTAGCATTTTCATTTCTGCTACAGTCATTCTCTGCACATGTCTATGATTCACATGCCAACATTCAGATCAATAGAGCAAAGCAGGTCTCGCAACAACTTTGTAAAACTTTCCTTTGATTTTTAAAGGAATTTTCTTATCATAGAGAACAACAGAGGTGTGACGCCCTGCCCCGCAGGGAGGACGTCGGACCTATCTCCCTAGGATCCAGATACTCATCAATAGCCACATTCATACATTATGATTAACATTCAGAATGACAGGAAAAGTAAAGAATAAAAATGTACCAATGACATTTATATATTCGTGGTTCCCAAAACATCATAAATTTGTAATAGAGTTCACAATATTTTATTACATGACTAGCACTTAAAATTGTAGAAGCTATAAAAGTATAACAACAAGTATATTTCTACAAGTGAAACTGTACCCAGAGTCTGGTACAAAATTCAGAAGCTCAAGTCATTATTGCTGCTCAATGACCTGCAAACTTGGATGGGTTTCCAAAGAAGTACGTATGAGCAAAAAGCTCAATACAGCTAAAACAAGCTAACACTAAACTAAGAGAAGAAAAAAAGAGTAAAGAGAGGGATGTTCATGTTCCATTATTATTATTGTAATTTATGTTTATTATCCTGACCATTTGTAAACAGGTTATTAGAAGTTACATATGATCTACTACTTGTACTCTATAAGTGCTGATGTTATTATCCATATCATGAGTTCATAATTGTACATCTATCTGCATGTATGGTTTGGGATCATTATATACATAGAAGCACATAGGTATACTCTTCAAAGCATCTTTTCATCATTTAGTTGTTGAGCTCAAACAAAAAAAACATCATCCTAACAATTACATCATATACAAAAAAACATCATTAGCATAAATTTCACATATGCACATAACATTAACAAAACTTACACATATATCCATAACAATAACAAAATTGCATATATGCACATAACATTAACATATATTTCACATATGTCTATGGCATTTTTCATGTTTAGAGTGTTCTTGATTGTTAATTCTTAGGCGGCTTTGATAGTTTATCGCCGACACAAGCGGTCAATAAACAACACATAACATGACAGTGTAGCTACAACTGTAGAGGACTTCTCTTTTGCCTCACGTCCCCTAAAGGCGTTTGCCCTTTAGGCCCATATGACCCCTTAATTCGAGTCGGTGACAGCAACTTATTGTCAACTTCTTATGACTTGATAGCTTCAATAATTACCATTCATTATCAACATCAGGTAATTAACATTTTTATTACCAACACAAATTAATAAATACTTTTATTATTAACTCATTGAAGGTAAGTAATCGAATACACATATTTCCTTAACTTCATTATGAATTTATGGCTTTATTATCGTATTTAACCAGGTGAGGCGGTACATACATATAATCATAGGTACAATGTTTCATCGTATTTTTTCATATATAATTATGCTGTAGATCATACATCAAGTATACAATCTACCATAGCATGATATACCCATTGCTGTTTACACGCTATATACACATATAACACATTCCATAGAGATGGAATTGTTTCCTTGTTAATCAGTACAATCGTACAATAGAATATGAAACATAATAACATTGGGTAGTTCCTATGCGTTATTATATTAAGGCAACATTCTAAAATTCTTAGTGTTATATAATCACGATAAATGCTGTAAAAACTCAATATCTTATTTACGTTATAAACATATGTTTTCATTCTTAAAGGCCAAACCAGAACAACACGATGGGTAATATCATGACAATACTATATTATACTGATTTTTGATGCATATACGAAACCTAAAAGTATGTAGGTTAGAAATTCTCTCTTACAAAAACCAGTTGACTCGTATTGTAATATGAAACATATACGCTACCAATCTCACGAGGGTCGACAAATTTGGAAAGCATTTTCTTATACTAGTTATAAAGACTACGATAACAGGAAGATCTTAGCATCCTTTTAATCATAATACTATAAACTATTCTCCACGATGAAGATCCATGCACGTATAAAGGTTATGATCATTAGACAACTTTTCCAGGCAATGCACATGAAGAATTGAAATGCCACAAAATAATCTTATTAATCCATTCATGTTCAGGAGATGTTACGGTAAGACAACAATCACCTTCTAACAATAATATCTAACATTATTCTCTGATATCATGCACGCTGTGACCATAAAAAGTGTGGATTCGAGGGTTCGACACATAGATATATAAGTCATAAATATAAATCAAGGATCAACACAAAACGTCACTTAACGGTCCTATGTGTTCGACATATACCTCAATGAGACGTGAAATCCACCCACAACGATTACTCCTATATGAACCTTTATCGACCACGTCTTGGTCCTCCTATTTCGTCGGATCAAGACTTCGATGTCGACGAAGAACGTTGTTGTTTCCAGATTCAAGAACGACACAACGAAATATGTCGCCAGCAACCTCTCTCTCTATTCCTCTTTCTCTCTCTCTAGAAATCTCTCTCTCTCTCACGTGTATGCAAGATATGTGGGAGATTGTTGGAGAAACTTCATGCCCTTTTTAAAGGCAGCATCAATGAGATAATTAACAATAATAACAGGATTTAATTAAAGAATAATTGTGAAGATTGTTTACTAATTTATTATCTCTTTCTTATTAATATTAATACTGTTATTTCATTATCTTATAAAAAGATGATGTTGGAATTCATTGTCATCTTTTTTTAAAATTTATCATTATCTTAAGAAAAATCAATCCATTACATTTTAGATCGAAGCTTGATCAGTAAAGTTGGATCGTTGTCAATGTCGTATGCATGAAGCGATAATCATGATTAAATAGATCATTGACAGAGATAATGTTGTTACCCTTGGATACGCTTATGTGGAGGCCCATTTGATAACAACAAAAACACCATGAAGTGGTACATACTAGATCTTAAGCTTTGTGTTTCATTTTGTCTACAAGTGAAGCTTTCATAGAAGATGATCTTTCAGTTACTTGAAGAAGATTCAAATCCCCCGCAGATCTGTTCCAAACCACATTGGATTGATAGGGGAATGAACAAACCATGACCTCATACCAAGAACTTGGAAGCGATAAAATATCAAAGAAGGAAAAATACTCTCAATTGGGCCACGTGAGTACAAAGATGGTTTTATTCGAGATGAAAAAATAACAAGTATCAAATCAGCTATAAATCATCCTTTGATAAGTGTTCCAAGGAGAAGGATATGACCAAAAAAACAAAACATGAAAAGTATGTGGGTTTGAATATTCAAAAACTTTTTAATATGAATCTTTTTATGATTTTTACATTTATAAGTATTTAATGTTATTTGCATATATAATATAGATATACTAGTTATACGTATTTTTATTTACTTTAGGTATTTGTATGTGATTTCTATATAACTTAAGGCATAAAAGAACACGAAAATTGAATTTAATTTACTATGAAAATACATATTGTTAAATATGAATTATACAAGACAAGAGAGTAGATATTTCACATTTCAGATATGTTAAAAAATAAACATGCAGAAGCATAACATGGAAAAGGAATAAAGAACAACAAGAACAACGGGATTTAACATGGAACCCTTCTCCGTGAAGAGCGGGATGAAACCACGAGAGAAGCCCTCAAAGGGGCATGTTATGCATTGCACTTTCTCATCTGATACAAGAGGTCTGGGGCTCCTTATATATCCTCCACAGAGCCTCCAAGTCCCACCATTGGTATACGTGGGACTAAACTCTTAGATGGGGTAAATGGATCCTGGAGAGATCCATTTACCCATCTTCCATACATATGGCGCACGACCAAATACTCCAACACTCTCCCTATAGTTGGAGCATGCAATGCTCAGCTTGGATAAATAGAAAGAAACTCAACTCACGCTACAAGACACTATGGACAACATCAACCTAACGTTCACAACTGCTATTATCGAGGACGTTGCTTCTCATGTCGTGCGGGTGAGGAGGATGAACGGGTTGGAGTGTGAGTCTACTGAATCTCCTCATTGGAGAGCATGTGCTCTGAACTGCGCCTGTCAGAGTCACTGCAACTAAAAACGAGTCTCCTCGTCGGAGTACTCTAGCCCGCCACAACATGTGGACAACTGTTCCATCTCTAAAAAGGGCCGAACTGAAAAAGGTTGTGGAAGTGCAAACCTCATCGGAGTCCACGGTCGCTGGAGAATAGAGTATGAAAATCTCCTCGTCGGAGAACCGAGTCTCTCCCATCTGGCACAAAGAATGGTACACTACTCTAGAGTACCTATGATACCACATAAAAACCCTTGCCCACGTGGCATAGGGAATGTCCTCTACTCTGGAGTCCCTATGGCTCACATGAAAACTCTGGCTGAAATAACAAGAATGGATGGGGCCTCCAATAATGATGGCAAACATGTGCTCATCTGAAAAGATCGCATACATGTGAGTGTCTAAAACTGGAGACTCGGAACCAATCGTCGAGTCTAAACAACTGATGCAGATTCTGGAAAACCTGAACTGGCCTGGAATCTGGAGATCTAACATCTGAAACATCTGAATAGACCTGTGACTCTACATAATACTCCCCCTTTCTCCCACACTTGTCGGATAACAGAGACGTCGACAAAGTTGGGAGAAGACAAGATATTGGGGAAAACATGAACATTATCAAAACATTCCTTGCAGTTTTTTGTCATTTTTTTAAATAGCAGCCAATTTTTTTATAAGTCGTTCCATCATTTTTTACAACTAAGTCGTTGACATTTTTTACTGCCCTTCTTTTCTTCTTCTTTTCTTTTTTTCTTTTTTTTTTGCAATTTGCGTAAGGCTTTTCTTTATATGCGCCCCCTTTTTTTTATAAACAATAACCTTTTTTATCTGCCCTCTCTTTCTTTCATTATTTTTTTATTCGGCCTTTTATCTTTTTAAAACTCACTCTCCCTTCCCTTTCTAATATCGACCCACATGGGCTCTACAGTAATAATACAAATATTATATATATGGAGCCCTAGGGTTCCCCCATACGGGAAACCATCTTGACAACCCCTCCCCGATGGGGGTTTCATGCCGCCAATCTAGAAGACATTGTGTGCCGGATTTCGTGAGGAAGATGAGGGTTGCGGCCTGCGGCTGATCTGGAGGTTGCGGTTGGGGTTCACGCAAAAGAGGAAGCAGCATGAGCGGCCTTGTGTCTCCTGGGATCCGGAGGAAGGCGCGCATGAGGAAGGGCTCCGCCTGGAAAGTAGGTGCGCTGCCTAGAAGGTGCACGTCGATGGGGCTGCGCGTGAGGGGTTTCATCGGAGCACGCACACGGAGGAGATCTGGGAATCACATGGGGAAATCGTGTGGGGCAGTGGTCGGGGCTCGCACGTGCTTTGCACAAGGAGGAGGATTGTCGCATCTATTGCGACCCTGGTTTTCGCCGATGGCCTGGGAGGCAACGATGGAGGTGCATGTGCCTGTGCACAATAAGTTCCTTTGACTTGGAGTCGGGAATGCGGAAGCATCTCGCGTGGAGGAGACTGCCTGGGTGAGCGACGTGGGATTTTGTCGTGCGAGATGGGATATCGAACCTACAGTTTTCTGGAGGAGAAACGGGGTTGCGCCGCCTTTGCGAGATCACGTGGCAGCTGGAGCGTGGACAGAAGGAGCACCACATCCACATGGATAGAATATCAAATCTAGGGTTCAAAATAAGCATGGACAAATTTCGAACATGTTGTTGATGCAGATCTGGAACGAACAAGTGATGATAGAAGATGGGGCTGAAGGATGGCGGTGAACCAAGAATATAGCGGAACCCATCTTGACGATGAACAACTGAACTTCACGAGCAAAATGCACCATAAAAAAACCCTTTTGACGATCTTCAAGAACAAGCATGATTAGGGTTTCCAATGAAACACTAGAATATAAACTGGAGATCCTCCTTGATGAATCACAACTCTCGAATATACAAATAGTTTTCCAAATCGAATCTCGAATAACAACAAAGAACTTAAAAAAACCTCGAGAAACGACTCGCGCTGATACCATGTTAGAAAATAAACATGCGGAAGCGTAATATGGAAAAGGAATAAAGAACAATAAGAACAACGAGATTTAACGTGGAACCGTACTACGTGAGGAGCGGGATAAAACCAGGGAGAAGTCCTCAAAGGGGCATGTTATGCATTGCACTTTCTCATCTGATACGGGAGGTCTGGGGCTCCTTATATAGCCTCCACAGAGCCTCCAAGTCCCACCACTGGTAGATGTGTGACTAAACTCTTGGGTGGGGTAAATGGATCTTGGAGAGATCCATTTACCCATCTCCCATACATATGGCGCACAACCAAATACTCCAACAAGATATAATAAGAAAAAAAAGTCATATATGCATAAGGATGATAATGGTCAGATATGGATATGAAAAGAGCTACTATATCCTTATCCTTTTTAAAATTTGGATACGAATATGAATATCACACAAATGTATAAAATTTAAAATCAAATCATCAACATATGAATACAGATGCAAACAAGTAATGATAATTCGAATACAGATATTTAAGAAATAATACAAATTAATATTATACATGCCCAAATTTACTTAAAAGGTGCACACATTTTATGTTCGTAATAATTTCCAATATATAAAGAGTATATTAAATAATTTAGTAATGAGTATGTGCATAAAAAATAACTAAATAATAAAAAACATAATGATATAACTAAATAATAAAAGAAAGTTTACCAAGCTTACTTTTATGTGTATCATATAAGTATGGTATCATACAGAATTTGAATATTCGTATTGTTTTTCATATTCTTATTCATTTATGTATCTTTCAAAAAATGAATATTTGTATTCGTATCCCAAAATTTTGAACATTCGCATTCTCATTCTTATTCGTCAAAATTGAGGATATTATATTGGGTAAATTACAATTTGGGTCCCTGTCTATAGGTTCGATCCCATAATGGGTCCCCATATTTAAATTGTAACGATTTAGGTCCCAGAGCCATTAACGTAATAAGCTTTTTGGGGTTGATGACGAATATGATATTGTTTAAAAGTTAGAACCCAACCCCCATTCCCTTCCTGACAAGGGCATATTCGTCATGAACCCCAAAATTTCCATTTCATAAGCGGTTTGGGGACCCGAATCGTTACAATTTACCCTATTATATTTGTATTTGTATCCATGTTCGTCGAATGTTGAACATTTGTATTTGTATTCACATTAGTATTTGCTTGATATGAGAAAAATGTCATCCCTATCCTTTATTTGACGAATACAGATTCAGACGGATATGAATATATTTGTATTCGTTTCCATCCTTATATATGCACCACTAGCATCTCTGATCAGATAAAATAGGCTAATGGATCCTTAAAAAACTAGTTGTATTTAATTTAATGCATTTATATTTAGATTTGGTAAACCTGTATAATTGTATTGGGTAAACAAATTGGTTTCTAATGGAAAGATAATAGAGTTGGAGGGAAAGTTGGAAATTCCAAAATTTCAAAACAAAAGATGATTTGTATGGAGTCTTCGTACCACATCTAGTAGCGCTAAAACTTTGGTAGACTTATTGAGTTCTTATTTCAAGCTCTTGTAGCAATAGTAGAGAGAGGAATGGAGGGTCATGCACGCCCGCTCCGCTCTGTCTCCAGCTCGGGTTTGGGAGAGTCAATTCTGATCTCAATACTTTTGCTGCAGGTTTTAATTGATATATTTAAATAAATTAATCGGCCGAATTAATTTAAAATATGTCCATTGATGGAATGTAAATGAACACCGTCAGATATGTTGTTTTGAGATCGGATTTAATGCATGTTTAATGGGCGGTTACCGATCTCAAAGGGGCCCAGTGTCACCTAATAAGTAGACAACCCTAGATTTGATTTTCTTCTCACACAAGAAATCTTTCTCTCGCTCTCTTTGTTCTTCCACTGTGAAGTTCTTCTATTCTCATCTCTCAGCTGCAATTTTTAGAGGTACTTCTGAGGATGACCTCATCGGTATGCGTAGATGATCGTGTTGTCGTATGTTGGGAGTGGATTGTTAGTACCCTGCAAATTGGTATTTAGGGGTGATATCCTCTCTAAACACAGTCCTTCATGGACGCTTCGATGATCTCTTCTTTAAGTTATTTACTGTTTTTTTGTTGTAATTTGTTTATAGCTTTACCATTCCTGGATATTGCCCTAATACATTGTATTGCATATTGACTCAATTCCTATTTGCATATTGTAATTGGTATTTGACTCGGAAGTGTATGATTATACTTATGTTAATCTATGATGCATTATTAGTGATTCATATTGATCTGGGTAATCATTGTTTATTGCTTATCATGTTGATCATAATCGCATCAATCTTAGAGAGGATATCATTAATCGTATTAAAAATATGCCAGCTACAATGTTTAAATTAAGGGTGGATATGATTGGGGTTCCTATAAAAATTGGTAGATTGTATTTTAAGCATTAGTAACAATGCATGAAAATCTTGTAAACCATCAAAAGGTTGCACTCAATGCTTTAAATTGAATGCCCTATGGTGGAAAGGAAAAACCCTCACCCCATAGCCAGAAGGTGCAATCTGCATAGAAGGAACGTGACCTTATATGTCATGATTGTACCTTGGATGCTTTGTCCAACATGTTGTTTGACATGTATTGTTCGTCTACACAAACTGCGAAGGGACTATAGGAAGAATTGGACATGAAGTATAACATTGAGGATGTCAATATACAGAAATATTTCATCGTAAAGTTCTTAAAGTTTTCTGTGGTCGAGGGGAAGTGTGTTTCTGAACATGCAAATTTCAACTCCTACTCCATGATTTAGAAGATGTCGAAATGAAACTTCCGGACAAATTTCAAGTCATGTACATCATAGAAAAATTCCCCACATCTAGAGAAGACCTCAATATAAATTTTAAACGTAGAAAGGAAAATTTTCTATGGATGACTTGATGATGGAAATCTCCAAAGAGGAGGAAGATATGAAGGAAAAGCATGTGATTCATGTTGACATTTAGTAAAAGTTTAACTTTATGACCTCAAAGGGTAAAGAGAAAAGGCTAAATGCTAGTAACAACAATAAAATAAAGGTTTTCTAGCAGATGTGCCGCTCCAAGATATAGAAATATCAATTATGCCTCTTCCTTTTTGACAATATTAGTTGTGCCCCAGACTTCTTGTCATTCTATCACTTGTGCCCCTCAGATTAGTTGTCGTCCATCCCCAAAGCAAACAGATGTTAACTTTGGGTACACAAGTGGAAATAAATTTTTTTTAAAAAAGGGATGAGAGGTCTTTCTTGACCCTTCTCACCCTCTCCCTCCTCCCTCCCCTCCTCCTCCTCAGGGTGGCCATCTCCTCCCTCCCTCCCCTCCTCCTCCCCAGGCCGATCTCCTCCTCCCTCCCATCCTCCTCCTCCCAAGGTTGACCTCCTCCTCCCTCCCTCCCCTCCTCCTCCCTAGGCTGACCTCCTTCCTCCCCACCTCTCCTCTGCCCTTAGCCTCTCCCCTCCTCTGCATCCCCCTCTCCTCCGCCCCCAACCTTCCCCCATTACCTCCCTTAGCCTCCCCCTCCTCGTCCTCCCCCTTTCCTCCTTCCCTAACCTCCCCATCCTCCGCCTCCCCCTCTCCTCCATCCCCCTCCCCCTCTCCTCCTCCCCCAACCTCCCCCTCCTTTGCCCCATCCTCTCCTCCGCCCCCAACCTCCCCTCCTCCACCCCGTCCTCACCTCCTCCCCCAGCCTCCCCTCCTCTGCCTCCCCAGTTCTGCACCCTGCCTCCCTAGGCTGACCTTCTCCTTCCCCTCCTCCATCACCTCCATCACCTCCACCACCACCACCACTACCGCCACCACCACATCCGCTGTCTCCTATATTCTTTCCACATGTCTATCAGAGAAGGCCTCCGGCTCAGGCGCCTCCTCAATCACCCAGCACACCTGAGGTATGTCTTGATCATTTGAGTTCTTCTGATGGCACGGGTGATTTGATTGCACAGAATGAGCTTCAGGGTGTCGATGATACTTCTACGCCCAATATTGATGATTTAGATATCCCTATTGCACTCCGGAGGCAGAAGCGAGCTCGTACGATGAACCCCAAATATGGGGTGGACTTTGGTTTCATGTTTCCTTGGAACGTCTATCCAAGGACTTTCAACATTTTGTTGTGGGCTTGTCTGCTGTACAGATACCGCGCTCGTATCAGGAGGCCCTGCAGAGTAGCCAATGGCGTTTGGCCATGGAGGAAGAGATGGCAGCATTACAATGGCGTGGTACTTGGAGTGTTGTTCACCCTCCACCAGGTGCGTCTATTGTTGTTAGCAAATGGGTATTTACTGTGAAACATCGTGCTGATGGTACAGTTAATCGTTACAAGGCCAGATTGGTTGCTCGTGGGTTCACCCAAATATATGGGGTGGACTATCATGACACGTTCTCACCTGTGACACGTCATTCTACCTTACGGATTCTTATTTCTGTTGTTGTAGTGCGAGATTGGCCTCTCTTCCAGCTGGATGTCAAAAATGCTTTCTTGTATGGTGATTTGCAGGAGGAAGTTTACATGCAGCAACCTTCTGGGTTTGCTGCTGAGGGGGAGTCTAGTATGGTGTGCCGTCTTCATAAGGCCATTTATGGTCTTAAGCAAAGTCCGAGGGCATGGTTTCAGAAGCTCTCAGAATTAATTGAACAGAAGGGGTTTGTTAGATCTACGGCAGATCATACTCTCTTTGTAAAGAGAGACCAGCGAGGTATTGTAGTCATCTTGGTTTATGTTGATGACATTGTTATCACTGGCAGTGATGTACAGGGAATTGAGGCAGCAAAGGACTTCCTTGGACATCAGTTTGTTACCAAGGACTTGGGTATGCTTCGTTACTTCCTAGGACTGGAATTTGCACGAAATTAACAAGGTATGGTTATGACACAAAGGAAGTATGTCACTGATCTTCTATCTGAGATAGGAATGACAGGATGTAGACCAGCGATTACCCCAATGGATCCTAATGTTAAGCTTCATGATGATGGATCTGAGGAGGTGGACAAGAGACGCTATAGAGAACTGGTAGGGAACTTGTTGTATGTTACTATTACCAGGCCTGATATAGCATTTGCTGTGAATAAAGTAAGTCAGTTCATGGAGCAACCCAGGCAGACGCATATGGATGCTGTGTTTATGATTCTGAGATACTTGAAGTCATCTCCAGGTGCAGGTCTTTTGTTTAAGAGAGATACGTCTCTCTCAGTTACAGGGTGTGCAGATGCGGATTATGCTGGATGTCCTAATGACAGGAAGTCTACTTCAGGCTTTATTGTATTTATTGGTAGCTCGTTGGTCTCATGGAAGAGTAAGAAACAAACTGTTGTTGCTCGATCCAGTGTAGAATCAGAATATAGAGCTATGGCCCAAGGTAGTACTGAGATGATGTGGGTCAAATCTGTCCTCACCGATTTAACGATCGACGTACCTCTTCCTTTGCAACTTAACTGTGATAATCAGGCAGCCTTATTTATAGCTAACAATCCTGCATTCCACGAAAGGACAAAGCACATCGAGTTAGACTGTCACTATACTCGTGACTTGATCCAAAAGGGACTTATCTCAACATCCTATGTTTCATCCGGAGATCAGATTGCAGATATGTTTACAAAAGCTCTGGCAAGAGGTCCTTTTCATCATTGTTGTTCCAAGCTGAGCATGATAGATATATATGCTCCAGCTTGAGGGGGAGTGTTAAGATATTGTGGTTATATTACAGTATTTATGCTATCTAGTCTTTTATCTGTAATTTACCCATAGAGCTTTTCTCCTATATAAGAGAGCTCTAGGGTTTCATAATATGATTTTTCCCTCAACAGCCATAAAATGATTAGAGGATGGAATTGATGGAATTTCAGGAACTTTAGTATTCAACAAACAAAGTTGTAGAGGGAGTGCAGGAGTCCCAATAGTCTCCTCAATTCCACCATGCTCCTTCTGCAACAAAGGATAGTAAGGAGGAGCAACCTCCTTGAGTATAGAATCTTCGGACTGTTGCTGCTTTTGACTTGTTTTTTCTTTGTTCTTCTTCGATGTCAACGAGGGTGTCCAGCCTTTCTCATAATGCGAATGAAGTCTCATTTCTTCAATACATACACTCCCCTCCATCGTGAAGATGGGAGATTTCAAAAGTTCCTTATCCTCTAACAAATCAATATCTTTTTCTATCTCCACAGAGTCTAACAGTTGTGCTTCCACCATCTGACATTCCTCAGACTTCTTTCACCTACTGGAAAAATTAAGGCTTCGCAGGACATGGAGCAACTATTTCTTTGCTTTGCCTTTTGATTTCTTCCCCATCTTTAATCACAAGGGCGTCATCTCTTCTTACAATCCTTACAGGAGGATCAATCCCCTCACTATAATTCGTTTGCCTTTTGCCAAGGTTTGCTTTGGCGTCAACTGTTGTTGTTCTAATGTTTTCTTCAACTCAGCTTGCTGTTGTTGTTTTTGCTGTCCAGGATTTTCTTTGGCACAGCACCTGCATCATTGCAACATGTCAGTCCTATGAAGTTTCTTCAATGAATAGATCACATAATAATGTGCCAAGAGAAGCATGAGGGAAAATGAAGGAAAAAAGGTAGATTTCTATATACTCATTTTCGAGTCCAATCGATTCACAACATCAACGAATTTTTTCTGCTTATTGGGAGTTCAAGAGAATCATGCCTTCTTTATCTTTGGCTGTGTGTCAGCATTGCTGATCTCATCCACATTGTTTTTCTTCCTCTTGTTCTCCTTCAAGATGCCACCTCTTTCTGAAGAATTTACCTTATTGGGACCATTTTCAGAGGGTGGGAGTGTGGATATCGGAACTGCATTTTGTGTCATCATGCAGTAGTGAGTTGGATGTGTTGCTTTTCCATAATCATGTCCAACTGCAGGGTGGCAATATGAAACATTTGCATCCATTAGGACCTGAATTTCCAGTTCATGTTCTATCTCTGCGAGAGAAAGACCAGTATCTGAATTTATCGGCATGTTAAGGGCCACATGGGATGCTGGGTAGCCTTGTAGTGGGATGGGACTCGGATTTGCTAAAGTCGGAAGGCTGACGACATTGACCACACTTGAACTCGGACTCGGTTCTTGGACTATTCAAGGGAAATATGAATGGAGACTTTGTGCAACTTGTTCTCTTTCCATGACTCCCTTTCTTCGAGCATGGAGTTTCTATGCAAACACCACATGTGTGACAAAATCAGTAACAAGAAAATCAGACATAAATATAAGAAGAGAAAAAATACTTGGTCATGTCATTTTCTTCATAACAATATCAGATACATGGGTTTTAAAGCAACAAGATCTGTGTATTTGTGTTGTTCTCTTGATGAATTAAGGATTACGGAGTTATCCACTGAAAAAACCAACTAGAATGTTACAATCCAAAGTAATCGTTATTTCTTTTTATAAAAAGAAATCACCGGTTAAAAAACACCCACCCCTTACAGTAAAGTCTCAAAATCATAGGTGGATATGTACATTGTATCAGAAATTGCAAAAAAACCCTAAACTAATATGTTTTTAGATTCATGGTTTTGTTTCGGATTCCTCTTCTGGAGAGGAGGGAGATAGAGAAAGAATAATATGTTTTTAGATTCGTGATTTTTACATGTTAGTTGATAAAATTATTGTAATATAAAGATGAATCAAATTCCAGAAATTCTAGATGATGAAAAAATAAAAAAATAACTTGACTAATTTATAAGAACATTGCATTGTATTTTTTTGGATTATTTTGTGATTAAATATTAATTTTATAATATTAGAAAGTACTGAAAATTATGTAAGAATGCATGGGCATGCATGTTATTGCAGAAAAGGTAGGGACATAATTGTAATTATAGAGTCGACACAAATAAAAATCCCTTAATAAATAGATGCACAAAAAGAAATTTAACCAAAAAGAATTAAGAATCGAGCATCTTTTTAGCGAGGAAATAGTCAACCGCATAAACTAAAAGTCTATGTTTGACTTGGGATCAAAAAATGGGGGGGGACATTTTACTTACATGTCACATTGTTGTCGGTCGTGGAACTTTTGATCTACTTCAATTGATTGCCTGACCTCCCCGATAATTTTTAAGCTTTGATGTTGTTGTCATTAGTGGTGGCACTAAAGCTAAGCTTGTGAAGGTGAAAATGAACTTACTTAGACTCGGAGTTCTCAGTTGATGAGGACTTCTTTTATAGGTAGAGTGCTATATGTTGACTAGCTAGCGTAAAATGGAGGCTCATATACAATGTCGGTATTCACTCAAGTGGCTCTGAGCCACCTTTTTGGATCGAAGCTTAATCAGTAAACTTGGATCATTGTCAGTGTAGTATGCATGAAGCGATAACCCTAATCAAATAGATCATTGAAAGAGATAATGTTGTTACCCTTGGATACGCTTATGTGGAGGCCCATTTGATAACAACAAAAAGATCATGAAGTGGTACATACTTAATCTTAAACTTTGTATTTCATTTTGTCTACAAGTGAAGCTTTCTTAGAAGATGATCTTTCAGTTGCTTGAAGAAGATTCAAACCTCCCACGGATCTATTCCAAACCACCTTGAATTGATAGGGGAATGAACAAACCATGACCTCATACCAAGAACTTGGAAGCGGTGAAATATCAAAGAAGGAAAAAGACTCTCAATTGGGCCACGTGAGTACAAAGATGACTTTATTTGAGATGGAAAAATAACAAGTATTAAATTACATATAAATCATCATTTGATAAGTGTCCTAAGGAGAAGGATATGACCAAAACTCAAAACATGAAAAGTACGTGGGTTTGAATATTCAACAACTTTTTAATATGAAACTTTTTATGATTTTGAGATTTATAAGTATTTAATGTTATTTGCATATATAATATACATATTCTAGTTATACGTGTTTTTATTTACTTTAGGTATTTGAATGTATTTTCTATATAACTTAAGGCATGGAAGAACACTAAAACTAAATTTACTTTACTATGAAATACATATTGTTAAATATGAATTATACAAGATAAATGAGTAGATAAGGTCATATATGCATAAGGATGATAATGGTCGGATATGGATACGAATACTGCTACTATATCCTTATCCTTTTTAAAATTTGGATACGAATATGAATATCACACAAATATATAAAATTTAAAATCAAATCATCAAAATATGAATACATATGCAAACAAGTAATGATAATTCGAATACAGATATTTGAGAAACGATACAAATTAATATACTAATATTATATATGCCCAAATTTACTTAAAATCTAGAAGCATTTTAAGTTCATAATAATTTCCAATATATAAAGAGTATATTAAATATTTTAGTAACGAGTATGTGCATAAAAAATAACTAAATAATAAAAAAACATACTGATATAACTAAATAATAAAAGAAAGTTTACCAAGCTTACTTTTATGTATAACATACAAGTATGGTATCATCTAGAATTTGAATATTCGTATTCATATTAATATTCTTATTCATATTTGTATCTTTCAAGAAATGAATATTTGTATTCGTATCCTCAAAATTTTGAACATTCACATTCTCATTCGTATTCGTCAAAATTGAGGATATCATATTGGGTAAAATCCCCATCTATAGGTTTGATCCCAGAATGGGTCCTCATATTTTAATTGTAACGACTCGGGTCCTAGGGCCGTTAAAGTAATGGACTTTTTGGGGCTGATGACGAATATGCCATTGTTTAAAAGTTAGAACGTAACCCACATTCCCTTCCTGACAAGGGCATATTCATCATGAACCCCAAATTCCCATTTCCTAAACGGTCCGGGGACCCGAATCGTTACATTTTACCCTATTATACTTGTATCCATATCTGTTTTCGTCGAAAGTTGAACATTTGTTTTTGTATTCGTATTAGTATTTATCAGATATGAGAAAAATGGCATCCCTATCCTTTATTTAGTGAATAGAGATACGGACGAATATGAATATATTTGTATTTATTTTCATCCGTATAGATGCACCACTAACATCTCTGATCAAATAACATAGGTTAATGGATCCTTCAAAAAACTAGTTGTATTTAATTTAATGCATTTAGAATTAAATTTGGAAAACCTATATAATTGTATTGGGTAACCAAATTGGTTTCTAGTGGGAAGCTAATAAAATTGGAGGGAAAGTTGGAAATTCCAAAAATTGAAAACAAAAGATGAATTTTATGGAGTCTTAGTACCACATCTAGTAGTGCTAAAACTTTGGTGGACTTATTGAGTTCTTATTTCAAGCTCTTGTAGAAATAGTAGAGAGGAGGAATGGAGGACCATGCACGCCCGCTCCGCTCTGTCTCCAGCTCGGGCTCGGGAGAGTCAATTTGAATCTCATTACTTTTGTTGTATGTTTCAATTGACAGATTCAAATAAATTAATCAGATAAACACCATCAAATAAATATGTCCATCGAGGGAATGTAAACGAACACCGTCAGATCTGTTGTTTTGAGATCAAATTTAATGCATGTTTGATGGGCAGTTACAGATCTCAAAAGGGTGCAGTGTCACCTAATAAGTAGACAACCCCAGACGTGATTTTCTTCTCACACAAGAAATCTATCTCTCGATCTCTTTGTTCTTACATTGTGAAGTACTTCTGTTCTCATCTCTCGACTGCGATTTTTTGAGGTACTTTTGAGGATGATCTCATCGCTGTACTTGGATGGTTGTATGTTGTCGTATGCTGGGAGTGGATTGTTAGTACCCTACAAATTGGTATTTAGGGGTGATATCCTCTCTAAACATAGTCCTTCATGGGCGCTTCAGTAATCTCTTCTTTCACTTATTTATTGATTTGTTTGTTGTAATTTGTTTATAGCTTTGCCTTTCCTGGATACTGCCCTAATACATTGCATTGCATATTGACTCGGTTCCTGTTTGCATATTGTAATTGGGATTTGACTCGGAAATGTACGATTATACTTATGTTAATCTATGATGCATTATAAGCGATTAATATTAATTTGGGTAATCATTGTTTATTGCATATCATGTTGATCATAATCGCAACAATCTTAGAGAGGATATCGGAAATCGGATTAAAAATATGCCAGTCACAATGTTTAAATTAAGGGTGAATATGATTGGGGTTCCTATAAAAATTGGTAGACAAGATTTTAAGCGTTGACAACAACCATGAAAATCTTGTAAACCACCAAAAGGTTTACAAGAGATATAAATATCTCAATGCTCCCCCTCAAGCTGGAGTATAAATATCTATCATGCTTTTCTTAGAATAACAACGGTGAAATGGTCCCTTTGCAAGAGGTTTGGTGAACATGTCAGCAATCTGATCACATGAAGCAACGTGACAAGTGAATATAAATCCCTTTTGAATCAAATTACGGGTGTAGTGGCAATCAACCTCAATGTGCTTTGCTCTTTCATGAAATGCAGAATTATTAGCTATATATAGCGCAGCTTGATTATCACATTTTAGGTGCATAGGAAGAGGCACTTCCATAGTTAGGTCAGTCGAAATGGACTTGACCCACATCGTTTTTGTGCTCCCTTGTGATGAAACTCGATTTCATCATCTTAATTTGCATTTTTTAACCCCCTTGCTTAATGTGTGTCAATAAAAACCAGATAAAGTCCTGTAGTTATCAGAGTCTTGAATAAGTTAAAAATCATTAAAAAAAGTCAAAATTAAAAATCGTGGTATTTTTATCTTTAAAAATACCCTCAAAAATATTTTGTGTCTTCAAATGACCTCGTCTTCGTTTTTGGTCAACAAGAAACTTGTAGATCTCATCCAGATCTACAACTTTCATGTTTTGAGTTTTCTCAAATTCGGCCATTTGCTTCTTCATATCTAACCATATTTCTCTGAATAACCTGATTGGGCCACGTGGCTCATTCTGGTTGAGCCACGTGGCCGCATCTCCTCGCGCCATGCCACCCGCACCCAACCACCGTCGGATGAAGGCCTGGGAGCCTTCATCGCAACCATCCATCCCGCATTTAATCCCTGTCGTTAGATCATTGCCCTGAGTCCATCTTCACCGCCCGCTAGCGCCTCGGCCAGAACCCGCCACGTGGCCCTTTGGGCGCCATTCGATCGTACAGTCGTTTCACCATATCAGCCGCTCCCTTCACCTATGTTATGGACCATTCGATTATCCTCCATCTCAGATCTGAGCCGCCCTTTGGCGCCTTGAACTCCCCCCGCCATTTGTCACTTTGTGCATCGTCCGATCATCGTCTGGAGCTCAGATCTCTACCACATACTCCTGTTGTGATCTCAACCCTCTGATCTCTCTCCGTATGTGATCCGGGCCGTCCGTTAGCGCTTAATTCTAAACACAACACGTGACACTCTCCGGCACCCTTCGATCGTGTTGGCGGAGACCTAATCGTAGCCGCTCTTAAGCACCTTGCTCCCAGCCGTTAGATCGCATGATCCAATGGCTTAGACACCTTCATCTACCTCAAGTCAGCTATCAATCCCACGTTCTCCACCTCGCGCAGTAACCTCCCCCTTCCTATTTCCTCCACCATTTCCGACGACCTCTGCTCTCGTTAACCGTCCCATGATCTTCCCCATTCGTCCGTCATCTTCGCTGGTCGCCTCGTACTCCACGACGCTCTCCCACTCTTGCCATATCTCCCCCGCAAACCATGACCATCTCGACCGGAACCACTACCTTCACTCGATAAATTCATCATCTCCTCCACCTGTCACAGGGGTCCACCTTTACGCGAGGAGCCACCCAACAAGCCTCCGCCCCCCGGTGATAGTGAGGGGGCAGCGAGGAGCGTGAAGACAGTGGCGCCCTCCGGTATTGACCCCTGGCCATGGTAGGCCAGGTCTGCGGTGGTTGAAGCCCCGCCAAGCTGCCTCCATTGGCTGAGGAGGTTCAGCGATGACCAGAGCTCCTCCTCGGAGCTCGCGTACAAGCCCTTCGTCCCGCCATAGCTCAGGTAAGCCTCTCTGACCTCCTCTGTATTTTCTTTCTAATTAACCTATTTTATTCGCTTCCTATGCGTTATATCCACCTCCATTAATCATCCTCCGAGGTTCCCTACAGATCCCCCCTTCACGCACTGCATTCTGATCCCCCTCTTCTTCCTCCAGTCCTCAGATCTCCTCCGACCCATCTCCTCCGCCCTCCACGACGGAGGAGCTCCGAGCTGTCTCCTTCTCCGTTCACGAAGCTCCCACTTCACTTCACCGCACACAAACACCGCACACCGCACGATTCGGCTATTAAACCTGAACCTGCAGATGCCCAAGTGCTCAATGGCTAGAGATCTCACCGGACCCCTCTTGTTAACCCTTGCTTCTATCATCGAAGCGATGAGACGTTGCATCGAGCATCGTCGCAGCCCAGCCTCTGAGCTTCATCGACAACTCTTCAAAAGCATCGGACGAGCTTTACCTGCACCAGAGTAGAGTGGCGGAGATCGGGTTCGCTCGCCGGAGTCCGGTTTCTGCCACCAAATGTAGCCAGAGATGATGAAGCAGGTACCGTTGGATGCTCCTCCTCGGAGGTCATCCAACGGTGCAAGATAAGCTACGTCGCCCTCTACAGCAACCTTCAAGTACCATCTGATCTCGATGATCGGACGACCGTCAATGGTCCACGCGTCAGAGCCAGGGATGCCCCGAGCCGCAGCATCCGAACCTCCAGGCTCGTGCCTCCCGAGCCTACACCGAGCCACCTACGAGCCCATGCCTGGAGTGTCCTCCTTCCCGAGCCTACACCGAGTCACCTGCGAGCCCATGCCTGGAGGGTCGTCCTTTCCGAGCCTAGCCGAAGCTACACCGACCCGTCTCCGAGCCCCAGCGTCTACCGAGCCTGGAAAAGTACGTGCCTCACACATGCGATTCTGGGCAAATTGCAGAGAAGTCCACCGAGTTCTTCAACATTGCAGACATGTCCTTACATCACATGCCGACCACGTGCATAGTGGGTATTTTGCAATTATACCCTCGCGGGTTTTCATAATTGCAAAACCCCTATGCGTGTTGGTCATTTACAGGGAAGGCCTCATGCTTACTTTTTCTTACATTTTAGTCCTTCCTAGGGACCTGTTTATTTAAAAAAAATGCATAGATTCATGTTTATTTAATGCATTATCTTATCAACTAGCATTCTTTGACCTATTTATCTTCAACTCACACTTAATTAATGAATAAGAGTATGAATAATCATGAGAGAGGCTCGTGTCCCTGAGTTCGACCTTGGTAACTTACCAAATAAAATATAAAATACGACCATCTGATTTCATTTACATATCCAAATTAGATGGTCTTTGATGGACCGAATCCAGTCCGGCTGCAACGTTCTTGAGTGCTAATTCCGCACCCTTAAAGTGCTGAATTTCTGGTTCGTCACCTTGGTCCATTTCCCTATACTCTGACTCAGCACTAGATATGGCCACAGCTGTCTGTTTCTTGCTCTTCCATGAAACCAACAAGCTATCTACAAACACAGTGAAGCCTGAAGTTGACTTCCTATCCTTGGGAAATCCAACATAGTTTGCATCCGCACATCCTGACAGAACCAAATTCCTAAGTAGTACTTGGGATTTACGTAAATACCCAGGTTCTACAAAATGTTTTTTTACATAAAAACTACAGTGGTGTTGCATGTTAAACATACGACACCTGAATTTTTTTTTACCCCGTAGCCACAGAAGTAGCACATCCTTAAGATGCGATATGTATAACACATATCCAATATGCGATTTCTGGGCTAAATAAAAGTCGCGCATTTTCTTTGGGCTCCCCACGCAAAGTCAGACCCGACCTTTGTTGTTGTCGCCCGCGACTCCCCCAGTGGCACCCGCCGTCCTCGGCCTCCCCCTCTCCGAGAAACCTCGTTTTTTATCACTCCTAGGTGTGCGAAAAACTCCTTTTTCGTATCTTCTTTGGTCAGTACCGTCCCAGCCTCTACCACCTCCCACTAGGGCTTAGCCGTTGTTCCATACATTGGGACTTGGTAAAAAATTTTCTTGAGATTGTTGATTATATAATATGCAGATGATTCTTCATTTCATGAATGTATTTTTTTACTTGTATGTTGTGTCACGTATTAGGTCGGAATGGAGGCGTTGTATTGTATGTTTCATTTGAAGGGTACGCTTATTGGCGGTTCGACGACCAACGTACGAGGGTTTGGATTAATGCCTAATATGACATTCGGTGAGATGTTGAACTTGGTTTACCGTAAGTTCAACCTGGATGCCAATAGTCAAAAAATCCGATTACTACATCGCATCCCTCGAGGCCTAAGGGAAGAACCATCATTTTCCTCTAACGTCGATGATGATGATATGCAGGGAGTTTTTGTGTATGCTCGGACCTTTGGGAAATCAATGCCTACTGACATTATTGTTGAAGATGTCTCTGCGAGCGAAGTCCCCAATGTTGTCGATACCACGAGACCGTCTGTTGTCCCGAGTACACAACCAACAGTTGTCCGTAATACACAACCAACAATCTTCCCTAGCATACAACCAACAGTTGCCCCTAACATGGAACCCTCCTTTGACATTGATGTGCCTATAACGCAACCATGTACGGATCAGGAATGACCGATGAGTGACTCGTTGATGCGAGAGGTTAATCACGCTTTAGATGATTTCAATTCTTGGGGATCAGATGATAACCTAGAAGAAGGTAGTGAAGAAGATGTCGGCGATAATGCGGCGGATATGGCGACCGAGGAGATTGGAGGCTCGGTCATACTGCTTCAGCTATGGGCATGGGAGCATTTCCCCCACATTGCTCCTGTTGTGAGGAAAGGCAGACAGTGGCATGGGCGCGTCGTTAGGAGTTTGTTGGGCAACGACGTTTGCGCATCGTCGACAACCTACACACGTAGTGAGACCATACCGGGACGCTTTTGACATGCAATCACCCGAGCAGGTAATTTTACATCCACAAATTACTTCAATTTCAACCAAAAAAATTATTGATCTAAATACAATTTTACCATTCAGGTATTGTGGACGCCGTATACCGAAGACATCCGCGGAAGTCTCCCTGCCAACTGTCTTGAATGCGATCGCATTTGGAGAGCGCGTGTACCGTTGATATACTTCCACATTGTGGAATATTGCTTCCCCGACCGATTCCTGAGACAATTTGGCAGACGTCAGGACATTCCATGCCCTTGCTTTACCTTTCAGGACCTCCATGCAATTGACTTGAGGGGGAAGGTGCATGTGGATTGGAGGGCGAAACACTGGTTGTATATAAGCCAATGGGATGAGCGGGAAGATAGAGTCGTTGATATTGATCGGTCCAGTGGGATCTTAGTGATGCCCGCCTACGAGCAATGGTATAGGATAATTACAAGAAGATTTGTTGGACGACTAGGTGCAACTTTGGCAAGCAACGTAAGTGCTCGAATAAACATTGTTGTAAAATACTTCAAGAAGTTTCCATCAAATTTACCTATATGTATTTTTTTCTTTAGATGCAGCTCGCCAAGTGGAGCCGTATATATGATATTGGACACGAGGAATGCCGCGAGATTGCGACACAAGCAAAAGCGAAATGGCACCATGGTTGTCATTTCAATTTGCAGATGTCGTCACAATACATGACGACCATGCTGATGTGGCTCAGGCGGAGGCCAGACGAGGAAGAGGAAGAGGAAGATGTCGGGGAAGAGCGCGTGAACCAGTAGCGAAACCCATGGACCATGAGGCAGCCGCTGCAGCAGATGATGATCTTGTGTCAACGGAATTAGGGACAGACTTCGTCACACCGGTTGTCGAGCGACCACGTGATGACATGCCAACGCTGCAGGCACCGTTGAGGCAGGGCATGGACGCCAGAGAAACACAACCCACTTACTACACGCTCACGCCGCCACCGATGCCTACCTTCGACGAAGATGTTGCTGGGCCCTCGCAAATCAACATGATAGTTGAGGTGAACCGTTGTTACCTTTCCATCTTCGTGATTCAACGATAACATATCAGCGTAGGAGAAAGCGTTGAGTTGTACACTTTGTAGTTGTCAATGTAATACAAAAATGAAAATATATAACCGTGGACAATTCATATATGTAATTTGTGTGATTGTCTTTCTGCATTAATATATATCCTTTGTGAATGTGTGTGCATCCATAACCATATTTGTGATTGTGGAGATATTTGTGAATGTGTGTGCATCGACATGAAAGAAGCACATAAATTGAGTATGAAGAGTTGTAATAGGCTACGGTCTCAGTCTGACAGAAGAGGAGGTTCATCCTTGGACTTGTCTGGTCCCTTGTCCTAAGAAGACTAAAGGCCACAAGAAGAGGTTCTTTCTCCAGACCCGTCCTGTCATTTTCCAGGAATGATCTCATATGTCGCATGTTGAACATGCGCCATATGAAAAACTACCTGGAATCGTTCCAGGGAGAACCTCATATGGCGCATGTTGAACATGCGCGATATGATACTTCCTAGAATTGTTCGAAGAACTTTCTTACATAGCGTATTAACATGCGCTATATGAGAAACTTACTGGAAGTGTTCCAGAACGTTTCTCATATAGCGCATGTTCAACATGCGCCATGTGAGAAAGTTCCTGGAACTATTGCGGAACATATCCACGAAGATCTATGTATATCGCATCTTAAGGATGTGCTACTTCTGTAGTTATGGGGTAAAAAAACTTTTCAGGTGTCGCATGTTCAACATGCGACACCACTGTAGTTTATAAGTAAAAAAACATTTTGTAGAACCTGGGTATTTAAGTAAATCCCAGGTACTACTTATGAATTTGGTTCCATCCTGACACAACCAAAGTTCTGTCTCTCCTAAATAGAAGTCCTGCACCTGGAGAAGACTTGAGATACCTCAAGATCATGTTTACTGCATCCATGGAGCCTTCCTAGGTTGCTCCATAAATTGGCTAACCCCGCTGACAGCAAATTCTATATCAGGCTTGACAATAGTTACATACAATAGCTTCCCTATCAGCTCTATGTACTGTCTCTTATCCACCTCTGCAGAGTCATCATCATCATATAATCGAACATTGGGATCCATTGGACTAGTAGCATGTCTACATCCTATCATACCCATCTCAGATAGGAGATCGGTGATGTATTTCCTTTGCATTGTTATCATTCTGTGCTGGTTTTTGCAAATTCCATCCCAAGAAAATACCTCAGCTTACCAAGATCCTTAGTCACGAACTGTTGTCCAAGAAAATCCTTGGCTTCCTGAATTCCTTCGTTATTGTAGACGTTTATGTTATGTTTTGGTGTATCGTTAAGTATTTCTTATTTATCTTATATACGTCTGTGTAATTTACCCAAGGGTTTTCTCTCTATATAAGAGACCCTAGGGCTCCATGGAATAACATAACAAAGTATTCTCGGCTCTAACATGGTATCAGAGTCAAAACCCTAATCTAGGGTTTTTCTCCACCCGCCCCCCCTACCGCCGCCGCCAGCCTAGGCCGAGGCCTCTACCGCCGCCGCCAACCCCTCTCGCCGGGCTCCCCCTTCCGCCGCTAGCCCAGCCGCCGGTCCCCAGCCCTGATGTCGGTTCCCAGCCCCGCCGCCGGACCTCAGCACCACCTCCGGGCCCCCTCCTCCCGCCGACTCTCTCCCGCCGAGGCTTCTCCAGCCTCCTCTCGTCGCCGCCAACCGCTACTTGCAGCACCTCTCCTTCGGTCGGCCCGGCTTCGACGATGGGTTCAAGTGCATAACGTCTACATATGCACTTGAATCCACAAAGGTCTTTGTAGACGCCAGTTCTTCCGTCTATCATCCCTAGGTTCTCTTCTCCGGCAATATGTCAGAACAAAAAGTTGATATGCTCGTCATAGGTGCCTTTAATGGTTCGGCACCAATCGTCAAAATGGATTGGACAAACTACGAACTGTGGGCTATGCAGTTCCTCAGTCTTATGAAGTCATGTGGTAAGAAGCATATTTTTATCGAAGATGAACCACCGGAGAAGACGGGAATATATGCCTCATGGGAGGCTGATGACGCCTATGCAAAGGTCTGGCTGTCCGGGACGCTCACGATGGAGATCGCCAACGACGTCCTTCATCAACCCACCGCCAAGGCGATGTGGGACATTCTCGCTACAACATACTCTCAAGTGCGGAATGAGACGAAGATGCTGCAGTTGCAGCATGATATTTTTACCACGAAGCAAAATGGCCGGCCTCTTCATTCTCTGTACACGTCCCTACGTGGGATGTTCGAGAAATTATACTCCACCATTCCGCTCACAGCCACCCCCGAACAGCAGAAGATGTTTCGCAATGCCACTATGGTAGGAGTTCTCCTAGCTGCTCTTGATCAGGAATACGAGGCAGCCCGGACTCAGATCCTCGCCGATGCTACTATTCCTCCTACGGAGGAAGTCTACAGGAGGCTCAGTCGGATCTCTGTTCCCTCTAGTACCACAACTAAATCTTCGTCCGCAATGGCGGTCTCTAGAGGCCGAGGTAGTTCGTCTTCCTTTCGTGGCCGAGGAGGTAGCGGACGTGGTCGAGGAGGTCGTGTGCGTTCAACATGCTCATTTTGTCGTCGAACTGGTCATTACGAGGATACATGCTATTCCAAGCATGGATTTTCTCCGTCTGCACGTGTAGCTGATCATGTTCAAGCTCCATCCACGCCTACTTCAGATCTCAGGTTCGAAGAGCTAGTGGCACGACTTCGTGACATTATGCCACAGACATCAACAGAGGGTGTTGATACCCCTGACGTTGCGGCTTCTGCGTCCGCTAGTATCTGCTTCCAGTACCTCAGGTAGTCCTTCTGCCTCTTGTCATAACCATGATCTCTCAGGTTGGATTGTTGACTCTGGAGCCACCCATCATCTCTGTCGTGATAGAGATAGCCTGCAGTCCTACAGAGCTATTCAGTCTGGCCGCTCCGTGCTCATAGCTGATGGCACTCATTCCCCTATTGTCGGTCAGGGGGAGACTGTTTTATTGTCATCCATGCACTTACAGAACGTTCTACATGCCGCAGAATTCTCTATGAATTTATTATCCATCAGTCAGATTACAAAAGATTTGCACTGTCGTACTATATTTGACCCATCTTCTGTCAGTTTTCAGGACATACTAACGGACAGGGTGATTGGTTGTGGTTCTGAGCACAATGGCCTTTATCGTCTGGTACGCCAATCCTATGTTGGAGTCTCACTACACTCTCAGGGATATGTTTCTCCATATACATGGCACCTTCACTTTGGTCACCTGCCGCTGCAGAAAATGCGTCACCTCCTGCCTTAGATATCTCCTTCTTCGTCATTTCGTTGTGAAGCATGTCAGTTAGGGAAGCACCATCGTTCTAGCTTTCCTAGTTGTCCGAGTCGGAGCAGTTGCTCCCCATTCGAGTTATTTCATATAGATATTTGGTGTTCGAGTCGTGTCCCGGATCATCAGGGGTACATGTTTTATCTTGTTGTAGTTGATGATTTCTCTCGTGTTTCTTGGACTTTTCTTCTTAAAAATAAATCTGAAGCAGGAAATGTTATCCGGAATCTAATCAATGAAGTGCAGAATGTTTTTTCCTCTACTGTCAAATATGTGCGCACGGATAATGCATTGGAGTTCTGCACTCGTTCTCTTGCTCGGTTTCTTTCTTCTAAGGGGATTATCCACCAAACAACATGTGCGTACACATCCCAACAAAACGGTGTTGCAGAACGAAAACATCGACACTTTCTTGACATTTCTCGCACATTACTTATTCAAAGTTGTGCACCATTAGCTTATTGGGGGGATGCTATACTTACAACATGCTATCTGGTCAATCGCATGCCCTCTACCGTTCTTGGGGAAAAGGCCCCTATCTCTGTTCTTTTCCCTGACAAGGACTTGTTTTCACTTACTCCTCGTGTCTTTGGGACTGTCGCTTTTGTTCATCGCTTGTCTCCAGGACTTGACAAGCTCTCTCCTAGAGCCGTTAAGTGTGTTTTTGTGGGTTACTCAAGGACACAGAAAGGATATCGTTGCTATGATCCCATTTGTGGCAAGTACTATGTCAGTGCTGATGTTACATTTTTTGAACCAGTTATGTACTTCTCCCCTGCAGGTGACAGATTAGTTTCCTCCACTTCCACGGATACTAATGTCTATGTACCCCTACCTCCAAGTCTGGGTCAATCTGAGTCCACTACACCACCACCACCACCTCCACCACCCGTCCCACCATTTCCTAAGTTCTACACAAGGCGATCAGGGCCTGCTCAAGCTACAAGCCAACCATCCAACACGCCTCAGGTATGTTCTGATGTTATCACTAATGATGGGTTAGATAATGCACCTGTGCAAGAACCTTTGCTACAGGAGGAGGATTCGCCAGCTAGTATTGTGACAGATGACCTTGATCGTCCTATTACTCATAGGAAGCAGAAGAGGCAATGTGCATCCTATCCTCTTGCATCTCAAGTGTCCTTTCATCGTCTCACTGGTGATTTTGAGAGGTTTGCAGCAACAGTCTCGTCGTTTGACATCCCACAGACTTATCAAGAAGCCATGAAGATTGACTGCTGGCGTCTAGCTATGGAGGAGGAGATGCATGCCTTACAGTATATAGGGACTTGGTCTTTAGTTCCTATTCCTCCGGGAGCATCTGTGGTGAGTTGCAAATGGATTTTTACAGTTAAATTTCACGCAGACGGGCGCCTCGACCGATACAAGGCTAGACTTGTCTCACGAGGATTCACCCAAACCTATGGGGTGGATTATTTGGACACTTTTTCACCGGTGGCTCGACACTCGACTCTTCGCATTCTCCTATCGGTTGTTGTGGTACGTGACTGGACTATTTTCCAACTTGATGTGAAGAACACTTTCTTGTATGGTGATCTACAGGAGGAAGTCTACATGCAGCAGCCACCGGGGTTTGCTGCTGAGGGGGAGACTCAAATGGTGTGTAGACTTCATAAGGCTATCTATGGCCTTAAACAAAGTCCACGGGCATGGTTACAGAAACTTTCCTAGCTGATTGAGCGACGGGGGTTCAAGAGGTCAAGTGCGGACCATTCATTGTTTATCCAGAAGACTCCTAGAGGTACGGTCATCGTCATGGTATATGTTGATGATATTCTGGTTACAGGAGATGATACTCAGGGGATTGAGAAGATCAAAGCCCTTTTGGGAAGCCAGTTTATTACGAAGGATCTAGGCACGATATGATATTTTCTGGGGATAGAGTTTGCAAGAAATGCACAAGGAATGGTGATGACCCAAAGAAAATATGTCGCAGACTTGCTTGTGGAAATAGGAATGGCTGGATGCAGACCATCGAGCACGCCTATGGATCCAAGTATGAGGCTTTACGACAATAATACCGAAGAGGTGGACAAAAGAAGATACAGAGAGATGGTGGGTAAGCTTCCATACATCACCATAACTCGTCCGGATATTGCCTACGCAGTAAACCGGGTGAGTCAATTTATGGAGCAGCCCAGGCAAGTTCATATGGAAGCCGTGTATATGATATTGAGATATATGAAGTCTTCCCCAAGCATAGGTTTGTTATTTAGAAAAGACACAGATCTGTCTATTTCAGCTTGTGCAGATGCAGACTATGCGGGATGTCCAAAGGATCGTAAATCTACTTCAGGATTTGCTATCTTCATAGGAAGCTCGTTGGTTTCTTGGAAAAGCAAGAAACAGACAGTTGTGGCAAGATCCAGTGCTGAATCCGAATATAGAGCCATGGCACAAGTGAGCGCAGAAATGATGTGGGTTCGAGCGGTCCTGGAAGATTTGAATGTAAATGTCTCTTTACCCAGGCAGCATTGTTCATTGCAAATAATCATGCTTTTCATGAAAGAACAAAGCACATCGAGGTAGATTGTCACTACACTAGAGACATGATCCAGAAGGGTTTGATTTCCACTTCACATTGTCAGTTCAGAAGACCAGACTGCTGATATATTTACCAAGCCATTGCTCAGAGGACCTTTCCATAGATGTTCTTCCAAGCTGAGCATGATTGATATCTATGCTCCATCTTGAGGGGGAGTGTAGACGTTTATGTTATGTTGTGGTGTATCATTAAGTATTTTTTATTTATCTTATGTATGTCCGTGTAATTTACCCAAGGGTTTTCTCTCTATATAAGAGACCCTAGGGCTCCATGGAATAACATAACAAAGTATTCTCGGCTCTAACAGTTATCACTGCCTGTGACAACAATATCATCCACATAAACCAAAATAGCAACAATACCTTTTTGAGTTCTTTAAAAAATAGAGAATGGTCTACAGTAGATCTGGTAAAACCCTGTAGTTCAATCAATTCTGAGAGCTTCTTAAAACCAAGCCACAAACTCTACTTAAGACCATATATGTCCTTATGAAGTTTACACACCATACTAGACTCCCCCTCAGCAGTAAACCCTAGTGGCTGCTGCGTAGACATATCTTCCTGCAAATCGTCATACAAGAAAGCATTCTTGACATCTAATTGGAAAAGAGGCCAGTCCTGTACCACAGCAACGATAATAAGAATGCGGAGCGTAGAATAACATACAACAGGAAAAAAGTGTCTTGATAGTCCACCTCATAAGTCTGAGTGTTTCCACGAGCAATCAACCTGGCCTTGTATCTGTCCACGGAACCATCTACATGGTATTTAATGGTAAATACCCATTTAATGCCAATAACAGAAGCACCCGGGGGAGCAGAGACAACACTCCACGTACCACGAGATTGTAAGGCAGCTATCTCCTCTTCCATAGCAAGACGCCAATGACCACTCTGTAAGGCCTCCTGATAGGACCTCGATATCTGTACCGCTGATAAGGCAACAACAAACCTCTTAAAGTAGCCAAATAGCCGTGCCAGAGACATGAGAGGAAAGAGGATGCATTGTGCATGCACGTCGCTTCCGTCGTAGAGCAATAGACAAATCCAGGTCCATGGTTTCCTCAGAAGGAGTATCATCTATAACATCCTGCACACTCAAATCACCAGTGCCATCAGCGGAACGCAAATTCTCAGGACATACCTTGGGCATGCTTAATGGTGGTGGAGGCACATGAGCATGATGCCCGCACAAGTAAACTTGTGGAAAGAAAGTATATATCGCATGATGTGTAGGAAGTGGGGGTTGTGGAGGAGGAGGTGGTGGTGGAGGAGGAGGAGGAGGTGGAGGTGGTGGTTGTGGTGGAGGTGGTGTTGGAGCAAGAGAAACAGGAGATAGTGGCATGTAAACATCTTCTCCATTCTCTGACGTAATGAGCTTGTCACTTGTAGGAGAGAAATACAAGATGGATTCAAAGAAGGTGACATATGCACTAACATAGTACCTTCGTCGAACAAGGTCAAAGCAACGATACCCCTTTTGGGTCTTGGAATACCCAACAAACACACATTTGACTTCTCAAGGAGAAAGCTTGTCAAGACCTAGAGACATCTGATGAACAAATGCAACACATCCAAAAACATGAGGTAGGAGAGGACAAAAATCCTTCTCAAGAAACATAATCGAGAAAGGAATCTTCTCCCCCAAAATAGATGAAGGCATACGATTCACCAAATAATACACAGTGAGCACATCGTCCCGCCAGTACGAGTGGGGAGCACAACTCTGAATCAGAAGAGTTAGGGTGACATTCAAGAGATGGCGATGTTTACTCTCAGCCATCCCATTCTATTGGGACATATATGCACAAGATGTCAGATGCACAATACCGTAAGATATAAGAAATTGAGAAAGTTGTGTACCGGAGAATTCGAGTGCATTATCAGAACGTATATACTTGACATTTGCAGAAAAGACATTTCATATTTCATTAATAAAAGACTGAATGATAGGACTAGCATCAGACTTGTTCTTAAGCAGAAAAACCCATGACAATATAAAATTGATGTCCCTAAAAAATCAGGAACACGATAGGGACCCCAAATATCCAAATAAATCAACTCAGACAGACTATAACTACTTTGACCCTGATGACTCTAGAACGTGGATCTGTGATGCTTCCCAAGCTGGCAGGCCTCGCACTGAAAAGTAGAGCGAGGAGATATCTGAGGAAGAACATGACGTAACTTTTGCAGAGGAAGATGACCAAAATGAAGATGCCACATATACGGAGAGACATACCCTGTGCTAAAATAGGAGACACCAGCATACGGCGATTGCACCAGTCTGTATATGCCTCCTTGCTCACGGCCAGAACCAATCACCCTTCCTGTTAGGATGTCCTGAAACACAAAAGCAGAAGGGTCAAACATAACATGACAATGCAAATCCTTGGTGATTTGGATAATAGATAATAAATTTGTAGAGAATTCACGAGAGTAAAGAATATTCTTAAGCCGCATTTCAAAGGCTAACTGAACCTCCCCCTTATCAGTAATGGGAGAGTATGTCCCATCAGCTATCACAACAAATCTGCCTGACTGAGTTGGGCCATAGGTACTAAACCAACCTCTGTCACCACAAAGATGATGGGATGCTCCTGAATCCATGATCTACTCGGACAAGTCAACCTTGTAACAACTAGTAAGAGCATATGTTGAACCTGATGCGGACGTAAAGGCTGAGGCTACTACCTCTGAAGACCCTGACACCGAGCTAGTTGATCCAGGAGAAACTACGATAGGGATACCCCTACCACGAGATGTTGCCATGGCTGAAAAGGTCTGAGACAGAAGTACCAACAAAAGATATGGAGAGTCTGCTCAGCCAGCGATATGCATCCTCCATTGGAGGTACGGTGGCGTTTGTATGAATCTTTTGTCTGGCAGCATCGTATTCAGGGTCAAGTGTCGTTAGTAAAACTCTAGTCATCACTGAATCCCTATAAGCCTTGAGTTGCTCTGGTGTGGCAATCAAGGGAATGTAGCCATGTAACTTCTAAAACATACCCCTTAAAGAAGTGTAAAGGGTATACATTTTGCATAGACGTGAAAATACCGTGATGAAGTTGCAGAATCTTTAATTCATTCTTTGCTGGAGAGTATGTTGTAGCAAGAATATCCCACATAGCCTTAGTTGTGGGCTAACTTAATACATTGTTGGCTATCTCCATGGACACCATCCTTGAAAGCCATATACATGTATACGTATCATATGCCTCCCATAGGCGTTAACCCCGATCTTGTCCACATGCTCCTCCTGTGTGAGAATGTGCTTCTTGCCATTATACTGCATTAGACTCGTGAACTGCATGGCCCACAGTTCATAGTTAGTTCCATCCATCTTTATGATGGGTGTGGGACCTTTGAAGGCACCCAAGGATAGAACATCTGCTTTGTTGCTTGGCATACTGACAACAATTTTCAAGACTGAGGTTGCAAACTGGAATAACTATGTCTACACAGACATATAAGAAGATGGTTGTGGGTGTAGACTCATACCACAACCTCCTACATCAACAACAAGCCTCTTTAGGTACTTAGGATGGTTTTAGAAGATCAAAACCTTGCCTTAGGAACTAAAATCAGACTTATTCAAGCTTTCAGGAAACAAAATGGAGCAGCCTCTCCAGGTCCGAACCCCCCTGGGAACCCCGACAGCGTCCCTCACACATTAAAGGCGGTAATGGGTTGCACATGGGTGGGCGGGGGCGGCAGCCTGGTGGCTGCGGAGAGGACTGAGAGCAGAGCCCTAGGAAGAACTAGGGACCACCGATATGGGGATGTCGTCGATGTTGGAAGTGATACGATACCCTCTGTGGTGCTGGTAGGGACGCTAGGGGTGTCGCAGTGCTGTTGGGACTTAAAGTACGTGGGTTTGAATATTTAACAACTTTTTGATATGAAACTTTTTGTGATTTTGGGACTTAAAAGTATTTAATGTTATTTGCTTGTATTATATACATATTTTAGTTATACGTGTTTTTATATACTTTAGATATTTGTGTGTATTTTCTATATAACTTAAGGCATATAAGAACATTAAAACTAAATTTACTTTATTATGAAATACATATTGTTAAATATGAACTATAACAGACAAAAGAGTAGATATTTCACATTTTAGATATAATAAGAAAAAAAGGTCATATATGCATAAGGATGATAATGGTAGGATATGGATACGAATAGTGCTACTATATTCTTATCTTTTTTAAAATTTGGATACGAATATGAATATCACACAAATGTATAAAATTTAAAATCAAATCATCAAAATATGAATACAGATGCAAACAAGTATTGATAATTTGAATATAGATATTTGAGAAACGATACAAACTAATATACTAATATTATACATGCTCAACATAAAAGCTAAAAGTATTTTATGTTCATAATAATTTCCAATGTATAAAGAGTATATTAAATATTTCAGTAACGAGTATGTGCATAAAAAATAACTAAATAATAAAAAGAAACATAATGATATAACTAAATAATAAAAGAAAGTTTACCAAGCTTACTTTTATGTATATCATATAAGTATGGTATCATCCAGAATTTGAATATTCGTATTCGTATTCATATTCTTAATAATATTTGTATCTCTCAAAAAAATGAATATTTGTATTCGTATTCGTACTCTCATTTGTATTCATTAAAATCGAGGATATTATATTAGGTAAATTACAATTTGGGTCCCCATCTATGGGTTCGATCCCAGAATGGGTCTCCATATTTAAATTGTAACGATTCGGGTCCCAGGGCCGTTAACGTAATGAACTTTTTGGGGTTGATGACGAATATGCCATTGTTTAAAAGTTGGAACCCAACACCCATTCCCTTCCCAACAAGGGCATATTCTTCATGAACCCCGAAATTTCCATTTCCTAAACGGTCTGGGGGTCCGGATCATTACCATTTAAAGATGGGGGACCCATTCTGGGATCGGACCCATAGATGGAGACCTAAGTTGTAATTTACCCTATTATATTTGTATCCATATCTGTGTTCATCAAATGTTGAACATTTGTATTTGTATTCGCATTAGTGTTTGCCAGATATGAGAAAATGGCATTTTTATCCTTTATTTGACGAATACAGATACAAACTGATATGAATATATCTGTATTCATTTTCATACTTATATATGAACCAATAGCATCTATGATCAAATAACATAGGCTAATGGATCCTTTAAAAAACTAGTTGTATCTAATTTAATGCATTTTAAGCGTTGGCAGCAATGCATGAAAATCTTGTAAACACCAAAAAGTTACACTCAATGCTTTGAATTGAATGTCTTATGATGGAAAAGGAAAAACCCTCATCCCATAACCCGAATGCGCAATCTGTGTAGAAGGAACGCGACCTTATATGTCATGATTGTATCTTGGATGCTTTGTCCAACATGTTGTTTGACATGTATTGTTCGTTCACACAAACTGTAAAGGGGCTATGGGAAGAACTGGACATGAAGTATAAAATTGAGGATCTCAATATAGAGAAATATTTCATCGTAAAGTTCTTAAAGTTTTCTACGGTTGAAGGGAAGTCAGTTTCTGAATATGCACATAAATTTCTACTCCTACTCCATGATTTAGAACTGCCGAAATGGAACTTCCAGTGAAATTTCAAGTCATGTGAATCATAGAAAAATCCCCCACGTTTAGAGAAGACCTCGATATGACTTCTAAATACAAAAAAGGAAATTTTTTCTATGGATAACTTGATGATGGCAATCTCCATAGAGGAGAAAGACATGAAGCAAAAGCATGCGATTCATGTTGGCGTTCAGTAAAAGCTTAACTTTATGACCTTGAAGGGTAAAGAGAAATGGGAAAATGCTAGTAACAACAATAAAATAAAGGTTTTCTAGCAGTTTTGCCCCTCCAAGATATAGCAATATCAATTGTGTCCCTTCCTTTTTGACAATATTAGTTGTACCCCCAACTTCTTGTCATTCTATCGCTTGTGCCCCTCGGATTAGTTGTTGTCCATCCCCAACGCAAACAGATATTAACTTTGGGAACACAAGTAGAAATAAATTTAAAAAAAGGATGACAGGTCTTTCTTGACCCTCCTCACCCTCTCCCTCCTCCCTTCACTCCTCCTCCTCAGGTCGACCATCTCCTCCCTCCCTCTCCTCCTCATCCCCAGGCCGATCTCCTCCTCCCTTCTATACTCCTCCTCTTTAGGTTGACCTCCTCTTCCTCCCTAGGCCGACCTCCTCCCTCCCCTCCTCTCCTCTGCCCTTACTCCCCCTCCGCCGCCTCCCCCTCTCCTCTGCCCCAACCTTCTCTCTTTACCTCCCTTAGCCTCCCCCTCCTCAACCTCCTCCTTTCCTCCTTCCCCAACCTCCCCATCCTCCACATCCCCCTCTCCTCCGCCCCCAGCCTCCACTTCCTCCACCCCCATCCTCCCCCCCCATTTGCCCCATCCTCTCCTCTGCCCCCAACTCCCCCCCACCCTGTCCTCACCTCCTCCTTCGGCCTCCCCCTCCTATGCCCCCTCACTTCTGCACCCAACCTCCCCAGGACGACCTTCTCCTCCCCCTCCTATCCTCCTCCCCTCAGAAAGAAGAAGAACCACTCCTCCACCGCTGCATGTATCGCCTTCCTCACCGCTGCCTTCGTGATCCCCTTCTACCAGTGCTCTCTTGCTAGCTCGTATCTGAGCTCTACTAGCATTGTCGGAGGCTCACATGTAGAAGGCATCAAGGTCGGAGGAGTCCAAGGAGAGGAGGAGGATGTGGTGGCTTTTCTTCCTAGTATGCCCCTCTTAACTACACCATGATTTTATTAAATCATGATTACGTTCAACTTATTGATGTCCTAAGTAATTGAGGGGCACAAGTGGTAGAGCGATAAGAAGTCGAGGGAACAGCTGATATTCCTAAGGGAGGGGTATAAACAATATTGTAATATCGCAGATGGGCACAACTGATAAAAATCTTATAAAACCAAAGGGTAAGTATCCAAAAAAGGCAAAGAATGAATCTTGCTAGCATTGTAATCAGGTCAGTATTAGAAGCATTGTCCACCTTAAAAGGCTAAACCAAAGACCGTAGATGGAGTCCTCAAGTGAATATGATCACAGTAGGACTTAGGTCTAGTGAGGGGTGTGTCTCTGTGAAACTTGAACTATACCATATTCATGACCCTAATAAGTGGATTGTAGATACACGATCACATGTTCATATTAATTTTGTTTTCTTCTTATTATATTTGCAGTGATAGGACTATGAAGACAGGGAACAACTCTGTGGCTATGGCAATAGGGTGAGGACAAGTAATCTTGATTTTCTCCTCTTGACGTGTCTGGACTTTGCACAGGGTGCTGCATCTCCTCCACGTCAAGAAGAATGTTAGTAAACATTGATTTGGTGAATATTTTGAATTCTGAATGGTCTAATTATGTATCTCATATGATTAATAATTTAGAATCTTCTTATATGTCACATGATAGATTTAGACATGTAAACTTAAATTCAATTAAAATAACGATGCAATATATAGTTGATCTCTAAACGTACCATTGATAAAACTCAAAAATGTGAAATTTGTGTGCAAAATAAGACATCTAGAAGATCTTTTCAATCAGTCCCTAGAGATGGTGAGATCTTGGATCTAGTCCACTGTAACATTCGGATTTCAATCAAAACCGGAAATCGATCCGATTTGGGTCCGATTAACCTAATAAAGTTGGATTGAAATTTCAATTCACAAAGGCTATGATTTGAATGGAGCTTTTAGTCAATCAAATACAATCACCTTATTGGTTTTATCATGTTAATTGGATTATCAATACAGAACTAACAATTATTAATGGCAATACGTGCTTGACATTCAAATTATAGCTTAACAAAACATCATCTAAACTATCCAATTAAAATGATGTCAAAACGCTTAAATTGATCACTCGGTGCAATAATCATCATCAAACATATCCCAATTTTATCTATTCAACAGATTTCAGAAGAAAAATAATGGAATAGGGTATAAAAGAAAAACAACAAAAAAGGGTATGAATTCATTATCTTATTTTTTAGTATGTATTTTATTTTTACAGGTCAGGCCAGGCTGAGATTTGTGGCATGTGTTCATGGTCCGCACATTTGATGAGTGATCTGTCGGGTTGTCTCCTTCATTAAATTTCATGACCCAAACTCAACCCATGAAAGGGTTGGACGGGCTGGGTCAGTGGGCCCCCAGCCCATTGACCATGTCTAGTCTCAGGACACAATGGAAAGAAGCTAGGTCTTAAAACTATTGATGTGATCTTCTTGGGTTATTTGGAAAATATCTATGCATATAGTTTCTTGGTAATTTGATTTGAGATACCTGGCAAGGATGTCAACACTATTGTTGAACTTCGTAATGCTACCTTCTTTGAGAATGTGTTCCCTATGAAGATCGACATTCCTTACAATCGGACCAATGATGTTACCTCCATGTTAGGATCCATTCAAGATCAAGTGGAAGGGATAACAAATGCAGAGATTGAGACTGAACCAGAACCCAATGAACTTTCATAAGAAATTGAGCCAAGGAGGAGTAAGAATTCGTAAGGGATTGTTGTATTTAATTTAATGTAATTAGGTTTACTTTGGTAAACCTATGTATTTGTATTGGGTAACCAAATTAGTTTTAAATAGAAAGCCAATTGGATTGGAGGAAGAGTTGAGAATTCTCAAATTTGAAACGAGTTGACATTGGTTGAAGTTTTAATACCACATCTAGTAGTGTTAAAACTTTGGTGGACTTATATATGAGGTCCAATCCCTAGCTCTTGTAGCAACTCCAGATAGGAGGGATGGATAACAACATACATATGTGCTAAGCTTCGCTCCATCTCTAGCTCGGAAGAGTCAATTTAAATCTCAAATCTTGATACTTTTGCTTAAGATTTTAACTAACAGATTTAGATAAATTAACCAGTCAGAATAATTTGAAATCCATCCATTAAAGGAATGCGAACCAACACCCCTTGATCTGTCATTTTAAGATCTAATTTGACACTAGTTGAATGGCGAATTACGAATCTCAAAGGGACTAGGCATAATGAAATAAGTAGTCTTCCCCAAATGCAATTTTCTTCTTATACAAGAATCTTTCTCACTCTCTCTGTTCTTCCACCGCGAAGTTCTTCCATTCTCTTCTCTCTGCTGTAGTTTTTCGAGGTAATCTTGAGGACGAGCTCATCGAGAGGGAAATTCCTAAGTAGTACCTCGAGATTAAAAAAATCCCTGGTACCACTTAGGAATTTCTCTCAGCTCGTACGTGAACGAAGATCATGTGTCATATCTTGAGAGCAGATTGCCAGTACCATATGCACATATATCGTAGGGGGTGATATCCTATCTAAGAATAGTCCCTCTTGGATACTTTTGTAATCTTTTCTCAACTTATTTAATAATATATTTGATGGGATTTATTTTTTACCTTACCTGTCTTAGATTTTAGCTTATACTTAGTATTGCGTATTGAATCGGCATCGGTTTGCATATTGTAATTGGGATATGAATCAGAAATGTATGATTATAATTCTGTTAATCTGCAATACATTCTTAATGATTCTTATCAACCCGAATAATTAATGTTAATTGCATATCATGTTGATCCTGTTTACAATTGAATTAACCAATAAGGCATAAGATATATGCTTAATTATAGTGCACGGAACAATTTGTTATGTGCATGTCCCATGAATTCCCAAGGCTAGCAGTACAAAGATCTAAGAGCATCCTTCCTCCAAACATGATCCATTGTAGATCCTAAAACTTCAGCAACACTTAAACAACGTATGCAAATATATTTGACCAATGAAACTCTTCATTTAACATTTAACAACTTCAACTATTTAGAAATAGTGCTCAACAATAATCTTTTTAATCATGTTAGAATCAAACAATTGAAACCCGCAAAAAATGGAGGCAAGGATTTACGTCTAAAACAGAGAAAAAATCACGGGGATCCACAATCCCTAATCTTCCTCATTAGAGATTAGGGCTCTCTTCACTAAAACATAATTCCATGAGAGGGATAAGTACAATATATAGAGGACGGTAAACAATATCTTATCCTAAAATTTGTATATCCATATAAGTATAGTAGCTCAACAATCCCCTCATACATATTTATCCATCATGCCCAACTTGCCTACAATCAACTCAAATTATGTCTCTAGCACCCCCTTTGTGAAGAGACCAACAACATGATAGATAGACTTCATGTAAGGAAGACACAGCAATCCAACATCAATCTTCTCACGGATGAAGAGGCTGTCAATTTCCAAATGCTTCATTCTATTACGTTACAGGATTTTTGACCAAGTTTATTGCAACCTTGTTGTCATAAAACATTTTTATTGGCGTCCTGACTTTTATGCCCAACTCATGGAGCAGAATTTTTAGCCATAAAAATTCTATAACGCCATTCGCAAGAGCACGATATTCAGCTTCAACACTTGATTTTGAAATCACATTTTGCTTCTTACTTATCCAAATAACCAGATTTCTACATAGATAAACGACATAATCTGAGATGGATCTTCTGTTATCAATGGAGACAACTCAATCAGCATCAATGTACCCTTCAATTGTGACCTCATGTTTTTTCTTGAATGTAAAACCTTTTCCTAACGATCATTTACAACATAGAATTCTATTTATCACATTAGAATAGGATGTGGTGGGAGCATGCATAAATTGACTCACTACATTTACAACATATGTTATATCTGGTCTAGTAAGGGTAAGTTAGATCAATTTTCCCACCAATCTTTGATACCTTTCCTTTGATGCATCATCAAGAAGCTTGACATCCTCTTTATTTAGTTTATATTTCCTCAATGGGGATAGCAGTAGGCATGCATCCTAACATTCCACAATCCTTCCATAAGTTCAGAGCATATTTCTGCTGACTTAGAGACATACCTCCTAGAGATTGAGCCATCTCAATACCTAGGAAGTACTTTAACTTCCCCAAACCCTTAATTGAAATTCAGTTGCGAGTGTTTTCTTTATCCTGAAAAGTCCCCTCCGTCATCCCCTGTAAGTATCTTGTCGTCTACATACACTAAAAGAACAGACTTTTTCACAATTCTTCTTTATATACAGAGGGTGGGCTCCATTCACTTGGGTATATCCATTCCTAATTATGAGCGAAAGAAGATGTTCGACCCAAGCTCTTGGTGATTGCTTTAATCTATACAAAGATCTTTTTAGTTTATAGAACTTGTCACCCTTATCGAACCCATGCAACATCTTCATATACACTTCTTCTTTAAGATCACCATTAAAGAACACATTTTCACATTTAATTGACACAATTTTCATGAAAAATGAGTAGCTAGGCAAATAACAACTCGAACCGTATTTATCTTCACAACATGAGCAAAGGTCTCAAGGTAGTCAATCCCATATTTCTGATTGTATCCTTTAGTCACAAGGTGAGCTTTGAATCTATCATGGTCCTGTTAGTATCATATTAATTTTGTAGACCCATTTAGAGTCAAAAAGGTGTGAGTATCAATTGTATCCTAAGTATTATTTTTGATCAAAGTATCCATTTCTTTCTTCATGTGATTCATCATAATTAATTAAAATTTGAACATGATATGGAGGATCACATACGTGACATCCGTGGTCTTCTGTCAAGCCGAATGGTTCCGTCGCCAGCATTAACCCATTTCAGATCTTTCTGGCTTCATCAATATTTCGGGAACATGATGAGCATCGAGAGAGGTAATATTTCATCTACATCTGGATCACATTTTGGAGGAAGAAACAAAATCTTCTAATGGATATTGAGTAGAGGTACGAACAATTCTAGTAGCCTTTCTCATAGGAATGGGATGATGATTCGATAAATTATCATCATTATAAGTATGAATATTAAAATGAAGAGGAGTAGTTGCAAAGTTTTAATTTCCTAGATCACATGATGAAAGGCTGGCATCATGGTCTGATGAAAGGTTGACATTATGGTTTGGTTTCATCTCTTCCCTAGTATCCACCGCATTATCCGAATCTTTTCGTATGTTATATATTTATCGAAATCTTCCTCTGTTCCCACTATATTTTCTCTACTTAGCTCACTGCCATCCCTGACATAGATAGTCTCTTGTATTTCACCAAGATAGTAAATCCCATTTTCATTGTTCTCAACATATGTACTCACACACTACCCCTGAAGAGAATTCATAGGGAAGTAGGACTCACTCAAATAAAGTGGCATCCTTGCTCACTAAAGGTGACGTGCCACTGTGTCATAACATTTGTATCCTTTTAGTATACCAGAATAGCCAAGAAAGATGCACTTTGTGGCCCTTGGATCTAACTTTCGCCAACCTTATCAAGAGTTATCAAGAAAATAGAAACATTTAAAAATATGTGGGTCCAAATCGAAAGGAGAAGCATTCGGATGGATGACAAAGAAAGGAGTTTGTTGGGAAAAATGAACAACCTGTTTATTCCATAAGCCCTAGGCTCTCTTATATAGGAGATTAGCCTATGGGTAAATTACATAAAGCATACAACTGAAAATAAAAATAACGAAGGGATACAGACACTACTATATGTGTTAACACTCCCCCTCAAGATGGAGCATAGATATCAATCATGCTCAGCTTGGACGCACACTTCTGGAATGGGCCTCGTAGTAATGCTTTGGTGAATATATCCGCAGTCTGATTCTTTGAGGTAACATGAGACGTAGCAATGAACCCCTTCTGAATCATGTCACGTATGAAGTGACAGTCAACCTCAATGTGCTTGGTCCGCTCATGGAATGCTGGGTTGTTTGCAATGAACAAGGCTGCCTGATTATCACATTCCAAGTTCATAGGAAGTGGTACATTTAGACATAGTTCTGTAAGTACAGCTTTCACCCACATCATATCTGTAGTAGCCTGGGCCATAGCCCTATATTCGGATTCAACACTAGATCTAGCTACCACCGTCTGTTTCTTGCTTCTCCATGAGACTAGGGCATCTCCAACATAGACGGCATACCCTGAGGTGGACTTCCTGTCCTTGGGACATCCTGCATAGTCTGCATCCGCACATGCTGAGATAGAAATCCCCTTTCCTTTCTTGAATAGCAGACCTGCACCTGGAGATGATTTGAGATATCTAAGGATCATATGTATTGCATCCATATGAACCTGGCGTGGTTGCTCCATGAACTGGCTCACACGACTCACTACAAATAATATATCTGGTCTAGTGATCGTGACATACAACAGTTTGCCTACCAGTTCTCTGTATCTTCTCCTGTCCACCTCCTCTGTGTCATCATCATAGAGCTTCATGCTGGGATCCATTGGTGTCGTAGCAGGTCGACACCCAAGCATACATGTTTCACTCAACAGATCTGTAACATATTTCCTTTGTGACATTACTAACCCATATGGATTTCTAGCAAATTCCAGCCTCAGAAAATATCTAAGAACACCAAGATCCTTAGTGACAAATTCGCTTCCCAGCATTTCTTTCGCCTGCTTTATGCCCTTCTCATCATCTCCTGTGATCAAGATATCATCTACATAAACCATAAGTGCAATAATACCTCTAGCAGTCTTCTGTACAAACAAGGAATGAACAGCATTGGAGCATTTGTATCCTTGTTTCTCAAAGAGGTTTGAGAGCTTCTGAAACCATGCTCCGGGGCTCTGCTTAAGGCCATAGATAGCCTTATGTAATCTGCATACCTTGGAACACTCCCCCTCAACAGCAAAATCGGGTGGCTGTTGCATATAGACTTCCTCCTGCAAATCTCCATATAAGAATGCATTCTTCACGTCCAGCTGATAGAGTGGCCAGTCTCTAGCAACTGCAACGGACAACAAGATCCGGAGAGTGGAATGACGGGCCACAAGCGAGAATGTATCAAGGTAATCCACCCCGTATGTCTGTGTAAAGCCACGTGCAATAAGACGTGCCTTGTACCTATCAATAGAGCCGTCTGCATTGTGCTTCACTGTAAACACCCACTTACAGCTCACCGGGTTCACATCTGGAGGTATAGGAACCAAACTCCAAGTTCCTCTGGACTGAGGTGCCGCCATTTCTTCCTCCATTGCTAGCCGCCATCTACTATCCTGCAGAGCATCTTGATGACTCCGTGGAATATCTACAACTGACAGTGCCACCACAAATGCCCTGAAATCTCCAGATAATCTCTGAAAAGACACAGATACTGACAATGGATACGTAACTTAGCTCCTCTTCGATTTGCGTAGAGCAATGGGAACATCTAAATCTGTTGTAGCCTCATCTGGCCCCTGCAACATATCCTGCTCAGAAATGTCTTCAGATCCATTAATAGAAATATTTTCATTACATACCATAGGCGAGCTAGGAGATGAGTCTTGACCATGAGCGGGAGGAGGCCTGCGGGTATAATGGAACGGTAGCGGTGAGACAGGTATAAGTGGTGGTGGCGGCGATGGTGGTGGTGTTGGTGGTGTTGATGACGGCATTTGAGGTGGTGATGTCATGTATATGGTATTAGTAGATGGAGGTGGTAGCTGCTTGTCTCCCGAGGCTGAAAAATACATAACAGATTCAAAAAATGTAACATCTGCACTGACCATATACCGCCGACGCAGGGGATTAAAACACTTGTACCCCTTTTGAGTTCTGGAGTACCCAACGAAAACACATTTGACAGCCCTAGGAGAGAGATTGTCAGTACCAGGCGGCAACTGATGGACAAAGGCAACCGAACCAAACACACGAGGAGTAAGAGTGAACAGATCCTTCTCAAGATGGATGAGGGAAAACAGAATCTGTTCATTTAAGACAGAAGAAGGCATACGATTGATTAGGTAACATGCAGTGAGAACTGCATCACCCCAGTAAGAGTAGGGAACATGACTCTGTATAAGAAGTGATCTTGTGACATCAAGAAGGTGACGGTGTTTCCTTTCAGCAACGCCGTTTTGTTGAGATGTATGAGCACAAGATGTTTGGTGAACAATCCCTTTTGAGGAATAATAATTGGCAAGAACATTGGTGCACAATTCTAAAGCATTATCACTTCTCACAAACTTCACAGATGTGGAGAAAACATTTTGTATTTCATTCAGAAAATGGATAATGATATTTCTTGCTTTAGATTTATTTTTCATCAAAAACACCCATGACACTCTAGAAAAATCATCCACAAATACTATATAAAATCTGTGTCCCTGATGATCAGGTACACGACTCGGACCCCAGACATCAATATGAAATAACTCGAACGTGGAGGTACTACTCCGACCTGGACGACTGGGAAAGGACGACCTGTGATGCTTTCCCAACTGACACGCCTCGCATTGAATAGGTGTGTGAGGAAGACCATAAGGTAACACGTGACGCAACTTCTGAAGCGGTAAATGTCCAAAGCGCAGATGCCACAATAAAGTAGATACTTGCCCAGTGGGAAGGGATGAGGTTCCAGCAAATGGGGTCTGATTCATACGGTAGAGACCTCCTTGCTCATAGCCACGACCAATCACGTTGCCCGCATGGATGTCCTGAAAAATCAAAGAAGATGGATCAAAAATTGCCCGACAATGTAGATCCTTCGTAATCTGACTAATTGACAACAAATTCATTGAAAAATCAGGTGCATGTAGCACATTCTTGAGTTGCATAGAAGATGTCAATCTAATCTCCCCCAGACCAGTGATGGGGGAATGTGTACCATTGGCAATTACTACTGTTCATCCTGGAGGAATCTGAGTGTATCCTGTAAGTAAACTCTGGTCGCCACATAGGTGATGTGTAGCACCCGAGTCCATAATCCATGGTAATGTATCTGATCTACTAGTGGTGAGTGCAAGTATGCTACCTAAAGCACTGGTAGACGCAGAGGCAGAAGCAACGACATCAGATTGACTCTCCGTAGTCGGTGCTGGACCAGATGGTGGAATAATGCCCCTCAGACGGGCAACTAGATCGTCGAACCATTGATCCAAAGTAGCAGCAGATGGAATCTCTATCTGCTCAGCAACCCGTGCGGATGCAGGAAATCCATGCTTCGAGTAGCATGTGTCTTCATTGTGTCCAACGCGGTGACAGTAGGTACATGTTGGCCTAGTGCGGCCACCTCTTCCATGAGGTCCACGTCCACGGCCCTGGTGATGAAATCCGCGACCCCTGTTGGCTGCCATGGCTGAAGTATTCGGACTCGAGGCCGTGGAAGGAACTGTGATCCGACTCAGTCTATGGAAAGCTTCCTCCATGGGAGGAATAGTAGAGTCGGTCAAAATCTGTGATCGTGCTGCCTCATACTCTGGATCAAGTGCAGCCAGGAACACACCCACCATAGTCGCGTTCCTATATGTCTTCTGTTGTTCTGGCGTGGCTATCAGGGGCATGAAGCTATAGAGCTTCTCGAACATCCCTCTCAGTGATGTATAGAGCGAATGGAGAGGGCGACCATTCTGCTTGATAGTGAAGATATCATGCTGGAGTTGCGGAATCTTTGTCTCGTTCTTTGCCTGTGAATATGTAGCCGCCAAAATGTCCCACATATCCTTGGCCGTGGGTTGATGTAGAATGTCATTGGCTATCTCAATTACCAGTGTACTGGATAGCCAAACTTTGGCGTATGCATCATCAACCTCCCAAGAGGCATTGGCTCCAGTCTTCTCAGCAGGCTCTGGTTCGGTAAGAATGTGCTTCTTACCCGTTGACTTCATCATGCTCATGAACTGCATTGCCCACAGTTCATAGTTTGTACCGTCCATCTTTACAATAGGCGCTGGACCACGAAAGGCGCCAATAGATGGGATATCCGCCTTGCTTTCTGACATACTTGGAGATGGAAGACTGGAGCGATTGACAGAGGATGAGATTCGTCTACAATGACATAGACGGGTTTAGTTGCACGTGTAGACCTCAAGCAACTAAACCCATGTAGATGAAGATGTGCACCTTAGGGCTTAGCACACGTACACACGCGCAAGAAGCAAGCGCACACGCAACTGGTTCGCCCTAGCAACTGGATCTCACGTGATTAGGGTGCAGGCGAGGAGATGCACACGCACAGGAGATGCGCGCGCACAACACAGAGGAGTGTTGGATCGCACAAGAGGGCTACAGCGCGCAGGCGCAGTAGAGGCACGCTCGCGCAGTGCACAGCAGTGCACAGTACACAGAGGCGCAGTACAGGCGCAGGAGCGCTGTTTGCGCAGGGAGAGGAGCAGGGGCGCTCTTCGCACAGGGAGAGGCGCTGTTCGCGCAGGGGTGCTCTTTGCGCAGGGGCGCAGGCGCGTAGGAGCAGCAACACCAGCGCACAAGGGTGTTGGTGCGGCTGCGATGAGCCCCGACGGCGCCGATGAGATGGGGAGAGAAGGAAAGGCCGGCGAGTGGGGAGGGGTAGGGTTAGGGTTTCGAGAACTCTGGTCTAGGACCGTCGCTCTGATACCATGTTGGGAAAAATGAACAACCTGTTTATTCCATAAGCCCTAGGCTCTCTTATATAGGAGATTAGCCTATGGGTAAATTACATAAAGCATACAACTGAAAATAAAAATAACGAAGGTATACAGACACTACTATATGTGTTAACAGAGTTCTCTTCCAATCACGACATAAAGTGTTCTATTGATTAGATAAGCAGCAATCAAAACAGCTTCTCCCCAAACATTCTTTGGCATATTCTGTTGGAGCACGACTGCCTTAGTGACATTCAACAAGCGGTGGTTCTTCCTTTCAACAATCTCATTCTGTTGTGGTGTGTAACTACATGAGGTTTCAAGAATGATTCCCTTCTCATTAAGAAAAACACATAGGGATTTTTCTTGCTACTCCTTGGCATTATCGGTCCTGAGCATTCTTATTCTCGTTTGCATACTGAGTGCTAATCATATTTATAAAGTTCTTTACAGTAACATGAACTTCACTTCTATATTTTAGAAGGTACACATAAGTACTCTGTGAAAAATCATCAATGAAAGTGATATAGTACAAGTGATCACCTATGTTCTTCACACTTGACAGACCCCAAACATAAGAATGCACTAACTCGAATGCATAAGTAAATCTACACGTAGATGCGGGAAATGTAGTGCATGTAAGCTTTTCAAATAAACAAACCTTCCTTGGGAAAGGTGTAAGATGTCAAGGTATTCAGGATCTCATACATTTTGATGTATGCGGATCATCTATATCATAATAAACATTATGGATATGTGATATTTGTTGATGATTATGTATGATATGAGATTTCTTCCCTTCACCTAAGAAACCTTTGAAATGTTCAAAGATTTCATTATTTTTGGTTTAGAATCAAAGTTTGAAGGAAGATAAAATCGATTTGATCTAATCTAGGTAGCCTGTACTTGTTAGATAAATACAAAGGATACCTTATGGAGATATGAATATCATTTCTATCTCAATCCTTCTAATACACCTTGACTCAATAGAGTTATGGGGAGATACAATTGGATCATGTGTGATATGATTTGACCAATGATGAATTTTAGCTTAATTTCCTCTTAGTTTCAGGTATATATGTAGCAGAGACTGTATTATATATCCTTAATGAGATTCCATGCAAGTAAGATGGAATTGAGCACTAGAGAGTGCAGCTTCATTAGGAAAATAAAGGATGGTATTGGATACCTACTTTATGACCTTGAGATTCTTAAAAGATCTCATCTCTGAGAATGTGATTCTTAAAGGATGACTCTCTTGAGAATCAAGATGAAAATGAAGTGTAGGAACTCATTTAATCTTGAGAAGATAACGAGGCTCCTGAAATAGGAAACTAAAAGGACAATTAAAGATGAAACACTAATACTTCTTCAAATGAGTTTGAGGATGTATTCCATGTGTCAGTTAAGTCTGACAATGATCGAACTTCATGCAATGAAGCTCCTGAGGATCATGACATGGAAAGATGGATTTTAGCAATAAAGTCTAAAGTAGACTTCATATACAAGTGTTGTATATGGACCCTCGAGGATCCACCTATATGGGTAAAACCCATAAAGGTGTAAATGGATCTTCAAGAGAAAGAAATCAAGATTGCATTCCTCTATGAATACCTCTCTGAGGATATTCACATGAAGTAGCCCCATGGCTTCATGGTTAAGAAAAGCAAGATGTGAAAGCTAAGGAATCCATCTATGGACTCAAATAAGCTTCTTGAAGTTGGACCATAAGATTTGATGAAATTATAAATGTTATGATTTCAGATAGAATCTGGATGAGCCATGTGAAGCTTAGTGGGAGTACCTTTGTGTTCATCATGCTAAATGTAGATGATATCCTAATCAATTAAAATGATATAAGGATAATAATAAGTGTTTTCTAATCTGGTTGTTCCATAACTTGAGATATGATCTCAAGGATACCTCTTGGATCTTAGTTATGAAGTTTTTCAGAAGCATAAAGAAGAGGGTATTGGGACTGTCACATTAATGGTACACCTTGGACATATTCCATTTTCTGGAAAAATCAAGGAAAAGACTCCCATCCCTTAAGATATGGTAATGACCTATCTAAAGGGATAGCACCTCAAAGAGTTGAGGAAGTGAATGCTAGAACTGCTTGCACTTGTGCATCAGTTACGAGAAGCCGAGTGTATGCTAGATGTGTACAAAAGCTAGATATCTGCCATGTAGTGGGAGTAGTAAACTGTTATTGATCCTAATATGGAGAGAAAACACTTGATAGCAGTAATAACAATATCTTCATAGAGGACAAGATTTTTTTTTAAATAGTGATCTCAAAGTCTCATCTTCAAAAACTTAAGACTTTATAGATAGAGATCTAAAAGGTCTTAACTGTGGATACCTTAGGAGATAGAGATCTCCAGGAATAAGGGTATTCTGATAAGGATTATGGAAATACTGGTTATGATAATTGTTAAGTTGTAGTGTCAAGGACACTATAACTAACACGATTGAGTATTGGTTGCATAAGACGCAACATTCGCATTGGATGCGAGCACTATTACTGGGGATATGCAAGTGCCGTAAAAGGACTTGGCATAGTCTCGTGGGAACAGAGTGATTGATCACCTTACCTAGCTATTTTCTTAATAGCCTGTGATTGTCACATGAGTGTCGGTTTAAATGATTAGCCGATTAATGGCTCTTTGGGCTAGTGGGAGATTGTTGGACATGCGAGCCCACGGCGAGCCATTATGCAATAAATGTTATTGCACATATCATTCCCTGATCTGAAATGAAGAATAAATAATTTGCATAATAGGTCCCTTAGTACAATTAGGGTTATGTACTATGGCCATCTTAATGACCATACAACTGTTGATTCAATTATTGAATCATAGAGGCTGGTGCTTGGATGAATATCTAAAGAGTTAGATTGAGGACTCATCAAGCACCGTCAAATGATTGTTAAGAGATGATCTCCAGCCTGAGTAGGAGATGACAATCCTTTCTCAATTAGGTTGATATCTGACCGACCTCTTGACGCAGGTCCTCTACATAGGAATAGAGATTCGGAAATGTCGGATTAGTTAGGTCAAAGAGTTTACTTAACGAGATCGAGATAACCAAAGTCCTATATTGTATGCTGTCACGATACATGCACGCATCCTCTGACCGGAGACAGATGTGTTACTATATGTCTGAGTATGTACATTTGGCAGACCAATAGGTTAATGACCTAACCAAGGTCTATATACCGGTGCGCTGGTGTGCATATAAGGGTATATGGGTAATACGATCTCTCAAAGGGATCATACAGGTTCATTTACTGAACCGGAAGGCATGAGCTCACTCATGAGATATTGGGAAGAATCAAATTCCGTGCACGGTCGTCTCACTTTGGAAGCTTGACTGAATTTGTAGGTTTGATATATACTTTTGGAAAGTATATGATCAAGACCTAGGTATGATATATGCTTTTGGAAAGTATATGATCGATACTGACTCCCAATGATCAAATGAGAAACTTAGTGATCAAACCATGAAGTAGACAGTATAAAGTTGATCCAATACTTCGGTTTCTTCTGAGTCTTCCAGTATGCAGGATGTACAGGTATTAGGAATACTTGAGGGTGATGTGATCATAAACGATTGTATAACCATGACGCTTCCATTCTTAGGGAGCGATGAAACGAGTCTGGATTTTAGTGACTCCTCTCAGTAGAGAAGTAATCTGATCTTGGTCCAAAATGTTGGACATTGATCTGAATGTGATTCAGATGCAATGAGAAGATTAGATTTGCGGTCATGATTTAATCAAGCATCTATGGGAGGCCCGCGATCTGGATTTGAGATATGATCTCAACATCCAAGTCACTATATGTGGAACAATACAATCGTCATGTCCTTATCTCCAAGTATTCGCGGAGAAAGCGCATTATCCTTGAAAGGGTTCAGGATAATTTCATTGTTGATATTATGTATCCGAGCATTGAGAAAATGGATAATTAAATGTGATTTAATTATCATGAGTAATATGAATTTGATTCATATTTTAAAGAGAGTTATCTAAGATAATTGAATGTGATTTAATAATCAAAGATGTGAATAATGTGAATGAGATTCATATTATTTGGGCATTTGAGAATAGAGATACAAAATGATTAAATGAGATTTAATTATCATGGATATGAATAATATGGATAGCAATATCCATATAAGTTATATATATATTATAAATGTGATTTATAATATATAAGAGAGAGCTATTTGTAGTTTACATTTGCTAATTAAATGTTAATGTGAATTGGATTCACATTGGACATTAAATTGAAAATATAATTTACATTTTATTTTGGGTTGTGAATGTGATTCAGAAATTTCCAATGGCATGATTGCAATGTTCACAAAATAAATTGGATTTATTTTTCTGAAATAATTTGCAACAAAAGTTGCTGCAAATATTGGAGAGAATCATGAGATAATGCAATCTCATGTAATATAGAAAGGAGGCTCCCTTCCTAATAAAGAGAGGGGACGGCAACCAAGTCCTTATAGGACTCATAGCCGTCCTCCCCCCTTTATGGAAGGAGGCTTGCCTCCTTCCTATTTCTCCAATGGAGATTGATTTGATATAAATAAAATTATATTTATTATATATTTGATTTTTATTAAATTAATTGTTGTAGGTTTTTTACCAACAAAATCTTATCCATTGAAAGAAACACAATCAATGAGAGCCATTGGATTTGTGTTGCCCATGGATTGAGATCCACGGATCCCAAAATATCGTAAAAGGAGAGACACCTCTTTGCTCTTCTTTACACAATACACAAGAGAACATAAGTCTCTCTCTCTCTCTTTCTCTCTCTATATGTCTACTCTCTCTCTCCCTCTCATGTGGCCGTCCACCATGGATGCCCTAGAGAGGTTCTCCATCGCCGCAGCGTCGTCGTTATGCTGCCTGATCGTTTGCTCGTGGATCTCCGTCTCCTTCGGTGCGACTCGCTCGTGAAGAAGACGTCGGATCTCGTGTGTCGAGATCAGGAGATCCGCCGCTTGGATCATCAACATGGATTGCGAGAAGTACGCGATTCATCCCCGCGCTCACAAGCGTCTCCTCCGTCGGATCGGACTTGAGACAGGAGGTCTCTTCATTTAGAGACTCGATCGCAACCACGCTTCGAGAGGTAATCCTATTAATTTTTTTGTGGTTTAGATGAAACAATCCGAGAAGTGTTCTTGGACCATGTGGTTTCGTCGCATAAAAAAATTTTAATTTCCGCTGCATAGAACAACTAGTGCGACTAGTCATTCTTCGTCGTATTCGATACGATGCTCACGCTTCCATGATGCGCTTGAGGATCTAACCATATCCTTCACATCTATCTCCTGGACTTGACAAACTCTCTCCTAGAGCGGTCAAGTGCGTCTTTGTAGGTTACTCTCGGACTCAGAAGGGTTATCATTGTTATGACCCCATAAACAAGAAATATTTTGTCAGTACTGATGTTACATTTTTTGAGTCCGTTATGTACTTCTCCCCTGCAGGTGACAGGTTGGTCATGTCCACTTCCAATGGAGATGTCTATGTTCCTCCTCCTCCTAGTCTGAGTATACCTGAGTCCAATCTGGCTCCTGTTGCTACGCCGCCACCACCACCGCCACCTCCACAACCACCTATCCCACCTTTACCTAAATTCTATACATGTCGCTCACGTCCTGCTCAGACTACACGTCAACCATCCATCACGCCTCAGGTATGTTCAGATAGCATTACTAATGATGGATCATATATTGTACATGTGCAAGATTCTTCACTGCAGGAGGAGGTTGCACCATCCAATACAACGGATGATGATCTAGATGTTCCCATTGTTATTCGAAAGAAGAAAAGGACTTGTTCCTCTTATCCTTTTGCTTCTCAGGTGTCCTTTCACCATCTGACAGGTGACTTTCAGAGGTTTGTTGCAGCTTTGTCTTCTGTGGAGATACCACAGACCTATCAAGAAGCTATGAAGATTGATTGCTGTTGATCGGCAATGGAAGAAGAGATGTGTGCTTTACAGTCTCGCAGTACATGGAGCTTGGTTAGTGCTCCATCTGGCGCATCCATTGTTAGCTGCAAGTGGGTATTCACGGTCAAATACCATGCAGATGGCAGTCTCGAACAGTACAAGGCATGACTTGTTGCGAGTGGTTTTACACAAACCTATGGTGTGGACTATCTAGATATGTTTTCTCCAGTGGCTCATCACTCTACTCTCGCATTCTTCTATCGGTTGCAGTGGTACGTGACTGGTCTATATCTCAACTTGATGTCAAGAATGCCTTCTTGTATGGAGATCTGCAGGAAGAAGTCTACATGCAGCAGCCACCGGGGTTCACTGCTACGGGGGAGAATCATATGGTCTGTACACTTCACAAGGCGATCTATGGCCTTAAACAGAGTCCAAAGGCATGGTTCCAGAAGCTTTCCCACCTAATTGAACGACATGGATTCAAAAGATCAAATGCGGATCACTCGTTGTTCACTCAGAAGACTTCTACAGGTACGGTTGTCATCATGGTCTATGTTGATGATATTCTGGTTACAGGAGATGACGCTCATGGAGTTGAGAGAGCAAAAGCATTCTCAGGCCGTCAGTTTGTCATGAAGGATCTGGGTACCCTTAGATATTTTCCGAGGTTTGAATTTTCCAGGAATGCACAGGGTCTGGTGATGACCCAAAGGAAATACATTACAGATCTTTTGATTGAAATAGGCATGGTTGGATGTAGACCATCGAGTACTCCTATAGATCCAAGCATGAAACTGTATGACAATGATAGTGAAGAAGTGGACAAGAGAAGATATAGAGATATGGTGGGTAAGCTTCTTTATATTACCATTACTCGACCCGATATTGCTTTTGCAGTAAGCCGGGTAAGTCAATTTATGGAGCAACCAAGACAAGTTCATATGGATGCCATATACATGATACTGAGGTATCTAATGTCTTCTCCAGGCTCGGGGTTGCTATTTCGAAAGAGCACAGATTTATCTATTTCAGCATGTGCAGACACAGATTATGCAGGGTGCCCTAAGGATCGAAAGTCTACTTCAGGATTCGCCGTCTTTGTTGGGAGCTCTCTAGTTTCTTGGAAAAGTAAGAAACAAATTGTTGTGGCAAGATCCAGCTTTGAGTCTGAATATAGGGCAATGGCACAAGCGAGTACGGAGCTGATGTGGGTTCGAGCTGTGCTAGAAGATCTACATATAGTTGTACCTTTACCCATGCAGCTTCAGTGTGACAATCAGGCAACTTTGTTTATTGCCAACAATCCAGCATTTAATGAAAGAACAAAGCATATCGAAGTAGATTGCCACTATACCAGAGATATGATCCAGAGAGGTTTGATATCCACATCTCACGTTAGTTCAGAGGATCAGACTGTCGACATATTTACCAAGCCGTTGCTCAGAGGACCTTTTCAGAGATGTTCTTCCAAGCTGAGCATGATAGACATCTATGCTCCATCTTGAGGGGGAGTGTAGAGACTTATGCTATGATATTATGTACCTTTTCTTATTTTCTGCCTATTTTCTGGACTCTTATGTATTTTACCCATGGGGTCTCTCTATATAAGAGAGCCTAGGGTTCTATGGAATAACAATTCACTCAATTCCACCAACAGGTACATTATGAGCAAAGTTGCCCAATACGAATTAAATAAAGCTATGCAACAACAAGCAGGATATAATTTAAATGTGTGCAAAAGAGAAAGAAACTAGGTAACCTGATCTCACAAGAATAACATTTTTATTATGGTTATTAGATATGGATATGAATAACCAAACTTCGTGGATAGTCTGTGGTCTTGGTCTGGGTGAGACCTCACACTATGACTCTAAGGCAAAAAGAATGCCTTAGGGTTGGGTGCCTCCGTAGGCATGCGGCGGGGTACAATGCATCCTAACTAAGTTCCCAACACGTCTACTTAGCTCCACTTCACAATTGATATCTGATTCACAATCTAGATTCCAACCCGCGAATCTTCACGACTAGCCCAATCCTCCTTATGCACATGAGATTCACGTCCCATTCCCAACTTTATTAACCACATTTCCCGGAACTCCCCTCTTAGCGCTACCACTCGAAATACCGACCAATGTGGCCTACACTGGCCCGTACACGAGCGTTAACTCTAAGTGACAAGTGAAATAATAGCCGATCAATCATAACTACTTGGCCCGCTCTCGAGCACCGGGCTAAAGCACACAAGTGTCGAGGCCAACACCGTCAGACCAGCACCTCGGTGTGCCACGCAACATGTCCCCCAACTATCGCAGCTACAATAGCAGTTGGGATCGCGATCCTCTAGGCTTCTATCCGGGGCCCCAAGGGTGCATGCTCCTCCCTTGGCGCAACTACTCCACAACCCACAATTTCCTAGATTTGGATCAAGATCAATCAATATTATTATACCATGTCAAAACTTCTGGGTATACAACCAACATGCATCCTTCAGGAGACAGGATTAAGGGCAACAACCTCCTCATAAGCCATATACCTCTAGTCTCATGACATTCCCACACCACTAAAAAGAATTTGTCAAACTGAGGGCATCCGCAATAGTACAGTTGTACATATCTGTTTATAGTACAGTAACTTGGATCTCAGATTACTCATGAATGCCTACCGTTCCAAAGGGTTACTCTGCGATTTTAAAAGTTTCTTAGTGAAGAATATGAAAGAGTATTGCTCTGTACCATGGAGGCTTGTCCATAGTTGAGTAAGATGCTGCATTTCAAGCTGGTTGAATCTAACTTCCACACTTCAATCCCGAGGAAACTAAACTAGCATACAATAGAATGTAGTTCAGATTACATTGGACAGTTTAGATCATTAATTACTTTGTCCCACCTAATTATAAAACCCTACAATTTTAACTATGATCCATGTCTTGCAACAGTACTTCCAGGCCCTCAAACGGTGCCCCTTCCCAACATCAATTCTGCAACATATACGACCACCAAGTCGAGCTCATCGCAGCAATTGAGCGTCTAAATCACCATCAAGCTATACAACATTGGTAAATCTGTAATAGGTATGTAATCAAGGAAAATTGGTTTACATATTTAATCCGGATTTGGACATCCGTTTCAGAGTAGGTTTCAACATCTATACCACGCTTGGAAACCACTCCATCCGTTGGTAATTTTTCTGATTTGATATTGCTAACAATATTCTTGCATGTGAAAGGGATCTTCCCAATTTATTCATTTTCTGTTGATCCCCAGATGTATAGGATGGTACGTGGGTTCAATCAGGATAGACATCCACATGACACTCGATATTACTAACAGTTTAAGCCCCGGCTAATATCTCCAACAAAAGACCCTACTTTCCTGGGAAAAGAAGCGGGTTTTTTTACAGAATTGTCCATGTTCAGCTCAATGTATCTGTGATGGTTGTGGTTAGATGGATGGCTTGTAGCCATTAGATAGGAATTTGAATCCTTATAACCCAATGGATACAGAAGATGAAACGATAAACATCTTCCCGTGAAATCACCTACAAGGGGACACCTTGGACCTTCTCAATGCGATTGCGGCTTTGGATCGCCGATTCGAAGCACTCTGACAAGCTCCAATGAGGAGAAAGGGGAGGAGGAAGAGGGCTGGTCGAAGAGGAGGAGGGTTTTGGGCGTTATGGACGAGAAGGGGTTGGGTTTTAAGGGTAAAACACGGATTCGGATCCAGGTTCGGATCCGAATAGGACCCTGACCCCTCCTCGCTAAAATGGCCATATCTCGGACTCCCGAAGTCGGAATTTACGTTCTTGGAGACTCGTTAGAAAGCTATCGACGAGACCTGTGCAATGGACTCCTTACTCGAATTTTCGGTAACTGGACAAGTACAGATTTTGCAATTAAGTCCAGACTCAACCAAGATTTGCATTTTAGTCCATGTTCGGTATTCGTGGTTTTCACATTGACCCACATCATTTATGTAATCCCTTGGTCCATTGCCCTATACTCTGATTTAGTGCTAGATCTGGCTACAACTGTCTGTTTCTTGCTCTTCCATGAAACCAACGAGCTACCTACAAACACAGTGAAGCCTGAAGTTGACTTCCTATCCTTGGGACACCCAACATAGTCTGCATCCGCACATCTTGACACAACCAAAGTTCTGTCTCTCTTGAATAGAAGTCCTGCACCTGGAGAAGATTTGAGATACCTCAAGATCATGTTGATTGCATCCATGTGAGCCTGCCTAGGTTGCTCCATAAATTGGCTAACCCTGCTGACAACAAACGCTATACCAGGCTTGGTAATGGTTACATACAATAGCTTCCCAACCAACTCTCTATCTGCAGAGTCATCATCATATAGTTGAGCAATGGGATCTGTTGGGAAAAAGACTTCGTTGTTTATTCAGAAAACCCTAGGCTCTCTTATATAGGGAGAGACCTCAGGGTAAATTACAGAGAGGTCTATAGAAAAGAAAGAAATAACAACAAACTCCATAAATAAATAATAACACTACTAACTATTTCTACACTCCCCCTCAAGGTGGAGCATAGATATCTATCATGCTCAACTTGGACGAACATCTCTGAAATGGTCCTCTGAGCAGTGGCTTGGTAAATATATCTGCAGTCTGATCTCCTGAGCTCACATGTGCAGTAGATATCAATCCTCTCTGGATCAAGTCCCTAGTATAATGGCAGTCAACTTCAATATGTTTGGTCCTTTCATGAAAAGCTGGATTGTTGGCAATGAACAAAGCTGCCTGATTGTCACACTGAAGCTTCATAGGTAGAGGTACCGCTACATGTAGATCTTCTAGTACTGAGCGAACCCACATCATTTCCGTACTGGCTTGAGCCATGGCCCTATACTCGGATTCGGCACTGGACCTTGCCACAACAGTTTGTTTCTTGCTTTTCCAAGAAACCAAAGAGCCTCCAACAAACACTGCAAACCCTGAGGTTGATTTTCGGTCCTTCGGACATCCTGCATAATCTGCATCTGCACATGCTGAGACAGATAAGTCCGTGCCCTTTCTGAATAGCAGCCCTGAACCTGGAGAAGACTTCAGATACCTCAGTATCATGTGTATAGCGTCCATGTGAACCTGTCTTGGCTGCTCCATAAATTGACTCACCCTGCTAACTGCAAATTGGATGTCTGGGCGAGTTATGGTGATGTAGAGGAGTTTGCCCACCATCTCTCTATATCTCCTCTTATCTACTTCATCAGTATCACCATCATACAGCCTCACGCTGGGATCCATAGGAATACTTGATGGTTTGCAACCATCCATGCCCGTCTCAGTCAGGAAGTCTGTAATATACTTCCGTTGGGTCATTACCAAACCCTGTGCATTCCTCGCAAATTCTAACCCCAGGAAGTATCTCAGGGTGCCAAGATCTTTTGTGACAAATTGACGGCCAAGGAATGCCTTCGCCTTTTCTATACCCTGTGCATCATCTCCTGTAACAAGAATATCATCCACATAGACCATAATAACAACCGTACCTGCCGATGACTTCTGAACAAACAATGAGTGATCGGCATTTGACCTCTTGAATCCTTGTTGCTCAATCAGGTTGGACAACTTCTGGAACCATGCTCTGGGGCTCTGTTTGAGACCATATATCGCTTTGTGAAGTCTACAGACCATCTGCTTCTCCCCCTCAGCTGTAAACCCAGGTGGCTGCTGCATGTAGACTTCCTCCTGCAAGTCTCCATACAGAAATGCATTCTTGACATCTAGTTGAGATATACTCCAATCACGGACTACAGCAACAGATAAGAGAATGCGAAGGGTAGAATGTCTCGCCACTGGAGAAAAAGTATCCATGTAATCCACACCGTAGGTTTGCGTAAACCCACGAGCAACCAAGCGTGCTTTATACCTATCCAGGGTTCCATCTGCATGGTATTTGACTGTAAAGACCCATTTGCAGCTCACAACGGATGCATCAGAAGGTGCAGTGACCAAAGACCATGTGCCACGAGACTGCAGGGCCCTCATTTCTTCTTCCATGGCTAATCGCCAGCATTCATTCTGCAAGGCTTCCTGGTATGTCCGTGGTATCTCCACGGAAGACAAAGCTGTGGCAAATCTCTGAAAATCACCTGTGAGACGGTGAAAAGAAACCTGTGAAGCAAACGGATAAGCGGCACATTGCCGCTTTTGTTTCCGAAGAGCAATCGGAACATCAAGACTGTCATCTGCTGTACGAGATGGGCTAGTGTCAGCCTGAACTGAAGGATCCTGCACATGTACCAAACCTGACCCGTCAGTAGTAGTGCCATCTGAACATACCTGAGGCGGGATGATCGGCTGCTGTGTGGTCTGAGCAGGACCTGACCGGCGCGTATAGAATTTCGGTAACGGTGATATGATAGGCCGTGGATTGGGTGGAGGTGGAGGAGGTGGTGGAGGTGGTGGAGGTGGTGCTGGCGTGGAGACAGACAGAGGGGAAGACTCAGATGTACTCAATGTAGGTGGTGGAGGAACATAGATCTCATCAGTGGTAGTGGATGGAACCATTCGGTCACCTGCAGGAGAGAAATACATGACAGACTCAAAGAAAGTGACATCGGCACTCACAAAGTATCTCTGAGTTGTGGGATCATAACACCGGTAGCCCTTCTGAGTTCGGGAGTAACCAACAAAGACGCACTTGACTGCTCTAGGAGAGAGTTTGTCAAGTCCGGGAGATAGACGATGCACAAAAGCAACAGTGCCAAAGACACGTGGAGTTAGTGAGAATAACTCCCTGTCTGGAAAAATAATGGACATAGGTATCTTTTCACCAAGGACAGAGGATGGCATACGGTTGACTAGATAACAAGCAGTAAGGACAGCATCACCCCAGAAAGAAATAGGGGCACAACTCTGAATCAACAATGTACGAGTAATATCTAAGAGATGGCGATGCTTCCTTTCCGCGACACCATTTTGTTGTGAGGTATATGCACAGGTGGTTTGGTGAATAATGCCCTTTGATGACAGGAATTGTGACAGTAAGCGTGTACAAAATTCAAGAGCATTATCAGTCCGAACATATTTGACATTTGCAGAAAAGACATTGAACACTTCATTAATCAAGTTTTTGATCACATTTCCTGCTTCGGATTTATTTTTCAAGAGAAAGACCCACGACACACGAGAGAAATCATCCACTACCACAAGATAAAACCTGTGTCCCTGATGATCGGGAACACGACTCGGACCCCATATATCTATATGTAACAACTCAAAAGGGGAGCTACTGCTCCGACTCAGACGACGTGGGAAGCTCGACCTGTGATGCTTTCCCAACTGACACGCTTCACATTGAAACGAAGAACTAGGAGAGATCTGAGGCAAAAGATGGCGCATTTTCTGAAGCGGAAGGTGACCAAATCGGAGGTGCCAAATGTACGGAGAGACTGGTCCAGCCGAATGAGAGGAGACACCAGCATATGAATCCCGGACCAACCTATATAAACCATTCTGCTCAGAGCCACAGCCAATCACCTTGCCCGTGAGTATGTCCTGAAAAATGAGAGAAGACGGGTCAAATATGGCACGACAGTTCAAATCCTTCGTAATCTGACTAATAGATAGCAAATTCATTGAGAACTCAGGAGCATGCAGAACATTCTGTAAATGCAAAGTGGAGGACAGGAAAACCTCCCCCTGTCCAATAAGGGGCGAATGGGTACCATCTGCTATCTGTACTGAACGTCCGGGAGGAATGTCCCTGTACGCCTGTAATCTACCTCTATCTCGGCAGAGATGATGTGTGGCTCCAGAATCAATAATCCAGTCGGATATATCATGAGATGTAGTAGATCTACCTGAGGAGCTAGCGGCTGCGGAAGAACTGGCAGAGGCAGTGGCAGCAATGTCTGAGGAACCACCAGGCGAATCACCAGAAGCATGTGGCATAATCTCTCGGAGACGGGCGACAAGTTCGTCAAATCGACTATCTGCAGTAGAGGTCAGTGGAGACTGAGAGTGCTCTGCAATGCGGGCTGATGCTGGAAATCCATGCTTCAAATAGCATGTCTCCTCCGAGTGTCCTGTGCGACGACAATAGGAGCATGTCTGACTAAAACGACCACCCCTCCCCTGGGGTCCACGGCCACGTCCACGACCACGACCAGATGGTGGTCCACCTCTCCCACGCGAGACTGCCATCGCTGAAGGGGGTGGAGTAGAAGAACTGGAGGAGACTGGAATGCGGCTAAGCCGTCTGTAAACATCCTCAACTGGAGGAATAACTGCATCTGCGAGAATCTGAGATCGAGCTGCATCGTACTCTGGGTCAAGGGCCGCAAGAAGAACACCAACCATGGTGGCGTTTCGAAACGCCTTCTGCTGCTCAGGAGTTGCAGTCAGAGGGATGATACTATATAACTTCTCGAACATCCCTCTTAGGGATGTATAAAGAGAATGGAGAGGTCTGCCGCTCTGCTTCATTGTGAATATGTCGTGCTGAAGCTGCAACATCTTCGTCTCATTTCGCACTTGCGAATATGTAGCGGCAAGAATTTCCCACATTGCCTTAGCAGTGGGCTGATGGAGGACGTCGTTGGCAATCTCCATCGTTAAGGTGCCGGACAACCAGACCTTTGCATAGGAATCATCAGCCTCCCATGAGGCATAGATCCCAGTCTTCTCCGCGGGCTCATCCTCGGTAAGAATATGTTTCTTACCATTCGACTTCATAAGGCTCATGAACTGCATAGCCCAGAGCTCGTAATTAGACCCGTCCATTTTGACTATTGGCGCAGGACCTTTGAATGCGCCGTTGGAGGGCATATCGACTTTTGATTCTGACATACTGCCGCTTGGAGAAGAACTAGGATATGTAGACGTAATGCTGGATGTCTACACAAACTGCATCGGATTTGAGTGCGTATGTAGACGTTACGCACTCAAATCCATAGAATAGATGTGGAAGAAACTAGGGCACGCCTAACAAGAGGCTTACAGCCCTTGAATCGCCTCGAGAACGATGTCTATGGACCGCTGGAGGCCACTGGGAGGCCTACGGCGGCAGATGGGGTTGCCGCTGGGGCTGGTGGTCGCCGCTAGAGCGGCTAGGTGCCGCTGGAAGAGGCTGCGGGACCACTGGGGAGGACGGCTGGGCGCCGCTGGCGGCTGGCTGCCGCTGGGGGGGGCGCTGGGAGCCGCTGGGAAGGGTGCTGGGCGGCTGGGAGCCGCTGGACTGGGCGCTGGGGGCCGATGGAAGCCGCCGGCAGCGGCTAGAAGAAAGGAGAAGGGAGGGGCGGCGGGTGGGGGAAGGAAGGAGAGCCCTAAGGCGGCTCTGATACCATGTTGGGAAAAAGACTTCGTTGTTTATTCAGAAAACCCTAGGCTCTCTTATATAGGGAGAGACCTCAGGGTAAATTACAGAGAGGTCTATAGAAAAGAAAGAAATAACAACAAACTCCATAAATAAATAATAACACTACTAACTATTTCTACAGGATCCATTGGAGCAGTAGCATATCTACCTCCTGTCATCCCCGTCTCAGATAGGAGATCAGTGACGTATTTCCTTTGCGTTATTATCATTCTCTGTTGGTTTCTTGCAAATTCCATCCCAAGAAAATACCTCATCTTACCAAGATCCTTAATCACGAACTGTTGTCCAAGAAAATCCTTGGCTTCATGAATTCCTTCGTTATCACTACCTGTGACAACAATATTATCCACATAAACCAAAATAGCAACAATATATTTCTGAGCTCTTTTAACAAAAAGAGAATGATCTGCAGTAGATCTGGTAAAGCCCTGTAGTTCAATCAACTCTGAGAGCTTCTTAAAACCAAGATCTCAGACTCTGCTTAAGGCCATACATGGCCTTATGAAGTTTACACGCCATACTACACTCCCCCTCAGCAGTAAACCCCTGGTGGCTGCTACATATACACATCTTCCTGGAAATCGCGACACTCCACGTACCACGAGATTGTAAGGCAACCATCTCCTCTTCCATAGCAAGATGCCAATGACCACTCTGTAAGGCCTCCTGATAGGACCTCGCTATATGTACTGCTGATAAGGCAACAACAAACCTTTGAAAGTAGCCAAATAGCTGCGCCAGCAAGACAAGAGAGGAAAGAGGATGCATTGTACATGCACGTCGCTTCCGTCGTAAAGCAATAGGCACATCCAGGTCCACGGTATCCTCAGAAGGAGTATCATTTATAACATCTTGCACACTCAAATCACCAGTGCCATCAAGGGAACTCAAAAGCTCAGGACATACCTTGGGCGTGCTTGATGGTGGAGGCACATGAGCACGAGGTCGGCGCTAGTAAACCTGTGGAAAGAAAGTAGATATGGCATGATGTGTAGGAAGTAGGGGTCGTAGAGGAGGTGGTGGTGGTGGAGAGGAGGAGGTAGAGGTGGTGGTGGTAGAGGAGATGGTGTTGGAGCAAGAGAGACGGGAGATGGCGTCATGTAAACCTCTTCTCCATGCTCTGATGTAATGAGCTTGTCGCTTGTAGGAGAGAAATACATGATGGATTCAAAGAAGGTGACATTTGCACTAACGTAGTGCCTTCGTCGAGCAAGGTCAAAGCAACGAAACCCCTTTTGGGTCTTGAAATACCCAACAAACACACACTTGACTTCTCTAGGAGAGAGCTTGTCAAGACCTGGAGACATCTGCTGAATAAATGCAACACATCCAAAAACACGAGGTAGGAGAGAAAAAAGATCTTTCTTGGGAAACATAGTCGAGAAAGGAATCTTCTCCCCCAAAATAGATGAAGGCATACGATTCACCAAGTAATATGCAATGAGCACATCATATCCGCAGTACGATGGGGAGCACAACTCTGAATCAGAAGAGTCCTGGTGACATCCAAGAGATGGCGATGTTTTCTCTCAGTCACCCCATTCTGTTGAGACATATATGCACAAGATGTCTGATGCACAATACCATAGGATCTAAGTTTTTGAGAAAGTTGTGTACTGCAGAATTTGAGTGCATTATCAGAACGTATATACTTAACATTTGTAGAAAAGGAGTTCCTTATTTCATTAACAAAGGACTGGATGATAGGAATAGCATCATACTTGTTCTTAAGCAAAAAAACCCATGACAATCTAGAAAACTCATCAACAACAACAAGATAAAAATGACGTCCCTGAAGAGAAGATCAGGAACACGACTAGGACCCTAAATATCCAAATAAATCAACTCAGACAGACTATGACTACTTTGACCCTGACGACTCCAGAACGTGGATCTGTGATGCTTCCTAAGCTGGCAGGCCTAGCACTGAAAAGTAGAGCGAGGAGAGATCTGAGAAAGAACATGACGCATCTTTTGCAGAGAAGATAACCAAAACGGAGATGCCACATATACAGAGAGACAGACCCAGTGCGAAGAGAGGAGACACCAGCATACAGATATTGCACCACTCTGTATAGGCCTCCTTACTCACGGCCATAACCAATCACACATCCCGTTAAGATGTCCTGAAACACAAGAGCAGAGGGGTCAAATATGGCATGAAAATGCAAATCCTTGGTGATTTGGCTAATAGATAATAAATTCATAGAGAATCCATGAGCGTGAAAAATATTCTTAAGCCGCATTTCAGGGGCTAACTGAATCTCCCCTGACCAGTAATGGGGGAGTGTGTCCCATCAGCTATCACAACAGATCTGCCTGACTGAGTTGGGCCATAGGTACTAAACTGACCTCTGTCACTATAGAGATGATGAGATGCTCCTGAATCCATGATCCACTCCGACAAATCAACATTGTAACAACTAGTAGAAGCATATATTGTACCTGATGTGGATGTAGAGGCTGAGGCTGCTACCTCTGAAGATCCTAACGGTGAGCTAGTTGATCCAGGAGAAGGCACAATCTCCCTGAGTCGTACAACTAACTCATCAAACCTTTGGTCAAATGCGACAGAAGAACTACCGCCATGCTGGATCTGTTCCGCCACACGTGTTGAAGCGGGAAACCCATGCTTAGAATAGCATGTTTCCTCTAAATGATCTTGCCTGTGGCAGTTTGTGCAAGGCTGACGAGGAGGTCTACTGCTCCCTCCTCTCCTACAATCTCCTCGGCTATGAAACTACGTAGGGCTCCCCCTACCACGAGATGTTGCCATGGTCGAAGAGGTCTGAGACAGGGAAGTACCATCAGAAGATATGGAGGGTCTTCTCAACCAGAAGATATGGAGACTCTAGTCATCACCGAATCCCTATAAGCCTTGAGTGCTATGGTGTGGCAGTCAAGGGAATGTAGCCATGTAACTTCTCAAACATACCCCTTAAAGAAGTGTAAAGGGTACACATTCTGCTTGGACGTGAAAATGTCGTGATGAAGTTGCAGATTATTTAATTCATTCTTTGCTGGAGAGTATGTTGTAGCAAGAATATCTCACATAGCCTTAGTCATGGGCTGACTCAATATATTATTGGCTATCTCCATGGACACTATCCCTGAAAGCCATACACATGCATACGCGTCATCTGCCTCCCATAAGGTGTTAACCCCAGTCTTGTTCACATGCTCCTCATGTGTGAGAATGTGCTTCTTGCCATTATACTGCATTGGACTCATGAACTGCATGGCCCAGAGTTCATAGTTAGTTCTATCCATCTTCATGATGGGTGCAGGACCTTTGAAGGCACCCAAGGATAGAACATCTGCTTTATTGCTTGGCATACTAACAACAATTTTCAAGACCGAGTTCACAAACTGGAATAACTGTGTCTACACAGACATATAAGAAGATGGTTGTGGGTGTAGACTCATACCGTAACCTCCTCCATCAACAACAAGCCTCTTTAGGTATCTAGGATGGTTTTAAAAGATCAAAACCTCGCCTTAGGAATCAAAATAAGACTTATTCAAGCTTTCAGGAAACAAAATAGAGCAGCCTCTCTAGGTCCGAACCCCCCTTGGGAACCCCGACAACGTCCTTCGCACGTGAAGGGCGGTAATGGGCTGCACAGGGGTGGGCGGCGGCGATAGCCTGGTGGCTGCGAATAGGACTGAGAGGTCACTGCGGAGCCCTTGGAGGAATTAGGGACCACCGATAGGGGGATGTCATCGGTGTTGGTAGTGAAAAAATACCCTATGTGGTGCTGGTAGGGTCTCTAGGGGTGTCGAAGTGCTACTGGGACCTCCCGCGAGGGCTTGTTGGAGGAGACATACATGTGTAGTTAATGGTAGTGATGGCATACATGAGCAGGGAAGGAGGGTTGATGGGTAGGGAAGGGATTAGGGAACATAGTTCCGATCTAGGACAATCGCTCTGATACCATGTGGGAAAAATAATAAAATATTTTTCATGAGGCCCTATGATTTTTTCATATAGAGAGAAGAAAACCTAGTTGGCAAACTACATATTAGAGACCGAGGAAATAGGAATACATAAAAGAGGAAAAGATAAATATATCCCTGAACATACGTGACAATAATATTTTGTTCCTAAGATGTTTAGATGCTTTGAAGAGTCTAGAATGCATTTTATTCCCTAACTCGAGGTTTAGAGTGGGTTAGAGGCTTAGAGCAAATTGGGGCTAACTGGTTGAAATTCTCCAGGGATCTAAGTTTTTAGGCCTCTATTAGGTATACATGCAGAGCTTGCGGACTCTTATCTTTTGCGGAGATTTGGGTATAATATGTAATGGGATAGTCTTCAAGCATGAGTGTTTTTAGTGGAAAATGTTATCATGTTTGTAAAGTCTCCATTTGGGACACATTCCTTTTTAACTTACATAGCTTTAAAATATAATCATGTTGCGTATGCCTGATCTTGGGCCCACACCATTTCTTTTCTTAAAAATCCCTTGTAAAAAGAACCTAAGACAATAAATTTCAAAGAGAAAATAATTGCAAGCATAAAATTCAAACTAAAACTATAAGGAAATCTAGATAACATTTAACTTTGTGTGTGTATTAAAATGATACTCACACTTCCAAAAATCCCACCAAATCATTTGCCATAGTACTACCAATTTCCTACATTTTCTGGCGAATAAAGCACACCTTAACGTCAACACCAACAAAAACATAAAAGGAAAGGAATTTATTTTCGTGTAAACAAGAGAACCTCCAAATAATCTTGACAAGGACAGTCCAGAAAAATCCTTTCTTAGAACCACCAATTGAAGAGTTCCCCGCCTCTGAACATAATTCCAACAAAAATAAAATTCAATCACTTAGTGAAGTAATAAAAATATTAACATGCCACAATATAGAAAATTAACTTTCTCTTGTGCATGCATTTAAGTTTCATTCATTCCCTTCGAAATTCTAGCATGATGTAGTCAGAGTTTGCCAAAATTTAAAAAAAGTGAATACGTTCCTTGCAAGAAAAGTGACATCCCTGTAGCCAATGTAACGAAGATATTGAACTTAGAACTCCAATAAAAAGATAATAAGATCTTCATGGCAGAACATGATACTAAACCGATATAGTTAGACCTCAGTATCCATATAAAGACCAGGAGATCTTCCAAAGCTCATGAAATCATTTGAATCTGAACTGGGATTAAGTCTCTGAATTACTACCTACAAAAAAATGTTTGATGAGATGGATCATCACTTACTGAATTCGCCTCTCTAAATTGATATAAAAATCTTCCTGCATCTCTCTGTTTTCTTTACTTTTCCATGTCCTCTTTATTTTTTTTAGTTTTTTCCTTTCTTTCTCTTTTTAATTTTCTCTTTTGATTTTGTTTTACATATTTTTTTATTTTTTCTCTCTTTTTTGAATCCTCTTACCTCTTTCTACCTTTTTTATCTCTCTGTGCTAATTCTTTCTTTCCAGTTTCTTTTTCTTCTTTTTCCTTTTTTGTTTCCAGTTTTTTCTCACACATAAATAGAACCATTTATGTTACTGTTTCGAAATCAGGATCTTGAAAATATGAAGCAATAGCTTTGCACTATCGCATCATCGAAGTAGCTTTTATTTTACATCATGTAAAGTACCGGCATTTATATGATGTGATGTGAATAGATATGAAAATAACCAGATAATGATACGATTATAGGTCTCACCATATATATATATATTAAATATAAGTAGAGACATGGATAGAAGCTAAAATTGTGTTACCATATTTTAGAATTGGATACATATTGAATATGAATAATAGCAAAATACTTAATATATTAGCTTATATATATATATATTGGATGGCTTATACATGATGTAAATTTATTAAATGTATTTATTTCATAAATTTAACAATATGGTAATTCTATCATATTATGTTACATATAGTTAAAAAATATTCAACCATATTTATATATGGAAACGGATATGTGGATATGGATATTTGCAAATATCAAAATGATATCCATGAGCAATGTAAAAATCTGTATAGAATGGAAATGCTGGAAAATAGGATATGGATATATCGTGTGATTGCATCCCTAGATATGAAGCCATATGTTTCGACTTTTTATTGATAAAAAATATTGAATATCAAAGGAACAAAATGAAGAAGACGCATATTCATTACCATGATGAGAATTCATTTGCATACAAAAATATGTGTGCTTTCTCTGAATTTTGCAAATACACAGATCTCAACTTTTTAGACATACCAAAGAAAAACTGCAATTTCTGTGGGCTACCTGTCTCTAAAGCTCCAACTTCCAAGGACATCTGCAGATTTGTACAAAAATAGAGTTGAATAACAGCTCTCCACTTGTAAAAGAACTTGTACCACACCTCGTTGAATTTTTTTCTCCTTCAGGTAGTATCATGCAGTTTCCTTCTTCTTTTGACTTCATTATGTTAGATATTGAAATTCAAAATTCAAGTACAATGCCCTCTTCCTTCTGCAGAAAGAAAGGGAGGAAGTTATTTTAATGTAAATTCTTACAATGTGATAACGCAGAAGGAAAAAGTTGAACCAAAGAAAGTGTGATGAGATACATCCCATTCTTTTGCATTAGAGGCTTTTAAAAACATTTTCCATTGCATAAATATTATGATTAAAAATATTCTCTTGCTTTTTGTAAAATAGTATTTCCCTAGGCGGTAGGTAATGAACTCGGTGGTATTTGAACGTGATTTTTTCAAAAAATACAATTTCTCGTGCTTCTTAAATTTCCAGAAAAGTAAATACTTTTAGAGGCATGCATGAGCTTTTATTTAAAGTAATTAACAAGCCTTAACTCACTATATAAAGGGCATCATTAGACTCTTAGAATCAATAAATATTGGAATACCTTTATAAAAAAAGGAAAGTCATAAAAGGACTTAACCTAAAAGCACAAAAATCTAGCGAACTCACACATTGTGCTCTTGAGCTTAGACAGTTGGATTGATAAATTCCAGGGATTCCCCCATATGGACTCGTATAAATCTTCAAATTGAGATCCGATATCATCTTCAGCAAGTGAAGGCATTGATTCTTCAAATTGGGGAAATGTATTGGAGCGCAAGCCTAATGTGAAAAAGAATACAGTATTATTTTTCTGAATATATAACAAATTATATCAAATAAAACCATCTGGTGATTTTGTCAATAATAGCGTAGGATGTTGGACTAAAGTCTACCATTAATGTCAGGATCATAATCCAGACAGCCAGTATATCTTAGATTCTCATTTAAACATCTGTTTATCGGCATTAGAGGCTTTTAAAAACATTTTCCATTGCATAACATATTATGATTAAAAATATTCTCTTGCTTTTTTGTAAAATAATATTTCCCTAGGCGGTAGGAAATGAACTCGGTGATTTTTGAACGTGATTTTTTCAAAAAATACAATTTCTCGTGCTTCTTAAATTTCCAGAAAAATAAATACTTTTAGAGGCATGCATGAACTTTTATTTAAAGTAGTTAACAAGCCTTAACTCGCTATATAAAGGGCATCATTAGACTTTTAGAATCAATAAATATTGGAATACCTTTATAAAAAAAGGAAAGTCATAAAAGGACTTAACCTAAAAGCACAAAAATCTAGCGAACTCACACATTGTGCTCTTGAGCTTAGACAGTTGGATTGATAAATTCCAGGGATTGCCCCATACGGACTCGTCTAAATCTTCAAATTGAGATCCAATATCATCTTCAGGAAGTGGAGGAATTGATTCTTCAAATTGGGGAAATGTACTGGAGGGCAAGCCTAATATGAAAAAGAATACAGTATTATTTTTCTGAATATATAACAAATTATATCAAATAAAACCATCTGGTGATTTTGTCAATAATAGTGTAGGATGTTGGACTAAAGTCTACCATTAATGGCATGATCATAATCCAGACAGCCAGTATAGCTTAGATTCTCATTTAAATATCTGTTTATCGGCATTCCTTGGTGCATAAAATCATTCAAATCAATTGAATCATCCAGAGAGAAGTCTCTTGGTTGCAGATTCGTATCAGTAGCTACTATATCAATCAACAAGTGCTCCTATGTTGATAAACATTAAGCATAACACAATATTAGAGTTGGAACTTGACTCAAGCATCTTATCGATGTTAATAAATCAAGAAACAAATGATTTTCAAGATAAAGCATCAATGTTAAATGATGGAGATCACATAAAACAAAAGGAAGAATATAATGAGAGTGACATACATCATTATTGAGTATGAGTGCGGTTGGCTCCACTGAATGTTCTTCATTTTCCCATGGAAATTTGTTGAAGTTTCCATATTCACAGCTAAAGATGCTCCCCTCTAGTGGAGGAAATACATCTTCAATATGCACAAAATAGAAAATGTGTTAGTTTCCTTGAAATGTAAGAAACATCATAGTCATTCAATTGATGATATATCTAACTTCAAATTACCCATGATGGTAGCAGACTGGACCAACAGATCAGTAGAGCTTGACTTTTCATTTGGATTTAAGTGATCTTGTGGTAATGGAGGCATAAACTCATGACAATCAATTATTTCATTGAATGACAGTTCTCTTGGTTGGAAATGTGCATTGGTGGCAGCGTCCACGTGATTCAAGTCATAATCCTGTTAAACAAAAAAATAATAAGCAATCTAATAAAGTAAAACCCTGCACAGGCAAGCGGTTCATATCAATTTTTATATTAATGCACGGTGTGTACAAATCATTTGAAAAGAGGTGTCAAAGATAGCTTTCCATGTCCATAATGGCGATATTAAATCACCTGATTCCCAAGAGTCGTGTTCGTATTTACGTTAGATGATGAAGGAAAACAACCACATGCTTGCTGGCTTTCCTTTTCTTTCTTTAACTGAATGCGATATTTCTGTATGAATGATGGCAAATCAAAAGTTAGAATAAGATCAGACCATTCCTGAGATAGAATTTCAAAATGAAAGTGTGAGGTATCTTGAATGCCACAATGGAGTGATTGCCCTTTCTAAGGCCACATGCTTGACTTTTATCATATAAACTAAAGTCTATAAGGGGCATAGGTCAGAAACATTTTGTGCAAATCGAATGCTATGGTGGGGTGCAGTACCTACATTCATTCTTTCTAAGGCCAACCACTCTGTTTTTTTGACAAATAAGATTGAAGTCTTCAAGGGTTATAGGTCAAACTACTAGCATTAATCACATCATATTACCCACCAAAATTAGAAATTTATATCAGAATTGTCTGTTTCTAATTATATCCCAGTTTTCAGAAATATATATAATAAATCAAATAACTGAACCGTTAAATCCAAATCCATATGAAGGGACAGGCATATTTTGCATTTTAAAATCAGAATCATGAAGCACCATTATATTCTAGATCTCAACTAATTAGAACAGAGCGTATTTTAACCTGCAAGTGGCTTGCGATGATATGCCTACTGAGCCCTTCAATTCCCATTGCATCCATGATTTTCTTTGGCACAGCACCTGCATCATTGCCACATGTTAGTCCTATGAAGTTTCTTCAATGATAAGATCACATAATAATGTGCCAAGTGAAGCATGAGGGAAAATGAAAGAAAAAGGAAGATCTCTATATACTCACTTTCGAGTCCAATCGATTCAACAGCATCAATGAATTTTTTCTGCTTATTGGGAGTCCAAGAGAATCGTGCCTTCTTTATCTTTAGCGGTGTGTCAGCATTGCTGATCTCATCCACATGGTTTTTCTTCCTCTTGTTCTGCTTCAAGATGCCACCTCTTTCTGAAGAATTTACCTTATTGGGACCATTTTCAGAGGGTGGGAGTGTGGATATCGGAACTGCATTTTGTGTCATCATGCTGTAGTGAGTTGGATTTGTTCATAATCATGTCCAACTGCAGGGTGGAAATATGAAACATTTGCATCCATCAGGACCTGTATGTCCAGTTCATGTACTCTCTCTGCAAGAGAAAGACCAATATCTGAATTTATCGGCATGTTAAGGGCTGCAAGAGAAAGACCAATATCTGAATTTATCGGCATGTTAAGGGCCACATGGGATGCTGGGTAGACTTGTAGTGGGATGGGACTCGGATTTGCTAAAGTCGGAAGACTGACGACATCGACCACACTTGAACTCGGACTCGGTTCTCGGACAATGCAAGGGAAATATGAATGGAGACTTTGCGCAACTTGTTCTCTTTCCATGACTCCCTTTCTTCGAGCACGGTATTTCTATGGGAACACCACATGTGTGACAAAACAGTAACAAGAAAAATCAGTAACACGCAGAAATTACAAGAAAAACCCTAAACTAATATGTTTTTAGAATCGTGATTTTGTTTCGGATTCCTCTTCTGGAGAGGATAGAGATAGAGAAAGAATAATATGCTAGAGTGCAGTGGAATGCGGTGGAATACCTGCAAATGGCTCGCCACAATAAGTCGGGTGAGTCCGTGGACATTCATAGCCCTCATGATCTCACTGGGAATAGCCTCTGCAGTCAGTAATTTCCATCAACGATCAGAACCCTTGAAAATACCGATGTGAAGAAGAGAAGATGTGAAACAAAGGAAAGAAGTCCCGATATGAGAGGACAGCATTGCATCATCATGATGAAATCCTCATCTTCTAAACCCTGAATTGTAAATTATAAAGAGATGAACTCACTTTCCGGTCCTCCCAGTTGATCCACAGCGGTGACGAACTTGGAATGGAGGCTGTCAGTCCAATGGAACCTCTCTTTGTTCCTTTTCTTCTTCCCCTCCTCATCTTCTACTTGTCCATGCAACATCTCCATCGCAGAAAGAGAACCTGCAGAGTCCTGTCCCATGTAAAGATTGGGGCTTTCCTCGTCAAAGTTCAGAATTCTCCAATCCATTAGGGTTCGCAGGTCTCCTCGATTGAAGAAAGACCCGAGAGAATGAGAGCGCGCGAGTGTGAGACAGAGATCGGTTAGGAGTGAGCTGCGACTCCACTTGTTTTATAGTTAATACGGTTGCCGGTGGTTGGGCTCTTGTCCTTAAACGGGTCGGATGGGCCGCCTCATATTTTGCTCCATTTATCTCCAATTTTCCCAATAAACGCAAAAGAGAATTAAGTGCGCTTTTGGCATTCCGAATTCCGATAAATAAATATTTTTTTCTTTGCACCATCTTCACATTTCTATTATAAATGACATCTGTATCTTGCAAAAGTTAATAAAATAAAAAAAATAGAAGTAAAATACGACTATATATAATCCGGCAAATTAGTGAAAATATAAATGATAAGTTCCTACGGATAAAATAGCATAGAAATTACATCTTTAAATTTTAGGTTTAATTGCAAATACACATGCCTTTCAGTGGTATAGAATTTGCTACTTTTAAGAAAAATACATTCTAACTACATTTGAAAGTTTCCAACTCATTAAGGAAATAGAGAAAAATTATAACTTGTTTTTTTTGTATTTTTACATGTTACTTGATAAACTTATTTAAACTTATTGTAATATAAAGATGAATCATATTACAGAAATGCTAGATGATGAAAAATAAAAAAAAACAACTTAACTAATTTATAAGAACATTGCATTGTACTTTTTTGGATTATTATGTGACTAAATATTAATTTTATAATATTAGAAAGTACTAAAATTATGTAAGAATGCATGGGCACGCATGTTATTGCAGAAAAGATAGGGACATAATTGTAATTGTAGAGTCTCAAAGGTACACAAGCATAAAAATCCCTTAATAAATAGATGCACAAAAAGAAATTTAACCAAAAAGATTTAAGAGTCGAAGGTCTTCTTAGAAAGGAAATGGTCAACCGCATAAACTAAAAGTCTATGTTTGACTTCGGTTCAAAAAATGGGGGGGGGGACTTTTACTTACATATCACATTATTGTCAGCAGTGGAACTTTTGATCTACTTCAATTGACTGTCTGACCTCCCCTGCAAATTTTAAGCTTTGATGTTGTTGTCATTAGTGGAGGCACTAAAGCTAAGCTTGTGAAGGTGAAATTGAACTTATGAAGACTCGGAGTTCTCAATTGATGAGGACTTCTTTTATAGGTAGAGTGTTATATGTTGACTAGCTAGCGTAAAAGGGAGGCTCATATACAATGTCTATAATGGCTCGAGTGGCTCTGAGCCACCTTTTTGTGTAACAAAACCCGATCGTCCAAGAATGATGCGGAAGCGAGAACTCAGCGGACATTTCAGGATCGTTACTCATAGCATTAATCATACCATAAGAGCAATAAAGAATGGACTTATAAAAAACTTCCTTTCCATACTATTAATAAGCACATGAGTCTGAGAGTTCCTTAAATAAAATAAAAGATAAATAAACACGAAGAATCACATCTATGATTTCGTTATTCCAGTTGGCATAATGACATCCTTCCAAACTGACCCAACAGTAGTCCCGTATCTATTATACTTTTTGAAGACAGTGAAACCTTCCTTGAAGCATAAATAACTTAATCCTCACGTTCTCCTGAAAAAGAGTAACAATACATGTTATGAGCTTAAAGCTCAGTATGTGCCGAGTTGAGGTCAAGCCGGCTAGCGTAAAAATCAAGTTACATCTAACTATTCCACTCATAACATAATGGTAAATATTACAATAATAAAACTTATAATTTTGATCCTATATCATTGCCATGTTGTATAAACTATTTGGCTTGACACAAACCAAAAATCATCATACATATCATTAATTAACTTAATGATGCATACAAGGTATATTTCTTTCATATACATGCATCGCATATCATACTTGTGTATATACCCTTAAGTTTTGTCATATTTGTGTGTATGCCCATAATGTTAATATCAATGCACATATATCCTTATCATTAATTTAAATTGCACATATACCCATTTCATTAACATAAATTGCACATATGCACATAAGATTAACATAATTGCACACATGACCTTAGCTTAACATAAATTTGCATGTATGCCTATATCATTAGCATAAATTTCATATATGCACATAACATTAACATAATTTACACATATATCCATAACAGTAACATAATTGCATATATGCATATAACATTAACATATATTGCACATATGCCCATGACATTTTTCATGTTTAGAGTGGTCTTGATTGTTAATTCTTAGGCGGCTTTGATGGATTTGATAGTTTACCGCTGATACAAGCGGTCCATAAATAATGCATAACATGACAGTGTAGCTACAACTGTAGAGGACTTATCTTTTACCTCATGCCTCCGAAAGGCGTTTGCTCTTTAGGCCCATACGACCCTATAATTCAAGTCGGTGCCAACAACTTATTGTCAACTTCTTATGACTTGATAGCTTCAATAATTACCAGTCATTATCAACATCAGGTAATTAATATTTTTCTATACCAACACAAATTAATAAATACTTTTATTATTAACTCATTGATGGTAAGTAATCGAATACAGCTATTTCCTTAACTTCATTATGAATTTATGGCTTTATTATCGTATTTAACCATGTGAAACAGTACATACATATAATCATAGGTACAATGTTTCATCGTATTTTTCATATAGGTAATATAATTGTGCCGTAGAACATACATCAAGTATACAATCTACCATAGCATGATATACCCGTTGCCATTTACACGCTATATACACATATAACACATTCCATAGATATTGAATTGTTTCCTTGTTAACCAGTACAATCGTACAATATAATATGAAACATAATAACATTGGGTAGCTCGTATGCGTTATTATATTAAGGCAACATTTCAACAATCTTAGTGTTATATAATCACGATAACTGCTGTAAAAACTCAATATCTTAGTTACGTTATAAACATATGTTTTCATTCTTAAAGACCAAACCAGGATCACACGATGGGTAATATCATGACAATACTACATTATATCGATTATTGATGCAGATATGAAACCTAAAAGTATGTAGGTTAGAAATTCTCTCTTACAAAAACTATTTGACTCGTATTGGATTATGAAACATATACGCTACCAACCTCACGAGGGTCAACAAATTTGGAAAGCATTTCCTTATACTAGTTATAAAGACCGCAATAACAAGAAGATCTTAGCATCCTTTTAATCATAATACTATAAACTATTCTCCAGGGTGAAGATCCATGCACGTATAAAGGTTATGATAATTAGACAACTTTTCCAGGCAACACACATGAAGAATTGAAATGCCACAGAATAATCTTCCTAATCCATTCATGTCCAGGAGACATTACGGTAAGACAACAATAACCTTCTAACAATAATATCTAACGCTAATCTCTGATATTATGCGCGTTATGACAGCAAAAAGTGTGGATCCGAGGGTTCGACACATACATCTATAAGTCATAAATCTAAATAAAGGATCAACACAAAACGTCGTTTAACGGTCCTATGTATTCGACACATACCTCGATGAGACGTGAATCCACCCACAACGATTCCTCCTATATGAACCTTTATCGACCAGTCTTGCTCCTCCTATTTCGTCGGATCAAGATTTCGATGTCGAGAAGAAGGTTGTTGTTATCGGATTCAAGAACAACACAATGAAATATGTCGCTTGTGACCTCTCTCTCTCTCTCTTCCTCTTTCTCTCTCTCTCTCTCTAGAACTCTCTCTCGCATGTATGCAAGATATGGGGGAGATTGTGGAGAAACTTCATTCCCTTTTTAAAGGCAGCATCAATGAGATAATTAACAGTAATAAAAGGATTTAATTAAAGGATAATTGTGATAACTAACTAAGATTGTTTACTAATTTATTATTTCTTTTTTATTAATATTAATATTGTTATTTTTTTATCTTATAAAAAGATGGCGTAGGAATTTGTTGTCATTTTTTTAATTTTATCATTATCTTAAGAAAAATCAAACCCTTACATTTTGGATCAAAGCTTGATCAGTAAACTTGGATCGTTGTCGGTGTAGTATGCATGATGTGATAATCATGATCAAATAGATCATTAACAGAGATAATGTTGTTACCCTTGGATACGCTTATGTGGAGGCCCATTTGATAACAACAAAAAGACCATGAAGTGGTATATACTTGATCTTAAACTTTGTGTTTCATTTTGTCTACAAAGTGAAGCTTTCTTAGAAGATGATCTTTCAGTTACTTGAAGAAGATTCAAATTCCTTGGGAATCTGTTCCAAACCACCTTTGATTAATAGGGGAATGAACAAACCATGACCTCATACCAAGAACTTGGAAGCGATGAAATATCAAAGATAGAAAAAGACTCTCAATTGGGCCACGTGAGTACAAAGATGGTTTTATTCGAGATGGAAAAATAACAAGTATTAAAGATGAAAAAAATGATATAACCAAGATGTTCATGCCACTTTCGTACTAAAGTGGAGTTGTCCTTTTCAAGATGAGCTTTCATCACAGAGGTAACGACCTGGCCAACTCAAGCTGGAAGATGATATAAGTCATCCTCAACTAATCCAATTCCAATCTTCTTGCATGTCTGTAAATCTTCTAGAACACATGACTTGCGATAAAAAATCAACCTGCATTGCAACTCTTTAGTAATCTTTCCAACTGATAAAAGATATATTGAGAAATCAGGGACATGAAGCGCATTAGTGAGGAGGAAATGATCGACAACAAAATTTATTCTTTTTCTCTCTTCAGTGGTAACTTTCTCTCTTCCGGATGATAACTTATAATCATGAAACATTCGCGGATCATCTGTCATGTGATCAGACATGCCACTATCAATAATCCACTCAGTTATGGTAGAGCAAGTATTATTAGTTCTCTTCGTATTAATAGTTGAACCAATGTTTCAACTGCAAAGAACCAAGTACTTTCGTAAATGATTCCTTTAAGAAGGATTGCAACTCCATGATTGTATCCTTTTCGAAATTGGATTCTCTGGATGCTCCAAGCACCATAATGTCATTCACCAGCAAATTTCTATCCTTTAGACTTTTACTATCTCTCACTAACATTCATTCAAATACCTTGAGTTCAATACCAACAACAGAACACTCTTTCATATCATCAAACACCTGGTACGTACAACTACACAGTTGATAGTTCTTGCAACAAACAAGGAGCAAAAAGCACCCCAATATTACTCAGGGGTTTAGCCCATACCACAACTGCTCTTCAACAAGAGGGAACTAACCTCAATGAGTCTAAAAGCATGCCCCAACAAGATCTACGAGTGTTTTACCAACAACCGAGACCAAAATGTACAAATCTATCACACGGTCTGAAAATCAGTCTTGTGATCTGAACGTAGAAAAAAGATCAGTCTTGTGGTCACCAACAAGAAAAAAATCAATCATGTGGTCTGAAACAAAAGCAACGGTCGATGCTCCCGTATGTAGAAAAACAAGCAATCATTTACTAATGTAATTTACTATGAAATACATATTATTAAATATGAATTATACAAGATGAAGGAGTAGATATTTCAGATTTCGGACATAATAAGAAAAAGGGTCATATATGCATAAGGATGATAACGATCGGATAGAATACAAAAATTGCTACTATATCCTTGTCCTTTTTAAAAATTAGATACGAATGTGAATACCATAAAAATGTATAAAATTTAAAATCAAATCATCAAAACATGAATACAGATGTAAACGATATTGATATATCGAATACAAATATTTGAGAAATGAATGCAAATTAATATGTGGATATTATACATGCCCAAATTTACTTAAAAGCTACAAGCATTTTTATGTTCATAATAATTTCCCATATATAAAAGTATATTAAATATTTTAATAACGAGTATGTTCGTAGAAAAATAACTAAATAGTAAAAGAAAATGTAATGATATAGTAAATAATAAAAGAAAGATTACTAAGCTTACTTTTTTGTGTATCATATAAGTATGGTATCATCCAGAATTTGAACATTCATATTCATATTATTATTTGTATTTGTATATATATTTATATATTTCAAAAATAATATTTGTATTTGTATCCTCAAAATTTTGAACATTCGTATTCTCATTCGTATTCATCAAAATTGAGGATATTATATTCGTATCCATATCCATGTTCGTCCAATGTTGAATATTTGTATTTGTATTCGCATTCGTATTTGCCAGATATGAAAAAATGGCATCCTTATCCTTTATTTGGCAAATACGGATATGGACCGATATAAATATAGTTGTATTCATTTTCATTATTATATATACATCGCTAACATCTCTGATCATATGACATAGATTAATGGATCCTTCAGAAAATTTAGTTGTATTTAATTTAATGTATTTAGTTTTAAATTTGGTAAATCTATGTAATGACATTGGGTAACCAATTTAGTTTCTAGTGGGATGCTAATATAGTTGGAGGGAAAGTTGGAAATTTCCAAAATTGAAAACAATGGATGATTTATGTTGAATAGTACCACATCTAGTAGTGCTAAAACTTTGATGGACTTATTAAATTCTCATATCAAGCTTTTGTAGCAATAGTAGAGAGGAGGAATGGAGGACCACGCGCACACCGCCATTGGTGCGGGGCGGAACTTACCCGACAAGGAATTTCGCTAACTTAGGACCGTTATAGTTACGACCGCTGTTCATCGGGGCTTCAATCGTTGGCTCCCCTATCATCAGGTCACCGACTTCCTTGACCTTCCGGCACTAGGCAGGCGTCAGCCTCCATACATGGTCTTACGACTTTGCGGAGACCTGTGTTTTGGTTTAGGGTTTAGGGAGAGTCAATTCGGATCTTGCTACTTTTGAGGATGATCTCGTCGATGTGCGTGGATGATCGTGTGTTGTTGTATGCTGGGAGAGGATTCTCAGTACGTGTTAAATTGGTATTATGGGGGGTGATATCCTCTCTAAAGACAATCCTTCATGGGCTCTTTAGTGATCTCTTCTCTAACTTATTTACCGATTTGTTTGTTGCAATTTGTTTATACCATTACCTTTCCTGGATCTTGCACTAATACATTGTATTGCATATTGACTTGGTTCCTCTTTGCATATTGTAATTGGGATATGAATCAGAAATATATGATTATAAGTATTTAATCCTTGATGCATTATTAATGCATTTATTTTTGTGTAAACCATGTAGAGATATGAGAACCTCTAAATAATCTTGCCAAGGACATAGTACAGAGAAATCCTTCCTTAGAATGACCAACTGAAGAGTTCTCTGCCTCTCAATATAATTCCAACAAAAATAAAATTTAAACAATTACAGAAATAATAAAAAAACTAACATGCCACAATATAGAAAATGAACTTATCTCTCATTGCATTTAAGTTTCATTTATTCCCTTCTAAATCTTCCGATGATGTAGTCAGACTTTGCCAAAATAAAAATAAGTGAATACATGCCTGTAGCCAATGCCACGAAGCCCTTGAACTTAAACACCAATAAAGAGATAATAAGATCTTCATGGTAGAAAATGAATAAATTAAATCAATATAGCTAGACCTCAGGATCCAGATAAAGAGAGAAAAAGATCATCCAAGGCACATGTGATAATTTCTATCTGAATTGGGATAACGTTCCATTTATAATTGTAAAAAAACTAAGGGGGTTTTCTCCTCTCCCAATTATAACATTAGCCTACAAGGAAATCTTTGATGACACATTATCAGCTATCAAATTTGCCTCTTTAAATTGGCATAAAAAACTTCCTTTATCTCTCTGTTTTCTTTACTTCTTCGGGCCCTCTTTCTTTCTTTTTTCAATTTTTCCTTTCTTTTTTTCCATATTTCTCCATTCTTTTATTTTTTTATGAATCCTCTTTCCTCCTTTCTCTCTCTATTCTAATTCTTTCTATCCAATTTCTCTTTCATTTTCATTTTTTTGCTTCCATTTTTCCCACACATTAATCGAACCATTTTCGTTACTGTTTCTAACTCAGGATCTTGAAAATATGAAGCAATAGCTTTGCACTATCACATCATCGAAGTTGCTTTTATTTTTCATCAAGTAAAATGCTGGCATTAATATGATGTTATGTGAATATGGATGCGAATAGCCAGATACCGGCACAAAGATAGGTCTCACCATATTTTTATCTATTCTAAATACAAGTAGAGATATGAAGAGATACTAAAATGGTGTTACCGAATTAGAGAATCGGATACACATTAAATAAGTATAATAGCAAAATACTTAATAGATTAGCTTATATATATGTATGTATGTATGTGTTTGATGGCTTATATATGATGTAAATTTATTAAATGTATTTATTCTATAAAATGTGAAAATATGGTAAATGTATAAAATTATGCTACCTATAGTTAAAGAATATTCAAAATATTTATATATGATAATGTATATTCATATATGGGTATTTGTGAATATTAAAATGATATCCATATCCATTTTAAAACAAAAAACTGATAGCGATGTCGAAATCTGTATGAAATGGAAATGATGGCAAATAGATACGGATATATCATGTGTTTGCATCCATGGATATGAAGCCTTCAACTTTTTATTGATTTAACAATGTTGAATATCGAAGGAATAAAATGAAGAGGATACTTGCTCAAGACCTAATGAGAATCTATTTCTGTACAAAAATATATACTTTCTCTTAATTTTGCAAATACACAGATCTAAACTTTTTAGACAAACCAAAGAATAACTACGATTTCTGCGGGCTACCTGTCTCTAAAGGTCCAACTTCCATGGACTCTGCAGATATTGTGCAAAAATAGAGTTGAATAGCAGCCCTCCACCTGCAAAAGAACTTGCACCACACCTCATTTAATTTTTTTTCTCCTTCATGTAGTAGTATCATGCAATTTGCTTCTTTTTCCATTATGTTAGACATTGAAATTCAAAAGTTATCCCATTTTGAGAAAGGGAGTTATTTTAATGTAACTTATTTTAATGTGATAATGCAGAAGGAAAAATTTGAACCAAAGAAAGTGCACTGAGATACATCCCACGTTCTTATGTATTAGAGACTTCTCAAAACATCTCCATTGCATATATTATGATTAAAAAGATTCCCTTGCTTATCATTAAAGAATATTTTGCTATGCAGAAGGAAATGAACTCGGTGGTATTCATGATTGTTTCAAAAAAAATTATCATGCTTCCTAAATTTCCATAAAAGTAAATACTTTTAGGGGCATGCATGAACTTTTATTTAAACTAATTAACAAGCCTTAACTCACTATATAAAGGGTATTATTGGACTCTTACAAATCAATAACTATTGGAAATACTTTATAAAAAATGTTGAAATCGAAAGAGCAATCAACAGAAGTATGGTACACAGATTTACGTGGAAAACCCATGGATAGGGAAAAACCACAGGAGCACACTCAAACCCTAATTTCCCTCACTAGAGATTAGGGATGTCTCTTCACTATGTTATTTCTTCAATAAGGGGGGATGAGTACAGTATATAATGATGGGTATATGGTCCCTCATCACTAGATCCCTTTACCCATTAAAGAACCACTCAACAAAATGTTAAGGCATAGGACATAACCTAAGAGCACAAAAAACTAGTGAACTTACATATTGTGTTCTCGAGCTTAAACAGCTGGATCAATAAATTTCAGGGATTCCCCCATAGGAACTCGTCAAAACCTTCAAATTGAGAGCCAGTAGTATCTTCAACAAGTGGAGGCACATATTCTTCAAATTGGAGAATTGTATCAGAGGGGATGCCTAATGTGAAAAAGAATAAAGTATTATTTTCCTGAATATATAACAAATTGGAGAAAATGAAACCTGTTGATTCTGTCAATAAAAGTGTAGGATGTGTGATTAGAGTTTACCATTGATGGCGGGATCATAATCCAGACATCCAATATAGCTTAGATTCTCATTTAGATATCTGTTTATTGCTATTCCCTAGTGCACAAAATCATTCAAATCATTTGAATAATCAAGAGGGAAGTTTCTTGGTTTTAGATACATATCAGTAGCACCTATATCAGTCAACAAGTTCTCCTGTGTTGATAAACAATAAGCATAACATAATATTAAGTTGGAACTTGAATCAAGCATATTATCAATGTTAATAAATCAAGAAACAAATGATTTACAAGATAAAACATCAACATTAAATGATGCAAATAACATAAAACAAGAAGAATATAATGAGTGTGAACATACATCATTATTGAGCACGATTGCAGCTGAATGTTCTTCATTTTCCCTCGGAAATTTGTCAAAGATTTTATATTCATAGTTAACGATACTCCCTTCCAGTGGAGGAAATAGATCTATTCGCAGTAAAATATTGGCGGGTGTATCTAAAGTATTAAAAAGTCTTGCCACAAGCTCTCTCAATCTTACCACAAGCTCACCGAACCTCTGATTAGTTGGTGAAGGAGGAGCACAAGATGGTTGATTTTACTCTGCAACACGAGCTGAAACAAGAAAGTCATGCTTTGAGTAGCATGTATCCTCAATAGGAACTAGTCTGTGGTAGTAAGTGCATGGCTGATGGGGTCGACTATCGCCTCCCCTACAACAGGTACCACACCCATTGTATTGCATATAACTCCCTCTACTACAAGATGCGGTCATGGCCGAGGTGGTACGTGACTGCAGAGTAGCACCACTAGGTGCTGTAGAGAGCCTACTCAATATATGATATGCCTCCTCCATTGGAGGTATATTGCATCATATTCAGAATCTGTGATCGAGCTGCATCATATTCAGAATGAAGAGCTGCTAGAAAGACTCCGATCATCAATGAATCTCTATAAGCCTTGAGCTGCTCTGGAGAAGCAGTCAAAGGAATGAAACCATGAGTGGGTCGTGGCGGGATTGTTGGCTGGCATGTCGAAAGAGCTGCAACTGCAGGTGGCTACGGAGGGAGAACGTAAGGGTGGAGCTCGTAGGTCGGAGGTTTGGAGCGTGAGCCGCTAAGTTGAGGTGGAGAGCTAAGGTGGTAGAGATGCTTGGATGCGTGTGTGTTGACGGGGAAGAAAGGTCAAAAGTGGTACGGTGAAGTGGGGAAGGAATGGACAAAACAGGGGAAGTTCCGAACAAGGGAACTTAATGTATTTGTTTTGTTGGTGTAAATTTCATATTAATTGATTCAAGGAAGTTCGTCGCATTCATAGCATGTGATTTATCCGTGAAAGTGCAATTTTTTTTGAGATTTGATGGATGGAGGATGGTGAATCGAGGAGAGAGAAAAGAAGGAGAAACTTCACTTGGAGGATAATCAGATTTGCCTAGAGAGAAGTCGCGGAGGACTCTTTGATTGTCGCTCTAGCGTACGGCGGAGGGTGCGATGCTCGAGCAGCAGATCAAGGAAGGAGTAAGGTCATCGCTCAATTTGAAGAACTCAGTTGTCACCAGAATTTTTTTCTTGAAAGCTCTCCTCTCCTCAGCTCGAAAGTGGCGGATGAAGAGCTATGGTGCGACTCATAAAAACAACTAACAAAGATCGTGGTGGGAAGTGGTACGAACGGGGCAGAGTGGTTCACGAGACGCGGAGGAATCGTGGAACTGTTGCAGAGGAGGTGGTCGAGAGTGAGGAGAGGGAGTCACGTGGGTGGTTACTCTTTAAGCGCAGGTGTCGTACGCCGTAAGGCTCGGGGTGGAGCGACGGATGCGGGCGCAGCCGTTTCAAACCCGCAGGAGGCGGAGGGCTCGGCGCAGGCATGCGCTAGAGGAGGGGAAGAAATCATCACGTGTGTCACACGTGATGAGAGGTGGAAGAAGAATGCGCTACGTGGCGCACCCAGGAGCGACCACGTAGGGTATTATTTTTAATCATTTAAAATGATTATTATTATTAATTAATTAAGTAATTAAAATAATTAAATTAAAATAAATAAAAATGATAAAAATGGGCGACACGTGGCGACTCTAGGAGAGGCCACGTATCGCTCCCAGAAAATTCAAAAATTAAATGTAAAGAAAAATAAAAAAGAAATAACAAAAAGGGTTAAATCAACAAGTGGTCAACATGAAAGTTGCTCGTCTCGAGAGATCTACAACTTTCGTGAAGGGCCAAAAATCAAATGAAATCATCTGTACAAAGTGTATTTTTGGGTGGTACCTTATAAGTATAAAATACCACATTTTTGTCTTTTCATTTTTTGTCATTTTTAAATAAGAGAAAAAGTGAAATAAAAATAGAGAAAATATGAAAATAATATTTACAATTTATTTTAATTTTTTGGATTTTTAATAATTAAAAAAATAAAAGGATAAAACAAGGGTATTTTGGTTAATATGTACAATGTACAATATGTCAATATGTACAATATACAATTGCCCATCCATCTTCACGGTGGGCATCGGGTTCTTGAAGGCGCCGGAAGAGAAGTCACTTTTGATTTCTGACATGATGATAAAGAGATCGAATAGAACTTAACTGGAGTTGTAGACCAATTTGAAGATGTCTACACAATCATATGGAAAATGGTTGTGGGTGCATGTACTACAACCACCCCTTCAAATCTGAGTCCACTAGGGCTAGTGGGTAAGAGATGCCGAGAGAGGACTGAAAGTTCACTGCAAAGCCCTATAGGTAGAATTAGGGACCAACACTAGGGGATGTCATCGGTGTTGGCAGTGATACGATTCCCTCGGTGGTGCTGGCAGGGTCGCTAGGGGTGCCACAATGCTGATGGGACCTCTCACGAGGGCTTGTTGGAGGAGACGTACATGTGTAGCCAATGGTGGTGATGGGCACATGTGAGCAGGGAAGGAGGGTCGACGGCAAGGGAAGGGATTAGGGAATAGAGTTCCGATCTAGGACAATCGCTTTGATACCATGTGGAAAAAATAGTAACATGTTTTTCATGAGGCCCTATGATTTTTTTCATATAGAGAGAAGAAAACCTGGTTGGCAAATTACATACTAGAGATTGATGAAATAGAAATGCATAAAAGAGGAAAAGATAAATATATCTCAGAACATACGTGATGATAATATTTGTAGTAAGATGTTTAGATGCTTCGAAGGGCCTAGAATGCATTTTATTCCCTAACTTGAGGTTCATAGGGGTTTAGAGGCTTAGAGCAAGTTGGGGCTAACTGGTTGAATTTCTCCAGGGATCTAAGTGTTTAGGCCTCTATTAGATATGCATGCGGAGCTTGCGACCTCTTGTCTTTTGCGGTGATTTGGGTATATACGTAATGGGATAATCTTCAAGCAAGAGTGTCTTTAGTGGAGAATGTAATCGTGTTTGTAAAGTTTCCATTTCGGACACGATCCTTTTAACTTACATAGTTTTAAAATATAATCATGTTGTGTATACTAGATCTTGGGTCCACACCATTTCTTTTCTTAAAAATCCTTTGTAAAAAGAACCTAAGATAATAAATTTCAAACAAAACATAAATGCAAGCATAAAATTCAAACTACTATAAGGAAATATAGATAACAATTAACTTTGTGTGTGTATATTAAAATGATACTCATACTACTAAAAACCCCACCAAACCATTTGCCATAGTATTACCAATTTCCTGCATTTTTAGGTGAATAGAGCATACCTTGACGGCAAAACCAACAAAAGCATTAAAGGAATTTGTTTTTGTGTAAACATGAGAATCTCTAAATAATCTTGCCAAGGACAGTCCAGAAAAATCCTTTCTTATAACCATCAATTGAAGAGTTCCCTGCCTCTGAACATAATTCTAAAAAAATAGAATTCAAACAATTAGTGAAGTAATAAAAATATTAACATGCCACAATATAGAAAATGATCTTATCTCTTTTGCATGCATTTAAGTTTCATCCATTCCTTTCTAAATCCTTGCATGATGTAATTATAATTTGCCAAAATTATAAAAACAGTGAATACGTGCCTTACAAGAAAAGGCGGCATCCTTGTAGCCAATGCCACAAAGACATCTAACTAGAACTCCAATAAAAAGATAATAAGATCTTCATAGCAGAACATTATAAACTAAACCAATATAGTTGGACCTCCGTATCCATATAAAGACAGGAAGATCTTCCAAAGCTCATGAGATCATTTGAATCTGAACTGGGATTAAGTCTGTGATTCCCACCTACAAAAAATGTTTGATGAGATGGATCATCGGCTACCGAATTCACCTCTCTAAATTGATATAAAATTCTTCCTTCATCTCTATGTTTTCTTTACTTTTCCATGTCCTCTTTATTTATTTTTTTAGTTTTTCTTTCTTTCTTTTTCAATTTTTTCTTTCATTTTTTGTTTTACACATTTCTTCATTTTCTCTATTTTTTGATCCTCTTACCTCTTTCCACTTTTTTTATCTCTCTTTGCTAATTCTTTCTTTCCAGTTTCTCTTTCTTTTTTTCCTTTTTTTTGTTTCCATTTTTTCTCACATAAATTGAACCATTTATGTTACTATTTCGAACTCAGGATCTTAAAAATATAAAGCAATTGCTCTGCATTATCACGTCATCGAAGTTGCTTTTATTTTTCATCATGTAAAGTACCGGCATTTATATGATGTGATGCGAATAGATATGCAAATAGCCAGATAATGATACAATTATAGGTCTCACCATATTTATATCTTTTTCAAATATAAGTAGAGACATGGACAAAAAATAAAATGGTGTTACCATATTTTAGAATTGGATACATATTGAATATGGATAATAGCAAAATACTTAATAAATTAGCTTAAATATATATGTACTGGCTTATACATGATCTAAATTTATTAAATATATTTATTTCATAAAAATTAAAAATATGGTAATTGTATCATATTATGTTACCTATAGTTAAAAAATATTCAACCATATTTATATATGAAAATGGATATGTAGATATGGATATTTGTGAATATTAATATGATATCCGTATTATTTTAAAATAATTACTGATAGCGATGTCAATCTGTATTGAATGGAAATGCTTGAAAGGATATGGATATATAATGTGATTGCATCCCTAGATATGTAGCCTTAGGTTTCGACTTTTTATTGATAAAAAATGTTGAATAGCAAAGGAACAAAATGAAGAAGAAGCATATTCATGACCATGATGAGAATTCATTTGCATACAAAAATATGTTCTTTCTCTGAATTTTGCAAATACACAGATCTAAACTTTTTACACAAACCAAAGAAAAACTACAATTTCTGTCGGCCACCAGTCTCTAAAGCTCCAACTTCCAAGGACATCTATAGATTTGTGCAAAAATAGAGTTGAATAGCAGCTCTCCACTTGTAAAAGACGTTCATGCCACTTTCGTACTAAAGAGGAGTTGCCCTTTTCAAGACGAGCTTTCATCACAGAGGTAAGGTAAGTCATCCTCAACTAAACCAATTCCAATCTTCTTGCCTGTCTCCATATCTTCTAGAACACATGACTTGCGATAAAAAATCAACATGCATTGCAACTCTTTAGTAATCTTACCGTCTGATAAAAGATACATTGAGAAATCAGGGACATGAAGCTCATTGGTGAGGAGGAAATGATCGACAACAAAATTATTCTTTTTCTCTCTTCAATGGTAACTTTCTCTCTTCCGGATGATAACTTATAATCATGAAACATTCTCGGATCATCTGTCATGTGATCGAACAACACTATCGATAATTCACTAAGTTATGGTAGAGCAAGTATTGTTAGTTCTCTTCGTATTAAGAGTTGAACCAATGTTTGTCAACTGCAAAGAACCAAGTACTTTCGTAAATGATTCCTTCAAGAAGGATTGTAACTCCATGATGGTATCCTTTTCGAAATCAGATTCTCTGGATGCTCCAAGCACCATAATGTCATTCACCAGCAAATTTATGCCCTTTAGACTTTTACTATCTCTCACTAACATTCATTCAGATACCTTGAGTTCAATACCAATAGCAAAACACTCTTGCATATCATCAAAGACCTGGTACGTACAGCTACACAGTCGATAGTTCTTGCAACAAACAAAGAGCAAAAAACACCCCAATATTACTCAAGTGTTTAGCCCATACCATAACTGCTCTTGAACAAGAGGGAACTAACCTCAAAGAGTCTAAAAGCATGCCCCAACAAGATCCACGAGTCTCTTACCAACAGTCGAAGCCAAAATGTACAAATCTGTCACATAGTCTGAAAATCAGTCTTGTGATCTGAACGTAGAAAAAAGATCAGTCTTGCAGTCACCAACAAGAAAAAAATCAGTTAGGCGGTCTCAAACAAAAGCAATGGTCAAGGCTCCCCGATGTAGAAAAACAAGCAATCACATTCTGGAGGTCACGATCTTCGATCTGAAACAATCCCCTGCTGTCTGGAGTTCTATGATATGGACATGAACACGAGGCAATCTGCCACCAGAACAGATCTGGGCATGGTCTGCAGTAGGGAACATGAACGAGATGTGAATATAGAGATTTAACTTGCACAACTCTGATCTGAGCACAACGAGGGTATAGTATGAGCACTGGTCAGATGGTGTTCTGATCTGTGCGAACTGGGCCTGATCTGGTGCATGATATTCATGATCTGATTTCAGATCTGTGATCTGAACTGGCGTAGAAATCTGCAACCTGATCTGGACGAGCACAAAAGGACGCGTTGCGGAAGGCTTATACGTCACAATCTGAACGATTAATAGCTTTGATACTATGTTAGAGGCAAACAAACAAAACACGCACAAAAATGGAGGCAAGGATTTACATGGAAAAGTCTATGGAGAGGGAAAAACTAGAGGCGCACAATCCCTAATCTCCCTCACTAGAGATTAGGGCTTTCTTCACTAGAACTTAATTCCAATGAAAGGGATGAGCACAATATATAGATGACAGGTAAAAGTCTCTTATCCTGAGATCAGTTTACCCATATAAGCACAATAACTCAACAAAGCAAATAAGTATAAATTTGATTCAATAGTTATAATGGAATATAAAGAGTTGAAGGCAGCTACGAAATACTTAAGATAAGAAACTGAGCAGCTGTGCACATATCATTGATGTGTGCACTTCCGCAAAAGTTGCCCAGGAAAGTTCCGGGAATAATAAAAAAACCCAACAAAATAGAAATCTTTAGCTTGATATACTCCCAATTCATCACTCTTCAAACCCAGCTTTATGTGCACATCAAAAAAGTTTGATTAAAAAAATTGCAATAAGCTGCTACAAGAATGGAGATATATACTATTAACAGAAGAAGAGAAATATCTGATGTGCACATCAAAAAAGATCACCAAGGAAAGTTTTATGCATCTAAATTAAAAATAACTTAAACCCAGTCAACAGCAGGATCCATTGGACACCTATAAATCTTGCCATATCAGCTCCAACGGGACCTTGCACCAAAAGCAAAGAATACTTTAGACAAATAGCAGTCAAGTAATTCAAAGAGAATCCCAATAAATAGAGGGACTTGGCTGTTGTGCAAGCAACCTTGAATTTTGGCATCTCCAATGAAACCTGTCACAGATTCATCCAGGCAACAAGTACTTCCAACAATTGTGCTGGCCAAAGGAAAAGATGGAGTTCATATCAAGCTCCCTTTTCAGCACTTTCATTGATCAGTTAGCACCGAAGAACCAATAACTGGAAACCATATATAATATATTATTAGCAGAGCCAGATAATGCAATACAAAATGATATGAAGTGAAAAAATCTTAGCTAGTTGTGTACACATCAGCGACATGTATGCGCTTCTTTCCACACCAAGGGCAATTCCCGGCTCCAAGAAATTTCAGAGACCGTCTCCAAAAAGCTTTAAATGATAGCAACGACAAAACACTGGTAGTAAATTTACAGACCAGCTTATTCTTCAAAGTTCATCTTAAATGAAGAGCTAGCCAGTTATTAAGTCAATGAATTCAATCCATGAAATATAGATAACAACTTATCTTTTGTGCACACATCTTTTTATCGCAGGTCAGATAATTTTTTGGGGCTCAGGTATCCTCTCTCATTGCATAAAGAAAGACATTACAACGTAGCACAGATGGGGCTCATAGCCTCTACAAAGAAACACTAAAACAACTAACGGCCTACATGGCATTCAAGACACACTCAATCATCACTATCTTGATATCGGCCCACATTTGCCAAAACCTTCATAATAGTAAGGTAAACCACATTAGAAAGGGTAATCAGTCTAAAGTCCTCTATACGTATGTTGAGTGTGAGCGTTTGTACTTATGAAGGTTCTGTAGTACCAATATAGAACTTCGTCAAGTTTGATTCTATCGTTATATTGTATGATTATATCCAAGAATAAGCCAATATAATAGTTCCACCACTTAAAACTGAAGAGGTTTTGATATGGATAAAGGATGCATATCAAATAAGTGGATGCCATACTTTGATCGACATAATATATGTCAAATCTATTGCAAAACAACATTAGAATCAACGATACTATGCAGAGTTGTTACGATATTATTACAAAGTCAAGAAAAATAAAATAATTAGGGCCAGATTTATGGATGTGGAGAGATGAATATGTTGCTTATTCATGTGGCCTTAGGGTTCTCTTATATAGAGGAGAAATGTGTTGGGAAAATTACCAAAAATGGACATAAAGGATAAGAAAATACAAGAAAGCAATAAATGATAATTAGTATCTCAACACTCACCCTCAAGATGGAACATTGATATCAATCATGCTTAGCTTGGAACAACATCTCTGGAATGACCCTCTAGCTACGGTCTTGGTGAACACATCTGATGTCTGATTTCCTATGTTGACATGCATGGTGGAGATGAAACACTTCTGAATCATATCTCGAGTGTTGTGACAGTCTGCCTTGATATGCTTGGTCCTCTCATGGAAGGATGGGTTTTAGGCAATGAAGAGGGCAACTTGGTTGTTGCATTAGAGGTGCATGCGAGGAGGTACCTTAACTACTAAGTCAATAAGGACGGATCTAACCCACGTCATTTTTATACTAGCCCTATGCCATGGCTCTTTACTCTTCTTCTTACTGGATCTCGCGACCACTATTTGCTTTTTGCTTTTCCATGATACCAAGGAACTCTATGAACACTGTAAAGCTAGAGGTAGACTTCATGTTCTTGAGACACCCCGCATAATCTACATCTACACGAGCTATCATGGCAAGGGACGTGCCTCTATAAAATAGAACACCAGTGCCGGGAGAGGTCTTCAGATACCTCGGAATCATATGTGTTGAGATATTCCTACATTCACATGTATCTTTCTAATTATTTTATTTCTTTATGTCTATCTTATGTAATTTACCCATAGATCTCTCCCCTATATAAGAGATCCTAGGGATACAACAATGGAAAAGTCTCTTATTTTTCTCCAACACGGTATCAGAGTATCGGTCCTAGACCGGAGCTCTCAAACCCTAAACCCTAACCCTACTTTCTAGCCTTCTCATCTGTACGTCGCAGACCTCTCCCCATGCCACGATCCGTGCATGCAACCTCCTCTCCCCACTGTCGTAGCCACCCGTGCAACACTGCCTGTGCGCATGCACTGCAACTTGCACGTACACCACCGCCTCTGCGCGCGTGTGCTACCTCCTACGCATGCGTGAGCCGCCTCCTACGCATGCATGCGCTGTCGTCTAGCATGTGCGTGCTCCGCCTCCTGTGTGTGCATGGGCCACCTTCGCCTCTTGCGAGTCGGTCTCTTCGTTTGAATGATGGATTTGGGTGTGTAAGTCTACATATACACTCATATCCACATAGTGGTCTGTGTAGACACTCAATCATTGGTCTACAAAACCATATTTTTCTTCATCCAGCGATATGTCTGAGAACAAAGTTGATGTACCCACCACAGGCGTATTCAGAGGTCCAGCACTTATTGTCAAAATGGAGGGACAAATTATGAGATCTGGGCTATAAAGTTCATGAGCCTTATGAAGTCAAATGGTAATAAGCATATTCTTACCGAGGAGGAGCTGGTGGAGAAGACTGGGGTAAATGCCTCGTAGGAGGTAGATGACACTTATGCCAGAGTTTGGCACTCAGGTACATTGACGATCGAGATCTCCAATGATGTGCTACATCAACCTACTATTGAGGCGATGTGATATATCCTCGCGGCAACATATTCTCAAGCGAGAAATGAGACGAAGATTCTCCAACTTCAGCATGACATATTCACTATCAAGCAGAACGCACGTCCTCCGCATTCACTGTATACATCTTCGCGTGGGAGGTTTGAGAAGCTCCATAATTTCATGCCTCTAACGACAACTCCAGAGCAGCAAAAGGCATATAGGAATGCTACCATGGTAGGGGGTATTCCTAGCAGCCCTTGACCCTAAATATGATGTTGCTCGCTCTCAGATTCTAGCAGATGCCACTATCCCCCCCCCCCCCATAGAGGAAACGTTCCGCGGGCTCAGAAGGATTACTATTTCTTCCACAACCTCTAATAAGACTTCCTCCGCTATGATAGCCTCTCGAGGAAGAGGAGGCCATTCTACCTTTCGTGAATGCGGACCTCGTGGAAGAGGAGGTCGTACTTGTGAGCCCTATACTTTCTGTCATCACCCAGGTCATATCGAAGAGACATGCTATTCCAAGCATGGGTACCCGACATCAGCCCGCATTGCAGAGCAGATTGAGTCTCCTGGTACTTCTACTCTTGAATAGAGGTTTGATCACCTCGTAGCCAGACTGAGGGATATTATACCTCCTTCTGCTTCACCATCTTCAGGAGATCATTCAGATGTGTCAACCTGAACTTTTGTCAATACCTCTGCTACAACCAGCACCTCAGGTACTTATACTTTTACATCATGTCATGGATATGACATTACAGAGTGGATTATTGACTCCGGTACAAGACATCATATATGTGGAGACAGACATCATCTTACATCATACAAACATGTTCTGCCAGGGAGAACAATTGTGATAGCTGATGGGACACATTCCCTGATCACAAGATAGGGGAAGATCACTTTGACGCCTTCGATGTGTCTGCAGAACGTGCTACATGCTCCAGATTTCTCTATGAATTTGCTTTCTATTAGTCAGATTACAAACGATTTGTATTGTCGAGTTATTTTTGACCCATCGTCTCTTGTTTTTCGGGACATTCTTACATGCAAAGTGATAGGGTATGGCCATGAGCAAGGTGGTCTTTATTGCCTGGTTCGGACTCCATATGCAGACATATCTTCTCATTCGTCTGGATCAGTCTCGTCGTTCACTTGGCACCTCCGGTTTGGTCATCTTCCTCTTCAGAAGATGTGTCATATGCTGTCGCGAATTTCACCTAGTTCTTCCATTCAGTGCAAAGCTTGTCAGTTGGGAAATCATCATCGGTCTTCCTTTCCTAGCCATCAGAGTCAGAGAAGTAGCTCCCTTTTTGAGTTATTTCATGTTGACATCTGGGGTCCAAGTCGTGTGCCTGATCACTAGGGACAAAGATTTTATTTTTGTGGATGTGGATGATTTTTCACGATTGTCATGGGTGTTTCTTTTAAAAAATAAATTTGAAACATGGGATGTGATCAAAACCTTTATTACTAAAGTACAAAATGTTTTCTCTACCTTTTTGAAGTTTGTACGAACTGATAATGCATTGGAATTTTGTACTGATGATCTATCTCATTTTCTTTCATCTAGAGGGATTATTCATCAAACATCTTGTCCTTACACCTCTCGGCAAAATGGTGTTGCTGAGAGAAAGCATCTCCATCTTCTTGATGTCACTCGGACTCTTCTCATTCAGAGTCGTGTACCATATTCATTTTGGGGTAATCCAATTCACACAGCATGCTAGTTGATGAATTGTATGCTATCATTGGTCTTGGGTGAGAAAATTTCTTTCTCTATAGCTTTCCCTGAGAAGGAGTTATTCTCACTCACTCCTCGTGTGTTCGGATCTATTGCTTTCATTCACCAGTTGACGCATGGTCTTGACAAGCTCGATCCTAGAGCTATCAAATATGTGTTTGTTGGATACTCCAGGACTCAGAAGAGATATCGGTGTTATGATACTTTGCGCAGAAAATACTATATTAGTGCAGATGTCACATTTTTTTGAGTCTGCGATGTACTTCTCTCCTACATGTGATAGGTTGATTTTATCGAACTCAGATGACGAAGTCTACATGCCACCTGCTCCCGTGCTTTTTATACCACCTCCACTAACACCACCGACTCCTCCACCTCCACCACCACCACCACCTCTGCCCCCTACTCCACCCCCTCCTACTAACCAGTCTCTTGCGCTGCTTGTTCCATCTTTACCTAAATTCTAGAATCGTCGAACTGCTTCTGCTCATAGTCATCACCCGGCATCCACGAAGCCCCAGGTTTGTATTGATAACATAGCTTCTAACAATGGATTTAGAGATATATTTGTGCATGAATCATTGCAGGAAAATAGCACACAAATGGGTGTTCACTGTGAAACACCGTGCGGATGGCAGTATGGATCGCTATAAGGAGAGACTTATGGCACGTGAGTTCACCCATACATATGGGGTGGAATATCAGGATACCTTCTCTCTAGTGGCCAAGCAGTGTACTCTGCATATTCTATTTTCAGTTGCTGTGACACGAGATTGGCCCATGTATCAGCTTGATGTGATGAATGCCTTCCTCTATGGTGATCTACAAGAGGAGGTCTACATGCAGCAACCACCTGTGTTTGCTGCTGGGGGTGTCAGAAGGTGTGCAGGCTATACAAGGCTATTAATGGCCTTAAGAAGAGTCCAAGAGCATGGTTCCAGAATCTCTCGTACTTGATAAAGCAACCGGTGTTTGTACAGTCAAGTGTCGACCACTCTCTGTTTGTGCAGAAGACCCAGAAAGGTACTATTGTCATTCTTGTGTATGTTGATGTTACATGGTGCCAAGGACTTCCTAGGTCAGCAGTTTGTGACCAAGGATCTTGAACATCTATGCTACTTCCTTGGATTGGAGTTTACCAAGAACCAATGAGGTCTTGTAATGACCTAGATAAAGTATGTTGTTAATCTTCTTTCAGAGAAATGAATAGAAAATTGCAGATCTGCCACTACTCCTATTGACCCGAGCATGAAGCTATACGATGATGACACAGAGGAGATCGAAAAGAGGAGGTATAGGGAGATTGTTGGCAAGCTACTATATTTGACCATCACCAGGCCCGACATATCCTTTGTTGTGAGCAAAGTAAGTCAGTTTATGGAGCAGCCCAGACAAGCACATATGGATGTGATCCATATGATTCTGAGATAGTTGAAGACTTCACATGGTACGGGACTTCTATTCAGCAGTTGCACTTCTCTCTTAGTTACGGCATGTGCACATGCAGATTATGTTGGATGTCCAAAGAGTAGAGTCTACCTCGAATTTTGTTGTGTTTATAGGGAATTCCATGGTTTCATGGAAGAGCAAGAAAGAGACTATGGTTGCTAGATCGAGTGATGAGTCAGAATACAGGGCTATAGCACAAGCTACTACGGAGATGATGTGGGTCAGATCTGCTCTTACTAACCTGATTATAGAGGTGCCTCTTCCCATGCACCTCCAATGTGACAATTAGGATGCGCTTTTTATTGCCAACAATCCCGTATTTTATGAGAGAATGAAACATATTGAGGTAGATTGTTATTATACTAGAGATATGATCCAAAAGGGTCTGATTTCTACTTCTCATTTAGTTCATGAGAGCAAACATCATATATCTTTACCAAAGCATTACTCAGGGGGGCCATTTCAGAAGTATTCGTCCAAGCTGAGCATGATTGATATCTATGCTCCATCTTGAGGAGGAGTGTTGAGATATTTCAACATTCCCATGTATCTTTCCAGTTATATTGTTTCTTTATTTATATAATTTACCCATAGGTCTCTCCCCTATATAAGAGAGCCTTAGGTTACAGGAATAAACAAGTCTCTTATTTTTCTCCAACAATATGGATTGCATCCGTATGTGCTTGTCTAGGCTGATCCATGAATTGAGAAAGATGTAAAATGCATAACTCCAAGGCATTGTCAGAGCAAACATACTTGATAATAGAAAAAAAATATTTTTAAAATATTGAAAATAGATACATCCTCAGACTTGTTTTTCAAAAGTAAACCCCATGATAACCTAAAAAATCATCAAAACCTTAAAAAATCATCAATCGCTATAAGATAGATTTTGTGCCCATGATGGTCAAGAACACTATTGAGACTCCAAATATCAAAATGAACAGGTTTAAGTACTACTACTACGACTCTAATGAACGGGAAAACTAAACCGGTAATACTTTCCAAGATGATACGCATTGCACTAAAAGGTGGACTGAGAAGAGATCTGTGGCAGGATATGATACAACTTTTGTAGAGGAAGGTGGTTAAATCAAAGATGCCACGTGTATGGAGAGACTGATCCAGTGGGAATGGAAAAACACCATCACGTGGAGATTGGACGAGTCTGTAGAGACCCCCTTGCTCACGATCGCATCCAATTACCCTGACCACAAGTACGTCATGAAATACAAGAGAAAGGGCTAAAATATGGAATGAAAATACAAATCCTTAGTGATATGACTAATAGAAAAAAAATCATATGAAAAATCGGGTGCATGAAGCACATTCGCAAATGCATAGATGGTGTCAAATAGACCCTCCATTTCCTAAAGTAGAGGAATGAGTCCATCTGAAATGATAACTATTCTTCGTGGATGTACTAATTTGTATGATAAAAATTGAGCTCTATCACTGCACAAATGATGGATGCACCATAATTCATTATCCACTCTGCCATGTTTGCCTTATGAAAACTAGTAAAGGCATAAGTTATTTCTGTTAAGATATTATGGTTATGTTACAATATTTATGTTATGCAGACTTTTATTTATAATTTACCCATAGAGCTTTTCTCCTATATAAGAGAGCTCTAGGGTTTCATAATAAACAACTCTTGATTTTCCCTCAACATGGTATCAGAGCGACGGTCCTAGACCGGAGTCTATGCCCTAGTTCCTTGTCCCCGCCAATAGCCCTTCGGCCGGTGCTGCCTCTGCTCGCCCGAGCGCCCCACGCGCCTCCGCCGCCTCCTGCAAGCCCCGCTCGCGCGTGAAGCCTTCCAGTCCTCTCAGGGGACGCGCGTGCGCGTGAGCCCTCTCCTGCGCATGAGTCTTCCTGTACGCGCACCCTCCTGCACGCGCGCCCTCCTGTGCGCGAGCCCCTTGTGCGTGAGCCCTCCTGCGCGCGAGCCCTCGGTTCTACGTGGGTCCTGCCCCCTGCGTGCCCTGCGCGCGTGATCGGGCTGTAGCCCTCGGTTTCACGCGGGACTTCCGGCTGTTCACGCGGGTTTTCTCCTGTCCCTCTCTTCACGCGGGTCCCGTGCACCTGTGAGCAGTATAGTCTACTTCTTCCAAAAGAAAAGAAGAACTTCAAGACATGGAAGGGGTTGTGGAATAAGTCTACGTCCACAACCATCTTCATATATGTCCAACTAGACATTCTTGTCTAAGTCTCTTGTAGTCCCAGTCTATATAAATTGTTGTCATCATGTCTGACAACAAGGTGGATGTTCCATCCTCGGGTGCCTTCAAAGGTTCCACACCCATTGCCAAGATGGATGGAACAATTATGAACTGTGGGCCATGCAGTTCATGAGTTTTATGCAGTGTAATGGCAAGAAGCACATCCTCACTACAGAGGAGCCAAGTGACAAGACAGGGATACACGCCTCATGGGAGGCAGATGATGCGTATGCTCGAGTATGGCTATCCGGGACTGTTTCCATGGAGATAGACAATGATATACCAAGCCAGCCTACTGCAAAGGCTATGTGGGACATTCTTGCCGCGACTTACTCTCATGCAAAGAATGAGTCCAAGATCCCCAGCTCCAGCATGATATTTTCACGTCAAAGCAGAATGGTCGTCCGCTTCACACCCTATATACTTCTCTGAGGGGTATGTTCGAGAGGCTGCATGGGTACATACCTTTGACTGCTACACCAGAACAACTTAAAGCATATAGAGACTCTGTGATGACTGGGGTATTCCTTGCAGCCCTGGATCCAAAGTATGATGCAGCTCGTGCCCAGATCCTTACTGATGCTACGATACCTCCGATGGAGGAGGCATATCGGAGATTGAGCAGACTATCTATATCCTCTGGTAGTACCATACATCAGCAGCAGAAATCTTCAGCAATGACAGCTTCACGTAGAGGCAGTCATACAACATATCATGGTCGAGGAAGCTCAAACCGTGGTAGAGGAGGTGGTGGTCGAGGTCGATCATGCACTTTCTGTCACAGGACAGGTCATTCTGAGGAGACCTGCTATTCTAAGCATGGGTTTCCAGCGTCAGCCAGAGTTAGAGAGCAGACACAACAGATTGGGAGTTTACCTGATCAGAGGTTTGATGAGTTTGTAGCAAGACTGAAAGAGATTATGCCTGGCACATCTGGATCTACTAGTTCTCCTTCAGGATCTTCAGAGGTGGCTGCTTCTGCTTCAACATCCACGACAGGTACGACATTTGCCTTTACTACGTGTTACAAGGCGGATCTATCAGAATGGATCATGGATTCAGGTGCATCACACCATCTCTTTGGTGACAGAGGTCAGTTTAGTGTTTTTCATCCTGTTCGATCTGGACGATCGGTGGTGATAGTTGATGGTACATATTCCCCCATCACTGGTCAGGGGGAGGTGCAGTTGACTCCTACCTTGAGACTTTCTAATATTCTCTATGCACCTAAATTTTTAATGAATTTGTTGTCAATTAATCAAATCACCAAAGATTTACATTGCCGTGCTATATTTGATCCATCTGCTCTTGTGTTTCAGGATATACTTACGCGCAGAGTGATTGGAACTGGCCGTGAGCAAGGGGGCCTGTACAGACTTGTGCAGTCTTCATATGTTGGTGTCTCATCCTCCCTACACAATGGGTCTGTTTCTCCGTATATGTGGCATCTGAGATTTGTTCATCTTCCTCTGCAAAAGCCGGTTCATGTTCTCCCTCAGATTTCTCCTCGCTCTATTTTCCAGTGCGAGGCCTATCAGCTTGGGAAGCAACACCAGTCTTCTTTCCAGAGTCGTCAAAGTCCGAGTAGTTATAATCTATTTGATTTGTTCCATTTTGACATTTGGGGTCCTATCGTGTCTCTGATCATCAGGGGCACAGATTTGATCTTGTTGCTGTTGATGAGTTTTCTAGGCTATGTTGGGTTTTTCTTCTCAAGAATAAGTCTGATGCTGGTCCTGTTCTTTAGTCATTTATTAATGAAGTTAAGAACATTTTTTCTGCCAAAGTTAAGTATATACGCTCAGACAATGCTCTAGAATTCTGTACTTCTCAACTTTCTCAATTTCTTAAAGCTCAGGGTATTTTGCATCAGACGTCGTGTCCTTATACCTCCCAACAGAATGGGGTGGCTGAGATGAAACACCGTCATCTATTGGATGTCACCAGGACTCTCTTGATTCAGAGTCGTGCTCCTCATTCCTATTGGGGAGATGCGGTTCTAACTGCTTGTTACCTAGTGAATCGTATGCCTTCTTCTGCATTAGGGGAAAAGGTCCCGTTCTTGATTGTGTTTCCCGAGAAGGATCTTTTCTCGCTTATGCCTCGTGTTTTTGGATTAGTTGCGTTTGTTTATAAGTCCTCTCCTGGTCTTGACAAGCTTTCCCCCAGATCAGTTAAATATGTGTTTGTTGGGTATTCCAAAACCCAAAAGGGCTATCGTTGCTTTGACCCTGTTCGACGACGGTATTACGTCAGTGTTGATGTCACCTTCTTTGAGTCTATTATGTATTTTTCACCCACAGGTGACAGGCTTGCTTCTTCGGAGGATGGTGAAGATATTTATATGCCTCCACCTCCATCACCAACACCACCACCACCAACATCGCCGCCACCACCACCTCCGCCGTCTTCTATATTCTTTCCACAGGTCTACCAGCGAAGGCCTCCGGCTCAGGCGCCTCCTCAATCTCCCAGCACGTCCGAGGTATGTCTTGATCATTTGAGTTCTTCTAGTGGCACGGGTGATTTGATTGCACAGAATGAGCTTCAGGATGTTGATGATACTTCTACGACCAATATTGATGATTTGGGTATCCCTATTGCACTCTGGAGGCAGAAGCGAGCACGTACGTTGAACCCCAAGTATGGGTTGGACTTTGGTTCTCATGTTTCCTTGGAACGTCTATCCAAGGACTTTCAGCATTTTGTTGTGAACTTGTCTGCCATACAGATACCGCGCTCGTATCAGGAGGCCCTACAGAGTAGCCAGTGGCGCTTGTCCATGGAGGAAGAGATGGCAGCATTACAATCGCGTGGTACCTGGAGTGTTGTTCACCCTCCACCAAGTGCGTCTATTGTTGGGAGCAAATGGGTATTTACTGTGAAGCAGCGTGCTGATGGTACAGTTGATCGTTACAAGGCTAGATTGGTTGCTCGTGGGTTCACCCAAACATATGGGGTGGACTATCATGACACGTTCTCAGCTGTGGCACGTCATTCTACCTTACGGATTCTTATTTCTGTTGTTGTAGTGCGAGATTGGCCTCTCTTCCAGTTGGATGTCAAAAATGCTTTCTTGTATGGTGGTTTGCAGGAGTCAGTTTACATGCAGCAGCCTCCTGGGTTTGCTGTTGAGGGGGAATCCAGTATGGTGTGCCGTCTTCATAAGGCCATTTATGGTCTTAAGCAAAGTCCGAGGGCATGGTTTCAGAAGCTCTCAGAATTAATTGAACAGAAGGGGTTTGTTAGATCTACAACAGATCATACTCTCTTTGTAAAGAGAGACCAGCGAGGTATTGTAGTCATCTTGGTTTATGTTGATGACATTGTTATCACTGGCAGTGATGCATAGGGAATTGAGGCAGCAAAGGACTTCCTTGGACATCAGTTTGTTACCAAGGACTTGGATATGCTTCGTTACTTCCTAGGACTGGAATTTGCACGAAATCAACAAGGTTGGGTTATGACAGAAAGGAAGTATGTCACTAATCTTCTATTTGAGACAGGAATGATAGGATGTAGACCAGCGACTACCCCAATGGATCCTAATGTTAAGCTTCATGATGATGGATCTGAGGAGGTGGATAAGAGACGCTATAGAGAACTGGTAGGGAAATTGTTGTATGTTACTATTACCAAGCCTGATATAGCTTTTGCTGTGAATAAAGTAAGTCAGTTCACGGAGCAACCCAGGCAGACGCATATGGATGCTGTGTTTATGATTCTGAGATACTAGAAGTCATCTCCAAGTGCAGGTCTTTTGTTTAAGAGAGACACGTCTCTCTCAGTTACAGGGTGTGCAGATGCGGACTATGCTGGATGTCCTAATGACAGGAAGTCTACTTCAGGTTTTATTGTATTTATTGGTAGCTCGTTAGTCTCATGGAAGAGTAAGAAACAAACTGTTGTTGCTCGATCCAGTGCAGAATCAGAATATAAAGCCATGGCCCAAGGTAGTGCTGAGATGATGTAGGTCAAATCTGTTCTCACCGATTTAACGATCGACGTACCTCTTCCTATGCAACTTAACTGTGATAATCAGGCAGCCTTATTTATAATTAACAATCCTGCATTTCACGAAAGGACAAAGCACATCGAGGTAGATTGTCACTATACTCGTGACTTGATCCAGAAGGGACTTATCTCAGCATCCTATGTTGCATCCGGAGATCAGATTGCAGATATGTTTACAAAAGCTCTGGCTAGAGGTCCTTTTCATCATTGTTGTTCCAAGCTGAGTATGATAGATATGTATGCTCCAGCTTGAGGGGGAGTGTTAAGATATAGTGGTTATGTTACAATATTTATGTTATTCAGTCTTTTATTTGTAATTTACCCATAGAGCTTTTCTCCTATATAAGAGAGCTCTAGGGTTTCATAATAAACAACTCTTGATTTTCCCTCAACAATATCTGAGGTACTCGAAGAGGATATGGCTATGGCAGGATTGTTGCAAGGTCATGTAGGAGCACTACTAGTGGTGATAGCATAAGTCATGATCTCCCTCAGACGAGAGAATATCTTCCAACTTCTGATCAGTGGTAGGCACATAAGTGGTAGTAAGCTCAACCTTCTCAGCCACACAAGTAGTTGTGAGGTAGTCATGTTTCAGGTAGTAGGTCTCATCTAGATGATCAGGTCAATAATAGTAAGTTCATGGTCCACATTGATGTCCGTCTCTGCCACAGGCATCATGCCCTTTGAACTGAGATTTAATGAGACCATAGCAGAGGAGGTCTAAGTGGTGCCGTAAATGGGATTGTGATCCTGCTAAGGCAGTTGTATGCCTCCTTTATCAGAGGTATAAATGCACCCTTGAGAATCTGGGAGTGTGTTGCATCATATTAAGTATCGAAAGCCACCAGAAAAACTCCAACCATAGCGATGTAAAAGTACTTCATCTGTTGCTATATAGATGTGTACACACACATGATGCTGTGTAACTTCTTGAACATGCTCCGAAATGAAGATTAGAAGTACAGAGGATGAACAATTTATCTGGTTAGCCCGAACCCGGGCGGGAATTGGGGTCCTTGGCGCCATCTGTTAATCTTGGGTACGAGAAACCCGATTCAGATCGGTTCTCATATCCAGATAATCATTCTGGATTTGTTGAACCCTATCAGACAGGGTCTGGATCGCCAAGGTGAGGGACTCCAATTCGGTGGGTTGGGCTTGCTGATGCTGACTTGCAGACGAGGTTCTGTACTGGCCCTGCTGGCCATGCCGATACTGCTGTTGCTGATGGGACGGTGCCTGACCCTATTGGCCCGAGTGGAATGTGTGCTGCTGCTGCTAGTGCTGTTGAGGCTGGTACCCTTATTCGGGCCTAGACTGAACAAAGCGCGGTGTGGGGACGGAGCTGGTTTCCTGGTAACCTGGGGAAGGTCGGTGAGGCTGACCACTCCCCATCCCCGACTGTCTGCCGACGGGGTCACGGCTATACCACAACCCGTTGATCTCGAACACCTGCGGAGGCTCCTCGTATCCGGTCTCCACTTGTGGGGGTGCATGCTGGTCCTTCTGGGTGTAAGTCTGATCCCAGCCACTCTGAGGCCCTGGTGCCTGTTCCTGTACAAGATGGACTCGGTGTACAGGTACAGGTGGTGCAAAAGGGCAGGTAGTTTTATCTTGGCTACCTTCTCAGTAAGTTCCTCCACTTGCTTTGGCAAACGCGAGAGAGACTCAAGGTCAGTGACCCTCTTGTGGATCTGCTCGACCATGGTTAACTTATCAGCTATCATCCCCATGCTGGGAATGAGGTCCTCTGTCAGATCCGCTACAGTCCTCCGGGTTGTCTCGTTGGATAAGATTGAGGGAGACAACTGATAGGCCCTGGTGGCCTGCGACCTGCCGGTTTCCGCCATCTGCTCTAGTATCTTCCATACAGCATTCTCATTCTTATTCAGATAGCTTCCTCCACAGGCGGCACTTACTAACCCCTGCATCTCCGGGGTCAAACCACAAAACAAGGTCTAGAATAAGATCGCCTTAGAAATGTCATGGCAGGGACATTTCTGAATTAGGTCATTAAACCTATCCCAGGCGTCATGGAATGGTTCACTGGGTCCCTGGGAAAAACTAGCGATCTTTGTTCTCATTTGGTTAGTCCTACTGAGAGGGTAGAACTTCTTCAGGAATAAGTCAATGAACTGCATCCGGGTTGTACATATCACCCCTAGGTTCTTCAGCCAATGTGCTGCATTATCTCCTAAGGCAAAAGGGGTGGCCTTTAGTCGAATGTAATCCTGCCCAACCCTAGGATGACTAAGGTTGTTGCAAACCAACTCCAAGTCTCAGAGGAAGGCATATGGTTCTTCATGGGAATTTCTGTTGAACTTTGGTAGCAGGCTAAGGAAGTGGGGCTTGAGCTCGAATGCTTCGGGGGGGACCGCTGGTGCCAACCAACTTTGTATCTCATTCTCTGCTAGGTTATAGGCATCAACCATTGGTCGGTCGATTCCTCCTGTCGCAACGATCTGTCCCATTCTTGTTGTAAAATCCGCATTCTATTGTTCGGCTTGGGCGAGGCGAGCCAAGACTTGCTAGAGTGGGTCATCTTGGGGTCCTTCCTCATCTGGGGGTCGCTTGGGTGGCATCTTGTCCTCTAGTCCTGGGGAATGGAAATGATATGGATTAGAGGATAAATCGAGGAAGGGATTCTTACCGAGGCGATGGTCTTCCTCGGTAATCTTAGAGGATAGGAAAGGGTTGGTTTGAGAGTAACCACCCTGGGTGTGAGGGATCCAGAACTCATGAGGGTCATGAGCTCTGGGTGGTCCAAGTTGCGTTTGGTCCGGTGAAGATGATTTTCGTGGGGACTTAAAGAAAGATTGGTGAATATTGTGTCGATATTCCCCCAGTCAGTCATCTTGAAGTGGCGAGAAGAATCAGGAGTTCTAAGTAAACATAGGATGTTACTCCTACCTGAAGCAAGCAATACAATCCAAGACCCTGGGTTCACACTCAACACATTGAAGGACTCGAAACCAAGTCCAATTAATCTTGTTAATTTTAAGTGTGATTTTTCAAGTAAGATAGCAAGGATTTACGCGGCCTATAGGGAAATCGACTCAAAGACGGATGCGTCTTCCTTATTTAACCTGTCGCCTAAGATACCGTCGGTCCTTCCTTTCTTCGCTCCTATCCCAAGCCAAAGGTATTTTATGACCCTAAACCCTGAGACCTAAGCATCTTGATGACTAAGTCGACAAGGAATAAAGTAGGGGGAGATAAGGGCCAATAATACAATAAAAATACCATTTATTTATTCATATTTTTTTCATTTTGGGGCCTATTTTATTTTCACTTTTTATACCTTAAATAAGGAAACTTCGTACATGAAAGTTGTAGATAATAATATATCGAAAAATACAAAAGTAATTTCATGTAAAAATAATATACTGTGTACATTTTATACTCTACATAAGATTCTAAAATCCTAACTTTGCAGACCCATATCTTCTAGAAAATATATCAAAATCACTTTAATTGTATATAACTTTTAGTGAGCTATTTAATGGAGGTGGTTTCATATTTTTTGGAGTTAAGAATTGGAAGTTAGGTTTTGGACCCCTATTGTACAATATACCCCAATAAAATATTTATTTTATTTATTTTTTTATTTTTCTATAAATTTATATTTTTATAATTTTGTAAATATTATTTATAATATATGTACATATTAAAACTAAAATAAAGACATAAATAAGATACAAAAATAAAATAAGAACGTAAAATACATAGTTGTATATACAATACATGTACCTATATCATAGATATATCTATTTATTTAAGTGTATAAAGTACATCAGAAAATACAATAAAAATATATTTATGTATATAAAAATAATTTATAATTATATAAACTAAGATATTAAAATAATAAAATCAAAAATACAAAATAAAAATAAAAGACCCAAAACATAAATGAATATACCTATAAATACACCCCTAAAAATTAATTTATAATAAATAAACCCAAAAAATAAAAATCATAATAAAATACTATATAAAATAATAAACATTCTTTATTTTATAACAAAAAATAATAAAATTATTATTATTTTAGTTTATTTTTTATTTTATTCTAATTTTATCTTTTTGTGGATGACGTGGCCCAATCAGGCCACACCATCCGTTGATCTCGAGTCAACTCTGACCCTAGGTCGTAGACCCTATCAGAACATAGTATTGGCCTCCCTTTTCGATTTCATACCCACTGACACATCAATCGAGGGTGATGGGGCCCTTCATAGGATTTCTTCAATGTGTATCCAAGATCCATGCGAACTATTTCCTAGGGCCAAGAATCACTGCAACACGCGTGATTCCACCTCGAAGACCTCCCTGTCGCAACTTGTACACAACCATCCACCCGACCTTCCTCTATTTTTTCGAATCTCCTATAACTGTGTTTTCTCCTACATTATGCGCTCACGGGCTAGAGGAGGGTGACAGCCTTCTCGCCCAGCTTTATGGTTGATAGAGGACCAGCCTTAGGTGTGTTCCACCCATCTCCGACGAGAATCATTACCCTGAGGTGTATCTCGCATCCTTGCACCGCTTGAGGTATTTTTTTCCTCTTTCTGTAGCTTAGTTTTAGTTCCTAAGTTAATTTCTTGCATTTATTTTACATTTTTATTACATGATCTAGTGTTAATCGCCACCTTCGAAGTTCGCCGGAGCTTGATCTCCAGTGAACCTCCTACCATGCATCGACCGTGGACCGACCCACCCACCATACTCAATCTCTCCCACATCGTTTTTTTCTCCATCCCACACATCCCCATCTCCCCCGATTCTCACTGGATCGGGACTACGACGCTCCATTATCACCACCTTACTGGAGCACCTCCATCTAACCCTTTCACACATCCATTTACCTCCTAATAGGGTCAAGGCACTTTTCCCTCAACCCCTTTATCTTTCGATGCTTGTACAAAGACTAAAGGAACAAGTGGAGCAATGTTTGTGGCTCCTTTGAGGTTCTAGTAGCATCACAGCTCCGTCGGCCTCGTGGGAGTCCTCCGGCCATTATTGGAGTGTTTTGAACCTTCCAGCAGATAGAGGACCTCCTCATGAGTATTCAGATTTTTTGGAGCATCAGCACACGACGGAGGAGGGAGATCTGGCCAGAGGAAGCTCGCCTCGCAGGAGCTTCCTCTCTATTCTTTCTCTTTAGCCCTCCACCGTCCGATCAATGGCTCGCACCAGTTCGTACGTCCGCTATTGGATGAAGGTTGCTCATGATCGTTGATCTCCTTCATGGGATCTGATCTGGTGTGTCCATCAGCTAAGCATCATCGTGCCACCAGGAGATGGCACGTGTATAAGTGACTGAATCCCAAACCATCTGTCTCCGTGCTTAAGCTGGGTAGTTTGAAAGTTCACCCACTAAATTTTTATCTAATAATTAGTGTATAAACTTTCATTTTCCTTTTAGATATTTTTGTAAAATTTGCAAAACAACCTCTGAACTTTCATTATTTGCAAATTAGTCCATGTAGGCTCACCTAACGTGCAGTCCCACATGAGGTAAGCATTTTGAAATTATTCCTTAGAACTTTTCATATTTCGATTCAGTACATTAAATTTTTATTCTAGTTATATATTTTTATGAAAATTGCAGAGAGGCCCCTGATCTTTTTCACACTTATGTCCCTGTTAGTTCATGCATTTTTGTTGGTTTTCTTTATTTATTAAATAAATCTAGTGTTCTTCAAAAATCACCAAAAATAGGTTTAATTTCCTTATTGCACATACTTTCATGCCACATTTTTCTTTATACAATTTAGGAATTTTTAATATTTTATAAAGAAACATTTAGAACACATTTGTTCCTTGTTTGACTTAAAACCAATAAAAAATATAAAAACATTTTGAAAATTCCCAAAAAAATATTTTGCTTTTTTTAGTATTTTTAACCTTCAGACAAAAACTCCACAAAACTAGAAAAAGAAAAGTCTTAAAAATTAAAAAGCTCTAAAATCCAATCTAAAAAGATAAAAAATTCCAAAAAACTACAAAAATATATTTTTATGTCTCTGAATTTTATTTATTATATATATACACTTAAAATTGATTTGAATAATTTAGACTTGATTCGATGTTTTTCATCTTCATTTCAATTTAGCCCAATTATTAAATCCCTGATTTGTGATTTTGACTTTAAAAATCCATAAAATTAGCAATATTTCCTAAAAAACTACAAAATAGTAGAAAAATATTTAAAACCCAAAAAATTTTATTTCTTCTATTCTGAGTATTTTTACCAGTATTTATAATTATATTAGCCTACATTGTATATATAGCCTTTTATATTCTTATATTATATATTTAAGAGAAAAGAAATATAAAAATATAAAAATAAAATAATAAAATAAAAAACAGAAATTAAAAACAAAAAATATATGAAAATAAAAGATAAAAAATTATAAAATTAGAAACCCACAAAATAATAAAAACACTAGCCAATAAGCACACATCGCATTTTTTACACCTCATTGCACAATCCTTTCTGCTCCATGCGTTTGCCACTCTACACATACTTACACCCATACACACATTTGTAGAGTTTATAATAAATTTTAACTCCACACTTCTATTTTCATTTCTTGATTTATTTGTGGGTTAATTATTGAATTAGTCCGAGGTTCTTGTCGGTCTCTTCAATGATTGTGTTCACGCCGTATTTGGAACACACGACCGACAGAATTTTTGGCTTTTTAAATGGCACCGTTACCAAGGAGCAACTGCACATATATATATATATATTATTTGATTCTATTTTATTTGTCTCTTTTGTTCATATTTTTCCTTTATTTATTTTCTACTTTATTAGACATATTTGTTTAATTGTCTAATCACCTCTCTGTGTTTGACTTTGTTGTGAGGTACTGCAGATCGAGGGAGGCAATCTACTAGGAGTGCATGTGCGCTCACATAAGCTAAGCCGACTTTTTGACCTAGTTGTAAGAAAGAGGCAACAAAGAAGGACTTGGAGGATTATTGAAGACAATATTTTGAGAAATTATTTTATTTAGATAATTTATAATTTGACGCGAGAGAGAAATATTTATTATTGTAATATTCTCGACTCTCAGGACAATCTACACTTCACGAGGTCCACTGCTCGAGGGATTGTTCCCTTGGGGGCCTTGTCGGTTTTCTCGTATTTTTCATCACTTTATTTTTCTTTGATTTTTGTTTTCATTCTATTTTTTTATGTGATTGAGACATAGCATAGATTTGCTTGTCAATAGATTAAGGCCTAACACCTAATATAATTGCATGTACCTATAGTTCTTGTTTAGACTTAGTTAAAATTTAAATTGCGCTCTTCACTTAGTCTCAGAACCACGCACTACGAGAGTCCTCCATACAACGCTTGTAGGAGGAGGCGCCAAGATCGAACCCTTTGGTTCTTTTCTAAACGTTTAGCATACAATTCTCCACGTTAATATTGATTCATGTACTTAGGGTGACTTCATCGGCTTGCATTTGCATGTATATAGATTCCGGTTATTCCTAGCATCCTTGCATGTAGAGAGCTGGAGGTAATATGAGCATTTATGCTTTAGCATTCATCAGTGATTTGTCGCTTGCATTGCTTTTTTGACTCTCTCCCTCTGATTTTGACCACCTAGGGTGCTAAAGGAATCGACTCCTCGACATGCTCGTGCATTCTTACTAAAAATAAAAAAGTGATAATCAATAAAATTGGGACTATTAAGATTATTTGACCCTAAAATAAATCAAAAAGAAAAAATCCGTCTTAGGGAGAGTAACCTCTTCATTGTATTTATTTTAATTTGCTCATGTACACACTAAGGTTAGTGCTCCAATTCTAGGCATCTTAAGTGATTATGCAATTTTATGATTCTCACCTAACTCTAAAACAAACAAGATAAAAAGACCAAACTTTCATGGTCTTCACCGAGATGAGTATGTGAATTGAAGGATTTGTTTTGTGTAAGTTTGTATGTGATTGTTTGTGTGCATATTCGATCTTCTTTACGCATTTGCGCCTTGTTCTTAAATCTCTTGACTTGACCGTCGTGCTCTCCTAATCATTTTCCTTTTGTTTTCGAGATGGCCGACTGGAGTACTATTTATCCATACTTTGCAGATCCATTGCACCCTCCAGCTGGCCCACCTCCATTTTTCCAAGAGGACTTTGCTCCCGAGTTTTGTTTATATCTGGTTAATCCCTTGTTTTAAGAAACATATTTTGATTTTGATCCACCTCCCTGTTATCAGAAGGATTTTGCCCATGATTCTCCTTTTTCTACATATCCACCTAACCCACTATTTCAGGACTCGGACTTTGAACCACCACTGCCGTCACATTTTTCACCACCTCGCCCACCCGAGATTGAGCTTTGGGAGTTGCCTCTTATGTTGTCCACACTTGAGACCTTGACCCAGATAATGGATCATATGAATTCTGGGATTGATGACCTCACTAGCCTAAATAAGAGCCCCATTAATGATTCACCCTATGGATTTATGGATTCTTTTGAGGACACCTATGAGAGCTTTCAATCGCCAAAAATACAAAAAATGAGAAAATTTTAAAAATACAAAAAGATTTTGGGAGACACGTTGTTGATTCATACTGTGAGGAGAGGGCACCCATCCTAGATCACTAGCCCACACATTCATTCACTCCATGTCCAGCCTTTAACCCCCAAGGATGACACCATACAGAGTGCTCTTAGTTATCCTTGTGTAGATGCTAATTTCGATCTTCTCCCTTGTATGGAGGAGATTCAAAAATTCAAAAAAAATTTGATTGAACCTGAAGGGGTGACCACTATTCATCAGATCGTTGATGGCCCACTTCACCAGGCCATGAATCATTTATCTACTCCTCAAGCCAAGAAGATAAAGTGATGGAGAAGATATGAGTGTCATATCTGACCATGTCCACTACCTACGCCATCACCCACCGCCCTTCTTCTAGGAAAGGGAACACTGCTACACCATTCATTAGATGCACCATTCTGACTATTCATGTGATCACACTCTCCTTGATGGCGGTGCTTCAATTTGCATAACACCCTTGTCGTTGGTACAATCTCTTCTTTTAGGGCCTCTCAAGAAAACCAAGATGATCGTTCAATTTGCTAATGGATCAATAAAGAGGCCGAATGGTATTCTAGATAAAGATGTCATTTGGATTCAGGGCATGAGTTACGTTACTTATTTTGTCGTATTGCATATGGAGACCTCATCCCTTGGGGAGCACTCTCCAATTATCATGGAACAACCATTTGTCGCCTCTATAAAGTCATTATTGATTATAGATCATGAGAGATTCACTTCCATCCTGATGATGAGAGCATTATGATCATCACTGCACCCAATGTTGACCATAAACATGCAACTGATGTGACTACACTTTCTTTAGTTGACTCCGAGGCCTATGACATAACTGCTGATATCAGAAAGGTATGTTTTATGACCGATAATGAGACCCGCGAATTCCTCTGCAGGGAGGAAGACTCAAAAAGTATAGACCTTGGAGTTTCCTCTTCTTGTGATTGGCATTGTATTGATGACATCCGTAGGATTTACATGATTGATACCTTTGAGCGGAGGACATGCTTAATATAGAGTGATGCAGCCGAATTTGATCTTATTACTTTCATCCATGAATTCGGGCCTTTTGATGATATTGATGATCCAATTGAGACCTTAAAGGACGAATATGACCATACTACTTCCACAGATGAGTTTGTTCCCTCTCGTTTTGACCTGGTTGAGACTTGCCAAGATGAACTTGACCTGACTACTTCCATTGATGAGTTCGAGCCTTTTCACTTTGATATTTGTGAGACACTCAAGGCCGGACCTAGTCACACTTCTTCTACTGACTCGTTCGTGACTTTCTGCTTTGACACCACTGGGTATTTTCACCAGGTCGACTCTGATCGGCTTCTTTCTACTGAGGACCCTGATATCAACATGCACCTTGTCAGATCCATTCCTCAACGGTCCTGCAAGAAGGTTTGCTTTCTACCTTCTTGACCTCTGTACATCCATCTCTTATATATCCGCTTTCGTTTATCTCCTTCAATTCTCCATGTTGCTCATCCACTCCATGTCCGTATGATGCCTTGCCTAGGATATATTTTGTCCTAAGTATGGGGGTAGATGAGCCGAGTGTTCATTCTTTGTTCCATTTCATCACTCTTGTTGTTGCATGTACTTAGAGTTCTTTTACCCTAAGGTGTCGTTCGGGTAGGGGGTAAACCCCCCTTAACCCACTCCTTCTCTCTCTCCAATATGGGTCCTACATTTTCTCTTTTTTAATACATTAATAAATTAATTCTCTTTCATCCACTCCATCAAAAAATATTATATCATACCATCATATCATATAAAAATTATAAACTACTCAGCTTCTAGTCCCTTTTCCAAACTTCAATACAATCACATCAGAACAACTACTTACTTTTCCAAACTTCAATACAAACATATCACAAGAAACCTGCAACAAATTCAGCCCCAATTTAACCCTCTATCCAAACACCAAAACACAAAAATGGTTTACCCTCTACCAGATTAGCCCACCCTAACCCGCGTACCAAACACACCCTAAGTATAGGGGGAGTGATGTGTACATTCTCCTTGATTCCCTCTTCTATATTCATCCGTCTTTTCTTCTTTCGTTTTCATTTTTCTTTTTCTATAAGAAAGGTGTCGCCCCTTTTTGTTAGTCTTTTATACTTAGGACGTACTTTTTCCTAAGTATAGGGGGTGTACACCCCGAGTTCTTTCATTCTTTGATCTCCTCCATTGTCTCCTCTTCTTGTCTATACTTAGAGATATCTTACCCTAAGTATGGAGAGACAGTCTGAGTACGATCTGTTCATTCCCACCCTTGACCCACCCTACCTTGTGTACATTCCGTTATTCTTACAATTATTTGATCCTAAGTATAGGGGGGACGATCGACTTCTCATTCATTCATTTCTTCGTTCTTTCCTTCATTATTCTTTAGGCTTTTCTATACTCAGTACAAGTTATGTCTTCTCTTTTATCTCTGATCTATGAGGACATAGCTCAAAGCTAAGTATAGGGGGGTCGTATATCTGCACATATACTTAGCCATAACTCGTACTTTCATATTTTTAAATAATTGTCGCTAAAATAATGTATAAAATATTTTATAATTCACTAAATCAACTAATATAAAGATGCATGTATTATTCCTCAAATTCTTTTCATATTTACTGATTAATAAATAAAGTAAAAATATTTTTGCAAAATGTTTGAAAAAGAATATAAAAATATTTTTGAAAAATATTTTGAAAACTATTTGGAAAAAGTTTTGTTAAATATTTTCAAAATTTTGTAAAAATTTATTTTCTATGTGTGAAATAAAAATGTTTCAAAAACCAATTTACAAATAGTTTGGAAAATGGTTTCAAAAATATTTTGAAAAATATATAGATACTGTTTGAAAAACCTTTGCAAAATAATTTTCAAATGTTTGTAAATGTTTGTAAAAATTATTTGTAAAAATTATTTTGGACTATAGTTTTCAAAAATATTTGAAAAACCATTTTCAAATAAGTTTGAGGAATATATACATCACACTAAAATTCTTTATTAATTGTATAAATATGTCCATGACATTAACTAACATATCCCTTATAAATTCTTAAAAACCCAAACTCTTGTTAATAATAAGATGCAACCCCGTGTAACTATTTGTACCTATCTTTTATTCAAAATGTTTTATTTTGAAAAAGCCCAAAAACATTTGCAAAATCTTTTTGAAAAAATCCATAAAAGTTCGAAATTTTAAAATTGTATAACAAAAATATTGTACATAACATTTCATAGCATTTACTTTTTTGTATTGAGTTTGATAATTGAATAAGTCTTTGTAAAATTCCAAGATTGGAGCTTGGTTGGACTTAATCTACCTAATCAACGGAACCTTATAGGAACTGGAATTGAGGTACTTTAGGTCTAGTTGGCTTAATTTTGTGAGAATCGTGAGACTTGGTTCAATGTATTCTTGACTACCTAGGTAGAGTATTTCGAAACACACACACGACTCTTGTTGATAATGACGTAACTTGGACACCTGCACCTTTCACATGTCTCAACTCAATTGGAGTGGTGAGGGGATTGGATTTGTCGGTATGAGATGAGCACAAGTGGAAACATTTATCCTCGTCTAGGGAGGGAAGTACACCCCAAATCTTCCAGTTGTAGAGACTTCTAAAGACAAGAGAGTGTGGGTTGCAATAATGTTTCAAACGAGGGATAGTTTGTTGGCTCAAGAGGAAAAACTCCTTATGTATATTTTGTTGTATATAGTATCTCCAAAAAAAAGAGCAAAAAGTAAAAACTCCAAAAAATGGACAGGACCGATTGAAAATAAAATGCTTGTTGAAGTGTATATATTTGTATAGTCATAAACAAGCTTGATATTCAAAGTCATATCATGTGAGCCTACAGCTGGGTGGCTTGACTACACCGGTCATGCATCCTAGGATAGGTAGCTACATTGGCTACCATCCATTCTTTCTTTTTCTTCTCCTCTTGAGCTAGTTGCCACTTGAACTTAGAAGGGAATACCCCTCTCCTCGAGGAAGGAGTTGCTAGATTGGGGAATCATTGGGTTGTCATACTGGAGAAGTCAGTCTTTTTGTCATTTCAGTTGAGAGGAGACACTATCATATACACTGAACAAGTGGGACTCGTAGTCATAAGGGTTTGAGTATGAGTTGAAGTATTTTGACTAGGCTATTGATGAGACTTGAGTAGGGCTTTAGGATTCTCAAGGTTGTTGTGTTTCAAATCTGTTTCCCAATAAGATTCCAACCACACGTATAATTCAAATTACGGCTTAAGATCCAAACTTTGATTTTGAGAAGACAAGTTTGAGAATTAAACTCAATCCCTTTTATTTCCTTTTCTTTTCTTTGTTTTTATTTTTCTGCACTTATTGTATAAGTGTTTGCTAGGTACTTGAAAAGGCACGTACATGGGAGTGATGAATACCCATTTCATCACCTTTATTGTATGATTCTGGCCATAAAAATCCTAGCTAATGCATGTAAAAGCACTAAATTGCACAAATTAACATTCATTCTTTGTTGTATAAATATTGTATAAAATATTGTTTTTAATGACAAAATTATAGAATAAAGAAAATAAAAAGAATAAAATACCAAAGGTATTTTATGACCTTAAATCCCAAGACCTAGGCATCTTGATGAGTAGGTCAGCAAGGAATAAAGTAGGGGGAGATAAGGGCCAATAATACAATAAAAATCCCATTTATTTATTCACCATTTATTCATTTTTGAGACCTATTTTATTTTTCACTTTTTATACCTCAAATAAAGAAACATTGTCCATGAAAGTAATAGATAATAATATATAGAAAAATACAAAATTAATTTCTTGTAAAAATAATATGTGTATTTTATACTTTAAATAAGATTCTAAAATCTCAACTTCCTAGACCCATAGCTCATAAATAAAAACTCAAAATATATAAAAAATCCCATTTAATTGTATATAACTTTCAACGAGCTATTTAATGAAGGCGGTTTCATATTTTTTGGAGATAAGGTGTGAAAGTCGGATTTTGGATCCCTGTACAATATAGCTGAATAAAATATTCATTTTATTTATTCTTTATTATTTTTTATAAATTTATATTTTATAATATATATGCATATTAAAACTAAAATAAATCCATAAATAAAATACCAAAATAAAATAAGAACATAAAATACATAGATGAATCTACAATACATGTACCTATAAAATAAAAGGTTTTTATCAGTTGTGCCCCTCTGAGATATTCCAATATTAGTTATGCCCCTCCCTTTTTGGGAATATCAGTTGTGCCACCGACTTCTTTCCATTCTATCACTTGTGCCCCTCGTATTAGTTGTCGTCCATCCCCAGTGCAAACTGACGTTAACTTTAGGGACACATCGGGAATTAAACTTAAAAATATAGGTTGAAAAATCCATTATCTTCCCCCACTTCTCTTCATCCTCCCCAGCCTCCTGCTCCTCCTCCAGAACCTCCCCCTCTGCCCGGAGCTCCTCCTCCCGCCCTCGCACCTCGCCTTTGCCCCAGTGTCTCCCTCTCTGCCCCCCAGCTACTCCTGTCGTCCCTGCACTCCCCCTCTGCTTGGAGATCCTCCTACCACCCCCACATCTCCCCTCTGCCCCCACACATCCCTCTTCGCCCCATCTACTCTCGCTGCCCCCATACATCCCCCTCTGCTTGGAGCTCCTCCTCCCGTCGATGCACCTCCCTCTCCATGGAAGTTCAGCACGTGCACCTTGCACTCTCCTGTGGATGCCCATGCAAGGACGCAGTTGTAGGTGCAACAGAGGAGTTGTGTAATGGGGAGTATGCATGATGCAAGGGATCGTATGTGCTCCTTCAAGCATTTGCCAACAACGTGAACAAGGATGAGAAGCAAGGGGCAGAGGAGGAAGGGGCGTATGAAGAAGGGGAGGCGGGGAGGAGGCTGTGGGATGAAACATGGACCATTCAACATTTGTTTAGTTAAGATAAGTTTTTGATTAATTAATTCATGAAAGTTCATCAAAAAATTCTATAAAATCCACTATTTGATCTGCAATGAGTGATATATCTGTGAATGCAAAAAATTAATGATTTGATGGATGCATGAAGGTGTAATTAAGAGAGAGAAATTATGAAGAAAAAGGAAGAACAAATGGAGGAAGAAGAAGATGAAGAAGAAGTCTGGACAATTATACCCCTCTTAACTGCACCATGGTTTGAAAAATCATGGCTAAGTCAACTCATTGATGGTTAAACTAACAGAGAGGCACAATGATAAAATAGTAAGAAGTCGGGGGCACAACTGATATTCCCAAAAAGGGAGGGTCATAACTGATATTGGAATATCTCGGAGGGGCATAACTGATAAAAACCCTATAATAAATATACCTATTTATTTAAGTATATATATTACACTAGAAAAATACAATAAAAATACGTTTATGTATATAAAAAAGTTATAATTATATAATATAAGAGAATAAAATAATACAATCAAAAATATAAAATAAAAAAGACCCAAAACATAGATAAATATACCTATAAATATACCCTTAAAAATTAACTTATAATAAATAAACTCAAAAAATAAATAAAATGCATAATAAAATACTACATAAAATAATAAATATTTTTATTTTAAAACCTTATTATTTTCTAACAAAAAATAATAAAATCCTTTATTAATTTATTTTAATCTATATTTTTACTTTCTGATTTTACCTTATTGCAGGTGACGCGGCTTAATCAGTCCACCCATCTATTGATCTCAGGTCAACTCCGACCCCAGGTCGTAGACCCTGTCAGAACATAGTATTGGCCTCCCCTCTCAATTTTATACCCATTGATACATCAATTGAGGGCGATGGGACCCTTCATAGGATCTCTTCACCATGCATCCAAGATCCATGCCGAGCCATTTCCTAGGGCCAAGAATCATTGCAGCACCTGTGATTCCACCTTGAAGACCTCCATGTCGCAACATGTACATAACCCTCCACCCGACCTTCCTCCATTTTTTCGAATTTCCTTTGGCTGTGTTTTCTCCTCCATTTTTTTCGTACGGGCTCGAGGAGGGTGACATCATCCTCACCCTACTTTTTGGTTGATCGGGGACCAGCCTTAGGTGTGTTCCACCCATCTCCGTCGAGCATCGTTGTCGTGAGGTGTATCTCACAGCCTTGCGCCATTTGATGTATCTTTTCCTCTTTCTGTATCTTAGATCTAGTTCCTAAGTGATCTTCTTGCATTTATTTTATACTTTTATTACGTGATCTAGTGTAAATTGCCACCTTCGAAGTTTATCAGAGCTTGATTTCCAGCGAACCTCCCACCGTGCACTGCCCTTGGATCAACCTGATCACCACTCTCACTCTCTTCCCCATCGTTTCTTCTCCATCCCACGCACCCCCATCTCCCCTGATCCTCACTAGATCGGGCATATGACGTACCACCACCACCACCACCACCACCTCGCAGGAGCACCTCTATCCGACCCATTCACTCATCCATTTCCCACCTAATAGGGTCGATGATACATAGACCAAAGGACCAGCTTGAGCAATTTTTGTGGCTCGCCTGAGGTTCTTGGAGTGTCGTAGCTCCGTTAGCCTCGTGGGAATCCTCTGACCACCGTCAAAGTGTTTTGAAGCTTCCAGAAGATAGAGGACCTCACCGGGAGTATTCGGATCGTTTTGGAGCACACATGATAGAGGAGGGAGATCTGGCCAGAGGAAGCTCGCCTCACTGGAGCTTCCTCCTCGTTCTTCCTCTTTATCCCTCCACCGTCCGATCGAAGGACCGCACCAATTCGTACATTAACCGTTGGATGGAGCCCGTTTGTGACAGTTGATCTCCTTCGTGGGATCCAATCAGGTGTGTCCATCTACGAAGCATCATTGCGCCACCAGTAGATGACACGCGTATAGGTGATCGAATTCAAACCGTCTGTCTCCACTCTTAAGCTGGGTATTTTGCATCTTTACCCAACTAAAATTTGTGTTTAATAATTAACACATAACTTTCATTTTACTTTTATATATTTTAGTAAAATTTTCAAAACAACCTCTGAACTTTCATTATTTGTAAATTAGTTCATGCCAGCTTACCTCACGTGCGGTCCCACGTGAGACGGGCATTTCGCACTTAGGCCCTAGAACATTTTGTATTTCAATTTAGTCCATTAAATTTTTATTCCAGTTAAATGATTTTTTATGAAAAATTGTAGAGATGCCCCTGATCTTTATTTTATTTACACTTATGCCCCTGCTAGTTCATGCACTTTTGTTTATTTTCTCTATTTATTAAATAAATCTATTATGCTCCAAATATAACAAAAAATAGGGTCAATTTCCTTATTTGACACACTTTCACACCACATTTTTCTTTCTGCAATTTAGGACCCTTTACTATTTTATAAAAATCTTTTAAAGCACATTTATTCCTTGTTTGAATTAAAAAACCATAAAAATAAAAAATTCCCAAAAATTACAAAAAAATATTTTTATATCTTTGAATTTTATTTATATGATATATATATATTAAAATAGATTTGAAGAATTTTGGACTAGATTTTCTATTTTCATCTTCATTTCAATTCAACCCATTTATTAAATCCATGATTTGGGATATTTTTACTTTATAAATCCATAAAATTAGAAAAATTTCCTTAAAAAATATAAAAAATAGTAGAAAATATTTAAAACCCAAAAACATTTTTTTGTATTTTAGTATTTTTATTAATATTTATAATTATATTAGCCTACATTGTATATTTAGCCTTATATATTCTTATATTATATATTTAAAGAAAAAGAAATATAAAAATTCGAAAATATAAAAAGGAAAATAAAAAATAGAAATTTAAAAGAAAAATATGCAAAAATAAAAAGATAAAAAATTATAAAATTAGAAACCCATGAAAACAATAAAAACACTAGATGAGACGCACATATCATATTTTTGCTCCCCATTGCACAGTATATCCATTCTGCTCCCTATGTTCAACACTCTACACATACTTACACCTATACACACATTTGTAGAGTTATAATAAATTTTATCTCCATATTTTATTTTTATTACTTGATTTATTTGTAGGTTAATTGTTTTAGTCTGAGGTTCTCGTCGATCATTTCAACGACTGTGCTCCCGCCTTATGTGGAACACACGACCGATAGAATTTTTAGCTTTTCAATATATAAAATAATAAAATAATAAAATATAAAATATAAAATAAAATACACTAAGTAAAAGTAAATATACATATATTTGTACATGTACAAATAAACATCTAATAAATTAACTCGAAAAAGTAAATAAAAATCATAATAAAATACTAATTAAAATAACAAACATTTTTTGTGTTTTGAGATTTTTTAATAAAATAATATATTAGTTTATTTTCGATTATTTATTCTTTTATTCCTTTTCTGTCGCCTAGTGCCTACATGGCCCAGTGGGGAGCCGAACTTGGCTGACCCGCTGATCAACTAGCGCTTCTGGTGCCCTAGCCCTGTCAGCTCGTTGACCAACTCATGTTTCTTGATTTTCCCCAAACAAGCCTTGCATTTATGGGAATAATTCCTTAAGCTAACTAGTTCCTCGTTCATTTATCTTTCACTACATCATGACCATTCCTCGATCGAGGGAGCCTTGGTTGTCAAGCTATCCATAGTCGAACCGTGCCTTGTACATATACTCGTCTCCGCCTTTATTTCAATTTTGATCCTGATTCCACCTCAAAATCCCCAAGATTCCTCGTGCCCTAGCTTGTTACTGATGGCAACAAATAATCCGTAGTTGATTGGTGTGGAGGAAAAGTCCAGAGCTGATGATCCGAGCGTCATCAGGGACCTTCAAGTAGAACTCCACCATGGCTCCCTTTCCCAGAGGTTGAGCCATAATTTCTTAGATATTTTCATTCTTAGGATTGGTCTTAGCATAGTTTAGATTCTAGTCTCTTTTAATTTTTTTTCATTATTTCTTAAAATTTAAGTTCTTTGGAGGATGAGCTCAGGTCACCATTCCCTTGTGATCCGGTCATTCTCTGCTACATATGAACCCTCCATCTTCTTCCCCTTCGCATCTCCTACATCCCAGGAACTTCCACCCACCTCGATCCACTTTTGATCTAGTGATCCACTCTCCTTCTCCGCCGCTCGCTAAAGAGCATTGCCTCGACCCCATTCCACTCATTCTCCATGCCATAAGACCCCCTGGACCTACATTTTTACGTGTCTTAACTTCTCAGGTTGGTCAGGAAGGGTATAGAGCCTCAATGAGGAGATTTGACTTCAAAAGAATCTCCAAGTGCCCCATACCTTCTCTGAGCTCCAAGGCTCCATCGTTGAACTCTGGAACATTTCTAAGCACCTCAGCCGCTATGGAATGACACCAGTCCCATTTTCACCCTTCAATAACATCTGGAACCATCGGAGGATGGAGATCTCGTTGGAAGAAGATCGCCAAGGTGGAGCCTCTTCCCTGTTCTTACTGCTGCCATCTCCACCGTCCCATCAACCACTCCGTCCAGGAGGTACAACCATCATCAAATCTTGGGCACCATCGACCGTTGAATCCCTCGCCAAATCTGATATATACCATAAGTTGATGAAGTGTCATCGGTCATCCTGATGCTACCACATGGATAAGTAATCGTCCTCTGCCGTTAGATCGCACCTCGAGGGGTATTTTGCTTCGCACCCCCTAGTTTATATTTCTATTTTATTCCATAAACATTCGTCTGTAGTTTGAAGAATTCTATAATATTTGCACTTTAGCTCATGTAATTATTTTATTTGCTAATAGGTCCAGTCCACGTCACCTCACGTGCGCCTACACGTGAGGGTACATGGCATTTTGCAGGGACACCCTCACATGTTTTGTTATTAATCAGTCTAGGAATGTTTTAAGTACGGGTAATATTTCATGGTTAAATTGCAATCCAGCTTTGTGACTTTTTGGATATTACAGTAATACCCCTACTAGTACGATAATATTAAATATCTTTAGGACATATACCCTTAGACTTTTAAATAGTGTTCTGAAATGCATTTGTTGTTTGTTCTAGTTGAATTTAGGCCCCTACCAATACTTTAATTATTATTTCTTGTATTTGAATTATTACAAAAAACATTTTGCATTTAAAATTCTAAGTAAATTATTTTAAGTTCTTGGACCTATTTCAAGTCACAAATATTTTTTGAAGGAAATTAAAATTAGTTTCCTATTATTAAAATATAAAAACAAGCATTTTATTCTTTTTTGCATTTAAAAATATAAAAAATTTATAAAAATGTTGAAAATTCTTAATAAATTAAAGTATCTTTATTATTATATTTTGCAACTCCTAACCAAAAATCATTACAAAATTATAAAGATAAATACTAAAAAATAAAAAGATTTAAAATCCTTATAAAAATCATTAAAAAATATTGAAAAATCAAAAAATAGTTATATCTATTTATGTATCTTACCTATATTATATATTAAAAATAACTTTGGAAAATTTTGAGACATTTATCAATTTTTAAATTCGAAAACAATCCGGACTAGTATTATTAGTCTTTGTATTAACCTATTTAATTAATTAAAAATAAAAATTATGAAAATTTTTTCTAAAAATTAGCAAAAATAGATAAAAATATTAAAACCTAAAAGATTTTATTTTATCATTTTTACTATATACAATAATATTTATAAATATAATACATTATATACATCTTATATCTATATTACTATTATGTACATTTATAATTATTATTAACTATAAAAAATACCAAAAACTATTTCAACACGTTAAAAAATGATTGTACATTTATATATTTTCTTGATTATATATTCTATTTATATCTATACATCTATCTTATTATTCATATTATTTATATATGCACACACACACACAGGATTTCTTTCAAGTAGGACTTGGTCCTTCCCGAGTTCAGGAAGGCCATCTCCTTTTTTGTAGAAAACATGATGACTTTAGTAGAATACGTATACGTATTGTATTACAATGTGCAGTTTTAATGTTTGTATTATAATATGCTGTTTTGTATGCGACTTTATATTTATAATGTGCAGTTATAATACAAACTGTATATGCATTCTACTAAAGTGCTGGTGTTTTCTACAAAAAGATTGTGGCCTTCCTTAAGTCAGAAAGAATGCATCCTACTGGAAGCACCCCCCATATATATATATATGGGGTTTGGGGTTCTTAAACCTAGGTGTAGGTAACTTTCCTACACCCACATATTTTTCTCTCATTTTTATATTTTTTTGAAATGGATCATTGGGAAATTTAGATCACAATATGTCACCATCGTGTCATTCAAACTTCAACTTATTTTGAGACTTCTAATTTATCCATCAAGACAATCAAATTTTAACGGTCTCAGATTTGCTTAAATCCGCTCTTTCCGATGGACATGTTATGAATGTCTGTTTTACACAAAATTTGAAACATGTATTCTACTTAATATTGTAAGTAAATCCCCTATATACGTTTCAAAAAATAAAAAATTGAGAGAAAAATAGGCGGGTGTAGGAAAGTTGCATACACCTAGGTTAGGATCCCCAAACCCTATACATATACTGAATACATATTAAAAATAAAAAGGAAACTAACAATCAGAAAATATAAAAAAGAAAATAAAAATTAGAAATTTTAAAATAAAAAATATAAATTAACTGAAAATACAAAATATTGAAAGCCCACAAAAATTAAAAAATCCCTATAATATACACAAAAACAATTGTCAATTTTCTTTTTGTTTATTAATTTTTGTGGCTATTCCCATTGCTCTTTGTGGTTCGACCCCAACACTTACATTTTATACAGATTATTTTTTGAGTATAATAAATTTTAGTTGACCTTAGTCATTACTTGATCATCATTGTGGGTTAATTGTTGATGCACTAGATTGTGGATGTCTGAGAGACGAGAGAGGGGTCGATACAACGATTCAGGCATCGCAAACCCTTCAAGATCGGACGTTAGGATCCCTCTTCGATCTACGTGTTCATCAAATGACACCGTTTCCAGGGAGCAACACTTGGGATAGATTTTAGTGTGCATTATTTCATCTGTCATTTTCTACTTCATTTTATTTATTTGACTAATTGACTATCTGTACTGATAAATCTCTTTGGTTGCCTTTGTTTCGAGGGAGCGTGGATCTAAGGCATTCTTCCTAGGAGGAGTCGTTCACCGAAGTGACGTGGATATCGGCTTCTTCTTCACAAGCCGATTGGAGAGGCATCACAATTACTATGGAGCATTGTCTAGCATTGATTTAAACTTGCACTTTATTTTTGTACGAGAGTGACTCTATTTAATTTGTAATAATACATGTGGACACATGAACTCTGGGGCCTATTCTACCATGTGATTGTTCACTTGGGGATCAACAATTTTTTTTCATTTTTATCGCCTTCTCCACTTTTATTGTCCCTATTTTTTGTCTCTTATTTTCTTTTATTTCTTGCGGTTTTTTCTTTCCACAATTATTTTCATTTGTTTTTACCATCCACTTATTTTGAAGCCTTGGCAAAGAACACATTCATTTCTCATCTAACTGCCTTCTTAGTGAAATCGAGAGACTCTGTGTTTGGTTCTAATGTGTTCACGCGTAATGCTGGACCTGCAGCTTGGAAACACATGTGAATTCATTTATTTGTGTAATCTCACTTGTATTGCTTCAGTTAAGAATCCAAATTTTGTTTTCATATGAATGACAAGGTCTAAATCCTCGATCCTGGTATGCGTCTAGATGATTTGCTCCCAATATTTTGGATTATAGTTCCATGCTTCCATCAGGTCTTCTTCCACCTATTGCACTCTTCTATCTTTTGTAGAACAGTATCTATAAATGTTATTACCATGAAGTGAGATGCAAATCTGATCACTTTCTGCCAAATGCATCAAGTGTTGCTACATTCTGCAGCTTCTGAAGTAGATCCAATGGTGTCCCTAGTGGCCAATCTGAACAGAACACGTGAACCAGGGAAACATGCTGCATACAGCATTAGTTAGCAACAATAATTAAATGGACTGACGAGGAAATTTGTGTTGTGTTCCAGGTAATTATTATCCATCGAGTGAGTTTTCATGATGAGCGGATAGACGGAGTTAGGTACCGCCAAGGGAGGTCCTTGAAGAGTGTCGGCCACCAGAGGCCACATTGAAGCAGTTTTATTATCATTCTCTTTCCAGAATGGTGTCCTCTAGATTCAAGTTTGTGACAATGTTCTAGGAATCCTATGATTTCCTCCTGAGGTTACGCCTCCTCCAGATGCAATATGCTCCCTCCAGGAATAGATGATGCTCCTCCCTCCAGTAGAGATGCATGTCTTACAAGAATTTGTCAACTTTAATCTTCGGCTAATCAGGTGGAGTCTTCTAGGAGACAAGGTAGTTTACTATATCAACATACCAAGGGAGCAAGGTGACAGATAGAATTGCCTCATATGGAAAGGTCTCTGTGATAGGAATGGTATTCTGCTCAGGAGTCTCGATTTCAATTATTCTGGAAGGTACTGCCATACTTTTTACTCCATGTTTATCTCATATTTTTAAATCAAATTCCTGAAGTAGAAGGATCCATCGAATAAGACGGGGCTTGGCATACTTCTTGTTTTGGAGGTACTTTATGGTAGAGTGGTATATGTAAATGATGACCTTGGATCCCAATAGATGTGATCTAAACTTTTCCATGGCAAACATTACGACTAGCAGCTCTTTCTTTGTGATAGTGTAGTTCTTCTAGGCCTCATCAAGTGTTCTTCTAGTGTAATGAATAGCAAATGGAAGTTCATTCTGTCATTGTCGTATCACATCACCAATTGCGTAATCAGAAGACTCCATCATGATATCGAAATAAGAGACCAATCGGGTGGCCGAAGAACAGAATCATGTGTGATGTGGTCCTTCAATGGATTGAAGGACTGGAGAACCCGGTCGTCGACCCTAAAATCAGTTTCCTTTCTCAATAGCTCAGTCAACGGTTGAGCAATCTTGTTGAAGTCTTTGATAAGTCTTTATTGAAACCCACATGCCACAGGAATGACCGAACTTTCTTCAAATTGGTTGGTGGCTCAAGTTTCGAAATCACATCTTCCTTAGCTGGGTCAAATTCCATGCCACGCATGGAGATGATGTAACCAAGTACAATGCCTTCAGTCACCATAAAGTGACTCTTCTCCCATGAGAACACAAGATTCACCTCATAGCACCTCTTCAGAACTCGTTCTAAGTATCCCAAACATTGATCAAAGATGTCCCCATAGATGGAAAAGTCGTCCATGAATATTTCGAGGAAACTACCAACCATATATGTGAAAACAACCAACATGCATCTCTGGAATGTAGCGGGTGCATTGCACAATCCAAAGGGCATTCTTCTGAAAGCGTATGTCCCAAACAGATAGGTGAAGGTAGTTTTCTCCTGATCTTCTGGAGCAATGGTGACTTGATTGTACCTGGAGTAATCCTCCAATAATCAAAGATATTCCTTCATGGCCAGTCTTTTGACTATTTGGTCGATGAAGGGCAATGCAAAGTAGTCCTTCTTGGCTGAAATATTTAGGCATCTGTAGTCCACACAGACTCACCATGAAGTCGATACTCTAGTCAGAATCTCCTCTCCTTTATCATTGGTTACAATGGTGATGCCATATTTCTTCAGCACAACGTACAGGGGACTCACCCATTTGGAATCAGAGATGGGATAGATAAATCCTACATAACACCATTTTGTAATTTCCTTCAGGACAACCTCCTACAGGTTGGGGTTTAATATGCACTGGAATTCCCAGGAGGGATTGCAATCTTCTTCAAGGTAGATGTGATGCGAACATAGTAAAGGGTTTATACCATGGAGATCTATTATATTCCAGCCTATAGCCTTGCAGTTTCTTTCAAGAACCTCAAGCAGACGAGATTCTTGTTCTTTGGTTAAATGGGAATTAGTGATAACCGGATATATATCAGGTTCACCAACAAGAAAGGTATATTTCCTATTGAAGGGCAAGGGTTTGAGCTCTATTGGGGGAAGGAACAACTTGTTGGCAACTTCAACAACTGTAACATGTGTCAGATCTTTCATCGTTATGATGTCCATCATTGTGCATTCAGAATTTGATTTTAAAACATCACACAGATCTGCAAAGAATTCTTCTTACTCAGACGAGGATGGTTGTTCGGTCATCTCAGAAACTCCATAAACAAAGGTCTCATCATCAAAGACATTGAGATGTTGATTGCTTTGTCCAGTCCTTCCTCAAGGAAGAGGAATATCTAGGTTTCATTGTCATCCAAGAATGATTTATGTCTCTGATCTTAGCCAAAAGGTCACAATATTATTATCCATGCGACTCGAGCTCTTGATGAATGTGTCTTTCACCTCTTTAAAATTGATAATTGTAGATGAGATGAAAATCGATCGATCAAAAATCACAGATTGGAATATGTGGAGTATATTTTACTTGGCAAGTATACCAAGGTCGAACATAGGGACACGATCCTCCTCATTTATTCATTGAAAATTATCTATTAAATATTGAGTGATTAAATCTTAATTCTAGGTCTCCATATGTATGCACGCATAATGATATGCAGATGTAAACAACATGATGTATGTAGTTTTTATTTGGTTTTAAATGCAATTAAAATGAGATTCATGGTGTAGAATACACAAGAGATGATTATGTAGAAATATTATACAAAGATGACTTAAAATAATCACATAAATGAGTAATCAAGTAGAGGTTAACTTCATAGACAAATTGGGCATAAAAAATGAATAATGGCATCAGGTAATGAAGAGCTATTGACACTATAAATCTAAAAAATTAGCACCTTTAGTTAAGTATTGAAATAAGACATTATTGATGACATGAGCTAGAGAATAAAATATGCAACTATAATCGTTGAAAATAGAGTTTAGATGTTCAAGATATGATTAAAACAATACAGGGGTATAAATGTAATAAAATGCATGAAAATAAATGGATAAATATAACAAATAGGCTCCTAGAGGGACCTATTTGCAATTTCTAAAAAATGAAGGGGCCTCCTTGTAAATATTCTAATGCGCAGGCTCCTTTATGTAATTATCATAAGCTGGTTGGACCTCCATGTAAATTACCTAGGTACGCATGTGAGGCACATGCCTAGAGGACCTAGATGTAATTCTTGTAAGCTCCGAGATACACGTTGTAATTTACCTATCCCTTCACGTGATGGGCACGTGGGGCCAGGTTCGGTGGGCGAAGGTTAGGCTCGGGCCGCGTGGCGGCTACTGGCGGGCCGGGGGGGCAGTTTGGTCCACCCGAGCATGTAGGGTAGGCATGGAGGCTTGGGCAGCCTCTGGGCCGTCCGATCTAGGTGATCGGATGGTACTTGCCTTTTCATGCTCCGCCTCTCCTGCCTGAGAGGGTTGTGCTCCAACAATCCCCCCCCCCCCCCGAGTGCCACCGATGTTATGTTTGATGGTGAAGGATTGTGGCAGCTCAGGGAAGGTTCAATGAAGGTCTGGTTGGTGTTGTGGAGGAGTTTAGGCGTCTGAAGCGGCGTAGCGATGCTCCCTCGTAGGAGATGGTGGAGGAGAATGGACCCGAGGTGCAAGGTCCGACCAATGAAGGTACCTGCAGAATGTTAGCAGGGAGGGGGAATAGTTGAAGCTTGGCAAATGAATGGCATGCATCAAAGATGGAGAAGGTGCATGCATGGAGTGGAGTCTTCTCTGCCGGAGGCAGAGGAGACAACCAAGGATGGATTGAGATTGTCGATTAGGAAGAAGGCGAGTGGAGGGTATTCACAAAGATTGGGAAAGTGTGGCGAAGCTTAAGGGATGGCCTTAGTGGTTGGAGACTATGTGTGCAGTGTAAAATTAAGGGAAAAGTCAAAGCAAATGAGGGGGGAGAGTACATGACCAAAGATTAAACGATGGTTGATTGGGTTAACTTGATTGGGCTTCAGATGAAGCCCTGGTCGTCGCACGATTCGCTCGGCCACGACGAGGTGCTCAGCGGAGTCAAAGGTAGTTGTGGCATGATTGAATAGGCCAGGGGTTGACACCACTCTGATAGGGCCATTATGGACCCTCGTACGACCTCTATCTATCGCAAGGTGGCGGAAAGGGGCTAGAGCTTAGGCTCTGAAGTGGTGGGCGAAGGTGACGAAGGGCGAAGGCATCGATTTTATGGTATGAATATTCGACTGTTACAGAGGTGGAGGATGTGGATATAATGGTTGGAATGAAGGCATTAGGGCTCGATCGTGGGGAGTTGATGAGTGCACGAGGATGGCTGAGGTAACGTCTATGGAGGGGAAGCATTGGATTGTGCACATGTGGTATGATCTAGAAGATATAACTGGAAGGGGGTGACATGGTCTTGAGGTGTAATGGTTGGAGGGGAATGAGCTGGAGGTAGGAGATGGATGAGGACCTCTGTATCACATGATCCAACGGTCTAGATAGAGGCACGTGCGAAGGGTGCGGATGGATCAGTTGATCTGATCTAGTGGTTGATGGTGCAACGCTGAGGGACGGTGGATATGAGATCTAGAGACTCATCTAGTGGTCGAGGGAATAATGATGATGTGGAGAGAGAAAGGTCCTTGGATGGGAGAAGATCTCGTGGTTGAGGTTAGAGCGGTGTGAGTTGTTGAGATTAGATCAGGGGGCCTGATCATACGGTAGAGCGGAGAGGGGAGATGGGTGATTTAGATTGAGGTGGGAAGAAGAAGATCCAAGGGCAGCTAGCATGGCTGGGTGGCGCCAGGAGGAGTGGCCACGTGGGAGGCCCAAAGGGAGTCACGTGGCTGCACTAAATTATTCAGAAAATGAGAGAATTGAAAAATAAAAAATAAATAAAAGAAAGGATAATAAACAAAAAGTCAAAACATGAAAATTATAGATCTCAATGAGTTCTCCAATTTTTATGTTGAATAAAAAGTCAAAAGAGGTCATTTGTACAAATCAATATTTTTTGTAAGTCTTTTTATAGATACAAACACTTGATTTTTAAGGGTTTGTTATTTTTTGTATTTTCAATTTCTTTTTAATTCCAAAAAATATATACAATAATTAACCTATTTTTTAGGATTTTTAATAAAAGAGAAAATAAAGAAAATGTTAGTAAATAAATACAATAACTAGGGTTAGCTTTTTAGTGTTAATTATACATAGAGTTAATAAAAGTTATAATAATGAATTAATTAAGATTTTTATTGAATTGTTTAAGTTAAGAGGATAATGAATGGATTTTATTATGATGCATATGATATTCATCATCCCCCTATACTTAAACCATGCTCTCCCTTGAGCATTTAAAGAATGAAGGAGTCGTATTAATTACTGACAATGCATGTGAATTTTCGAGGCTCAATTCATCAAAGTCCCTCAATTTAAGTGATCCTAAATTCTCGGCTCAACCATGTTTTAGTCAAAATGAATCTAGCCTCTCTAATTATCAGACTCTCTATTTGTACATATAATATAAGGATATAAAAAAAAATGTATTGCAATCATGAGAGTCGTGTCGAGATGTCACCCGAGGTTCTGGTCTTGAAGCCTCTCCTCTAGATCTAATACTTAACACTAGGGAATAAGTCGATTCTTGTGATCAATACACAATCTCATTATTCTGTCAAACTTGAAAGTGTATATGGAAGGCTAGACGACCATCGGATTGTGCATTTTCTTCTCTCCCTCACATTGGAACAAGGATCCTCTCGAGTGTCTTATTACTCAATGCATGTATATTTTTGTTTGTTGATCAATGTATCCATCAAGAAAGTTTGGAGTTGTCCACACTTGTTTTCCTGTAAGTACACTGGGGTGTATCTCTTTTGAGTATTTAAGATATCTTTGACACCCAGACTTGTATCATTATACAATGCGGAGCCCTTTTTTAGTTCTAGCATGACTCCTTGGTTCTTATAGAATTTGGTCCAAGTTGACACTTTGAAATGATTGGGAGCACTCACCGTTGATGGAAGCTCTTTGAATTTGTACTTGTAATGATAGAGATTTTCTTTGTGTGAGAGAACTTCTCTCGAATTTCAATTCATTGATTTTTTGCTAGCTCCACTGCTTTTACCAAGAGTTGGCGCACACTGATCACTAATTATTTAGTTTCATCACATCCTGGCACATAGGTGAATACCAAGAGATAGCATGCAAACTTGTTCACATATTGCCTAGGATTTACTCAGGTTTTTTGAAGCTTTCATCGACTTTATCCCATCCTCAAGTATGATAAAATTAGGTCTAGACTCAAATCTCAAGTCCTAGTCCCTCAAGTGATAACTCATCTCATCTCATCAATCATGCAGTTGTGAAAGTGATGTGCTAATCATATACTTAGAAGATGCAGATGAAGAGTGCAATGCAGTGCTCAGATCTTTCAAACTAGGGAAGTGTAGATTATTAAGTTTTAAAACCCTAATGACTAAGTCTGGTTAACTCAGACTCTCAAGATCTCAGAAACTAAGTGTCCTCAAATCCTCAAGCCTTAAGTGATAGTGAATGTGTCATGAATACACCAGCTCCAGAGGTAGTGAATTTTTATGATTTTTGAGTTTTACAATTTTTATGTATTTTTTAATCTCACATGAAATAATGATTGTCCCAAGCTCATGTGAATAGTTGCATACATTTCCAGTCAGTATGGGTGTAAATACGGACCACTAGATGACTACTTTTATTACTTTAAGATGATGCCATTCGCATTTTCTTTTCACCACCCACTATGCTAAAGGAGACCGTAGTTCCCTCACTGAGAAGTGGCTACTCATTTCTAAGCTCGATAGTCAGAATCACTGCTCATGAAAAGATTTTAATTTTTTAGATTTTATGGAGTTTTTAGAAATGTTACTTTTAGTAACAAAACAGTTAATTCCTCAAGATTTTTACTACAAATTTACAAAAAAATCAGTTCACAATAATACTTAAATACTAGTCCAAAAAAGTTTCAAAACTTTTAAAATACGAGCTATGGCTAAAGTATATACAATATATATGATAGACCCCCTATACTTAACTTTTGATATGCCCTCATAGCAGAAAGTGATATGAAGCCATGGCTCAGGTTAAATACAAGGTGATATAGCGGAACTGACTCAGACGACCCCCTATACTTAGGCCAAAATGACCTAAGTATATGAAGACAAGAAGAGGGAAGAATGACTTAGGTCCCCCCACACTTAGGTTGTCAATAGCCTAAGTATTGAATATGCAAAGAGGATGGGGAGACCCTAGGTGAATAATCATCTACTATACAAGGTTCCCCCTATACCTAGGTTGAAAAATAGCCTAAGTATTTGGATGTAAATTTCAGGCTGGGGAACCGAAGATCAGTTAGGGTTAGAGGGTGGAGTGGATTTACACAGATGGTTGGATGGAGATGGGGGGAAGGGGGGTAGATCATCTAGGGTTGCGGGAGGGTTGGATAGAGAAGATAATCATGTTCAACCAAGCAGACAATACCCCATGTTTCACCAACACACACATGAAGACCAACATATGCTGGTCACTTATCTTGTCCATTTTATTGGTGATCATTCAAAATTCAAGAACATTACACATGTTTTAAGGATTGGTTTTGGATACTATCCTAGGGATGCATCCTCACCTCTCAACATTCAAAACATCCTTCATGCAATGGCGGGGTTTGCTCTCCCATAAACCAAGAGTGAATTTTATTCTTTTTATTTCATCAAACATGCATTATCAGTCCTAGTTTTAGCTTTAGGCTGTCACTGAAGTTAATGTGAATACAAGTCAAACACACATCATTTATCGGCCAGTCCCGATTTCCTTTAATATCCTTAAGTGATAAATCGGGGGAAGATCGAGAACAGCCAATGCATTTATGAAAACCATGATGCATGCTTGAGAGAGATACAATGCTTCCAACCTTCTTTATGCATATGCAGGACTGAATTTAAATTTATCGCTAAATTCATGTAAGCCGATGAAAACCACACCCAAAACATGATACTATTAGCGATGAAGAAATGAGTTGAGTTAGGCTAAGTAGATCGATGTCTAATGTGTCTTATCGAATCAAGGAGATAAGGTGGATCTTCCGGGTTCTTAATGTGTGTCCTACCTATGATCAAGCATAAATAATATGAAGAATAAAGTCAGCTCAAAGAGTTGTGTGCTGGTCCTAGGTTGATACTCAAGTGAAGCCTCACCCGGACTAGGGTGAGACTTCACACACCACATATAAAGGTTCATGTTCATAATTACATGTGCTAGCCCTCAAATGAGGACTGCTAGAAATGCAAATGATACACATTTTTTCTTTTTTTACAATAGATGCATGAACATAATGCTGATTAAACTCCTTTAATTCTTCTGAATTTCTTCTGCAGCTCTGCACAACAGAAGCTCCCGACTTCGCACCTCCATGGTTCTCAAGCATCCTCGATCACCATGGGCCCTGTCACAAAAGCAAAATGCCTGATAAATATCAAGAAAAGTAATCAACACATGATGCAAGAAAAAACACAATGTGGAGACTTAATTTTTTAGAATAATCACATAAAAATAATGCAATAAAATTCAACAAAAAATTAGGATGAGTTGTGCCCCTGACAACAGTGCCATTTGATGAGTGTGTTTTTCACCTCTTTAAAAATCGACCATTGTAGTATAGGAGATGAAAAGCGATCGATCAAAAACCACAAATTTGAATATGTGAGGTATACTTTACTTGTCAATGATCCCAAGGTCAAGCACATTGACACGAGCCTCCCCGTTTATTCATAGAAATTATCAATTAAATATTAAGTGATTAAATCCTAATTCTAAGTCTTCATATGTATGCATATGTATGCATTCAGAATGATATGGATATGCAAACAACATGATGTATGTAATTTTTATTTGGTTTTATATGCAATTAAAATGATATGCATTGTATAATATGCAAGAGATGATTATGCAGACAATAATATACAAAGATGCCGTAAAATAATCACATCAATGAGCAATCAAGTAGAGGTTAATTTCAAAGAAAAATTGAGCATTAAAAATGAATAATGGTATCAAATAATGAAGAGCCATCGACACTATAAATCTAAAAAATTAGCACCTTTAATTAAGTGTCGAAACATGAGATTAATGATGCCATTAGGTAGAGAATAAAATATGCAACACGATGTAGCTAAAATCATTGAAAATAGAGTTCAAATATTCAAAATATGATCAAAACAATCTAAGGGCATAAATGTAATAAAATGCATGAAAATAAATGAATAAATATAACAAATAGGCCCTTGGAGGGACCTATTTACAATTTCTAAAAATCGAAGGGGCCTCCCTATATATATTCCTTGTACGTAGGTGCCTTTTTGTAATTATCATAAGCTGGTTGGACCTCCATATAAATTACTCAAGTGTACATGTGGTTGTGCCTAGAGGATTGGATGTAATTCTTGCAAGTTCCAAGGTTGGTGCTATAATTTACTTAGCACCCCACATGCGGGGCACGCGGGGACAGGTTCGGTGGGCGAAGTGGAGGCTCGGGCTACATGGCGGTTGTTGGCGGGTGGGGGGGGCGTGGTCCGCCCGAGCCTGTAGGGTAAGCATGGAGGCTCGGACAGCCTCTAGGTCATTTGATCCAAATGATCGGACGATACTTACTTCTTCGTGCTCTGCCTCTCCCGTCGGAGAGGGTTGTCCTCCAGCGATCTTCCTTGAGCATCGTCGGTGTTGTTTTCGATAGTAAAGGATCATGGAAACTCAGGGAAGGTTCGGTATAGGTCGGACTGGCATTGCAAAGGAGCTTATGTGTCTGAAGCGGAGTAGCAGTGCTCCCTCCTCGGAGATGGTGGAGGAGAATGGGCCCGAGGTGCAAGGTCCTACCAATGAAGGTGCCTGCAAAAAGTTAGTGGGGAGGGGGAATTGTTGAAGCATGGAGATTGAGTGGCAAGCGTTGAAGGCAAAGAAGGTGAGTGCCTGGAGTGGAGTCTCCCTCGTCAGAGGTAGAGGAGACAACCTAAGATGGAAGGAGGTTGTTGAATAGGAAGAAGGAGAGCAGAGGGTATTCACGAGGATTGGGTAAGTGTGGCAGAGCTTAAGGGGTGTCCTGAGTGGTCGAAAACTTTGTGTGTACGGCGGAATAATTAAAAGAAAAGTCAAAGCAAATGAGGGGGAGAGTACCTGACCTGAGATTCATTGATTGCAGAATGGGTTAACTTGGGCTAGGCTTTAGATGAAGTCCTGGTCATCGCACGACTCTCTCAGCCATGATGAGATGCTCAATGGAGCCAAAGGTAGCCACGGCATGGCCGGATAGGCTAGGTGTCGACACCGGCATGAAGAGGCCATTATGCCCCCTTGTCCGACCTCCGTATATCACAAGGAGGCAAAGAGAGGCTAGGGATTAAGCTTTGAAATGGTGGACGAAGGTGATGAAGGGTAGATTCGATTATTACAAAGGCAGAAGACGTGGATATAATGGCTGGAATGACTTGTGCTAAGGCTCGGTCGTGGGGAGTTGATGAGTGCGCGAGGATGGCAGAGGTAACTTCTATGGAGGGGAAGCGTTAAATTATGAGCAAGTGGTCTGAGCTGGAAGATATAATTGAAAAGGGGAAATGGGGTCGTGAGATGTAACGGCGGGAGAGGAATGAGCTAGATGTAGGCAATGGATGAGGACCATTGGATTTTGTGATCCAACGGTCTAAATAGATGTGCATGCGAAATGTGGAAATCGGATTAGGTGATCTAATCCAGTTGCTGATGGAGTAGTACTGGGGGATGCTGGAGATGAGCTCCAGACCCATCTAACAGTCGAGGGAATAATGGTGACGTGGAGAGAGAAGGATCACTGGATGGGAGCAAATCTTGCGACTAAGGTTAGAACGGGTGTGAGTGGATTAGATTAGAACAGGGTGTCCTGATCAGACGGTAGAGAGGAGAGGGGAGATGGGCAGTTGAGATTGAGGTGGGGAGAAGAAGATCCAAGGGCAGCCAACAAGGTCATGAGGCACCAGGAGGTGCGTCCACGTGGGAGTCCTAGAAGGTGCCACGTGGTCATACTAGATTATTAAGAAAATGAGAAAGAATTGAAAAATCAAAATTAAATAAAAGGAAGGAGAATTAGTAAAAAGTCAAAACGTGAAAATTGTAGATCTCAATGAGATCTACAAGTTTCATGTTGAAGAAAAAGTCAAAAGTGTTCATTTATACAATGCAATATTTTTTATAAGTGTTTTTATATATAAAACACTTTATTTATAATGGTTTGTTATTTTTGTATTTTTAGTTTGTTTTTAAGCGCAAAAAAAAATATACAATAACTAATCTAAGTTTTAGGGTTTTCAATAAAAGAGAAAATAAAGAAAAATGTTAGTGATTAAATACTATAATTAGGGTTAGCATTTTAGTGTTAATTATAGACATAGTTAATAAAAGTTAATAATAATGAATTAATTGTGGTTTTTATTTAATTGTTTAAGTTAAGATGATAATAAATGGATTTTAATATGATGTATTTGAAATTCATAAGCTCTCTCAAAACAGATACCGCTTTTGTAGGTTTTGGTTATGGGATTGTCTCTATCAACACTTTGTCAATTCTGGAGTGGAAGGTGATCTCTTCAGTGTCGTAATCCACTACTGCTTAAGCATTTTGAAGGAAGGACCGACCAAGAATGATCGGGATGTGGAGCAAAGGTGTGGATTTCTCCATATCTAGGACAATGTAATTAATAAAGAATTACATCCTTGAATAGTGACAATCACATCCTCCCACATGCCTCTAGGTTGCTTAATTGAACTATCTACAAATTGCATAATCATCTTGGTTCGCTTGAGCGATCCTACACCAAATTTGGTGAGCAGGGAATTTGACAACATATTGATAGACAATTACTATTGAGGAATGTGCGCTTGAATTCTTGACTGAAGAGCTGGCATCTGATGAGCAAAGCTACCTTATCTTTCTTTTGTTCGAGAGATTGCTGATGGTGTTGACCGTGGCCATGATGAGAACGTGCGTCTTGAGTTTTTTTGTGTTTGTTTCTGCAGTTGGGATGCTTTGTTGTACGTGCTTCTTTCAAGCCATTTTTCACAACATGCATGTACTCCATGGCTTTAAGTAAAAGCATTTCAGCATAATGTTTTGCAATATTTTCACAATGCTAAGTTCAGATAAAGTATTTTTCAATTTTTTTACTGTTTTTGTTTTAATTGCATCGGGGAAATGAATATATACATAAAGAAAGATTGTATTCTATAAATTTGTATGCATGTCTTTGTCTATAGGTAGATGGCAAAAAATGTGAAAAATCATCTACATCATGTGGACCAAAAAGGACTGCAGGCTAGGCTCCATCGGCGGGCTTTGGTTCGGTTGTTGATGCTTGCTTCTCCTTCGTTGGCATGACTTCGTCTTGTTTGTTGTTTTCTTTTTATTTTCTTCATTTTTTATTTTTTGGTGTTCTATCTTCAAAAAGTTCTCCGACCCCTTCTGTTGGCATGGTTGATGATTCTCCATCAGATGCTATTTGATTTTCCTTCACCGTCATAGATGCTCGGCATGTCCTACTGTGACGCCCCTAGGATCCGGGTACTCAGTAAACCAATCCATGCACATAATTACACATTCGAATATTTGACATTCACAAAAGCAGGAGAAAATAGCAACATGCAAAGGAAATAATTTTTTTCTCTTTACTTCCCATTGCATTCAACCTGTTCACAAGCACATGTATTTCCATTCACCAAATTCCATTACATTCTATTATCCATTTCCATGTCCACAAAAATACATGTAAGCATAAATATAAATGTCCACAATTATATATTACATGCCATGTCTCTCAGAGAGAAACTACAAGTAAAGAAGACAGTAAAAACTACTATCAACTGTGCCACAAGAAGTGTAGTGAAGCTGCACTAAAAGTGATGTCTCCAAACTTCTCACTGTTGAGGACCTGCGGATCCACACATAGGTACGTTACGAGCAAAGTTGCCCAATACGAATTATAAAACTATACAACAACAAGCAGGATACAACTTAAATGTGTGCAAAAGAGAAAGAAACTAGGTAACCTGATCTCACAAGAATCACATTTTTATTATGGTTATTAGATATGGATATGAGTAACCAAGCTTCGTGGATAGTCTATGCTCTTGGTCTGGGTGAGACCTCACACTATGACTCTAAGGCAAAAAGAATGCCTTAGGATTGGGGTGCCTCCGTAGGCATGCGGTGGGGTACAAATGTACAATGCATCCTAACTAAGTTCCCAACACGTCCACTTAGCCTCACTTCACAATTGTACTTCCGATTCACAATTTAGATTCCAACCCACGAATCATTGCGACAATCCAATCCTCCTTATACACAGGAGATTCACGTCCCATCACCAACTTCATTAACCACATTTCCCGGAACTCCCCTCTTAGTGCTCCCACTCGGAATACTGGCCAATTACTCTCTCCTGGGATTACTTTGCAGTCTTTATAACACAACCTATCTCTTCTCCTCAATGCAAAGTAATCTATATGTGTTCTAGTTGGCCCACTCTTGTAAGTAATTAAATGTACCTCCCTCTTCTTGAAGAGAGTGTTTTCTATGAAAAGATCATATGCCATTGCAAAATCCAGGATGACTTTTCCCTCTTCATTTCTATCCCCAAAACCATATCCTCCATGAACACTAGCATACGCTGAAGCATCTTTTCCCACATGTCCATTAAGATCTCCACCGATGCAAATCATCTCTCTTTGTGGGACTCCTTGTAGACTCTTATCCAAATCCTCCCCAAAAGCTTGTTTAGTCCTTTCATCTAAACCAATTTGTGGTGCGTAAACTGAGATGATATTCAAAATTTCTTCTTCAAGAACCAATTTTAACAAAATAATTTGATCCCCGATTCACCTCAACCACACAATCCTTCAAATCCTTATGAACAACCACTCCAACACCGTTTCTACCTTTATCTGTACCTGAATACCAAAGTTTAAAGCCTGTCTTCTCAATCTCCCTTGCTTTCTCTTCAACCCATTTAGTCTCTTGAAGACATAGTATATGAATCTTCCATCTTTCCATCGTATCCACTATCTCCATCAACTTTCCAGTTAAAGTGTCAATATTCCAACTACCAATCCGCAACTTCCATTGTAATCTTTTTTGGACTAACTTCTTTACTAGCATGCGTCCATTATGCGAGAACCCTTGTAAATTTTGGACTGCATCCGGGCGGTAATGCAACGGAACTAGCTTAATTACCCGCATGTGTTCCTCATGCGAGAACCCTTGCAAATTTTGAACTACATCCAGGCTGCGATGTAGCGGCCCTTGCCAATTTTTCATTGCATTCGGGTGATGCAACGCGTCGCAAGTAGGGAACGTCCCAACAAAATCTGTATGTTTGCTTAAATCCATGTTGAAAAGATCCGACTGTCATGAGGCAACTTCTTAAATAGTACTTTTTAAAGAAAAAAGTACTATTAGGAAGATGTCTCTGACTATTTTACGCTGGCTGTCAACTACCTAACGCAACCCTCCTCATTTACCCGGGCTTGGGACCGGCCATGACTGAGTTACTCAACATAATTCCAACAAAAACAAAATTCAAATAATTACATAAGTAATAAAAAATAGCATGCCACAATATAGAAAATGAACTTATCTCTAGTGCATGCATTTAAGTTTCATTCGTTCCCTTCTAAATCTTCCGATGATGTAGTCAGACTTTACCAAAATAAAAATAAGTAAATACATGCCTTATAAGAAAAGGCAGCATCCTGTAGCCAATGCCACGAAGCCCTTGAACTTAAATACCAATAAAGAGATAATAAGATCTTTATGGCAGGAAATGAATAAATTAAACCAATATAGTTAGACCTCAGGATCCAGATTAAAGATAAAAAGATCTTCCAAGGCACATATGATCATTACAATCTGAACTGAGATAATGTATGAGATATTCCATTTATAATGGTAAAAAATCTAAGGGAGTTTTCAGCTTTCCCAGTTATAACATTAGCCTACAAAGAAACCTTTTATGACACATTATCAACTATCAAATTCGCCTCTTTAAATTGACATAAAAAACTTCCTTTTTTTCTTTCTTTTTTTAAATTTTCCTTCCTTTCTTTTTTTCCATAATTCTCCATTCTTTTCTCTCTTTTTCTGAATCCTCTTTTCTCCTTTCTCTCTCTATTCTAATTCTTTCTTTCTAATTTCTATTTCTTTTTTTCCTTTTTTTGTTTCCATTTTTCTCACACATTAGTTGAACCATTTCTGTTACTGAATCTTGAAAATATGAAGCAATAACTTTGCACTATCATATCATCGAAGTTGCTTTTTTTATCAAGTAAAATGTTGTCATTAACATGATGTTATGTGAATAGGGATGCAAATAGCTAGATACTGGCACAAAGATAGGTCTCACCATATTTTTATCTATTTTAAATACAAGTAGAGATATGGATAGATACCAAAATGGCGTTACCAAATTTGAGAATAGGATACACATTGAATAAGGATAATAGCAAAATAATTAATAGATTAGCTTATATATATATATATATATATATTGGACGGCTTATACATGATGTAAATTTATTAAATTTATTAAATGAATTTATTTCATAAAATGTAAAAATATAGTAAATGTATAAAATTATGCTACCTATAATTAAAAAAAATATTGAAAATATTTATATATACGATAATGGATATTCGGATATGGATATTTGTGAATATTAAAATGATATACATATCCATTTTAAAACAATAACGGATAGCGATGTCTATGAAATGGAAATGATGGCAAATAGAATACAGATTTATCATGTGTTTGCATCCCTGGATATGAAGCCTTCAACTTTTTATTGATTTAACAATGTTGAATATCGAAGGAACAAAATGAAGAGGACACATATTCAAGACCATAGTGAGAATCCATTTGCATACAAAAATATCTACTATCTCTGAATTTTGCAAATACACAGATCTAAAATTTTTAGACAAACCAAATAATAACTACAATTTCTGCAGGCTACTTGTCTCTAAAGCTCCAACTTCCAAGGACTCTGTAGATTTTGTGCAAAAATAGAGTTGAATAGCAACTCTCCCCTTGCAAAAGAATTTGTACCACACCTCATTTAAGTTTTTCTCCTTTAGGTGGTAATATCATGCAATTTGCTTCTTTTTCCATTATGTTAGATATTGAAATTCAAATTCATCCCATGTTCAGAGAGGGAGTTATTTTAATGCAAATTATTCTAATGTGATAATGCAGAATGAAAACATTGAACCAAAGAAAGTGCCCTGAGATACATCTCATGTTCTTATGTATTAAAGACTTCTCAAAACATCTCCATTGCATATTATATTATTATTAAAAAGATTCTCTTGATTCTCATCAAAGGATATTTTTCTATGCAGATGGAAATGAACTCAGTGGTATTCATGATTGTTTCAGAAAAAAATATTTCTCATGCTTCTTAAATTTCCAGAAAAGTAAATACTTTTAGGGGCATGCATGAGATTTTATTTAAACTAATTAACAAGCTTTAACACACTATATAAAGGGCATCATTGGACTCCTACAAATCAATAAATATTGGAAATACTTTATAAAAAATGGTAAGACATAGGACATAACCTAAAAAGTACAAAAAACTAGCAAACTCACATATTGTGTTCCCGATCTTAGACAACTGGATTGATAAATTTAAGGGATTCCCCCATATGAACTCATCCAAACCTTCAAATTGAGTACCGGTAGTATCTTCAACAAGTGGAGGCACAGATTCTTCAAATTGAAGAATTGTACCGGCGGGCATGACTAATGTGAAAAGGAATAAAGTATTATTTTCCTGAACATATAACAAATTAGAGCAAACGAAACATGTTGATTCTGTCAATAAAAGTTTAGGATGTGTGATTAAAGTTTACCAGGATCATAATTCAAACAGCCAGTATGGCTTAGATTCTCATTTAGATATCTGTTTATTGCTATTAACTGGTGCACAAAATCATTCAAATCATTTGAATACTCCAGAGGGATGTTTCTTGGTTGCAAATACATATCAGTAGCTCCTGTATAAATCAACAAGTGCTCCCATGTTGATAAATGTGGAAAGGATTGGAAGGAAAAGGTTGCATTCTCCACAGCCCTAGAGCTCTCTTATATAGGAGAAAAATACTATGGACAAATTACATAGATAGCTGGAAGAAATAGAAAATAATAGGATAACAAACAAAGAGAGATAAATATATCAATGCTCCCCCTCAAGCTAGAGCATAAATATCTATCATGCTCAACTTGGAACAATAATGGTGAAACGGTCCCTTTGTAAGAGCTTTGGTGAACATGTCTGCAATCTGATCACCTGAAGCAACGTGAGAAGTAAATATAAATCCCTTTTAAATCAAATCATGGGCGTAGTGGCAATTAACCTCAATGTGCTTTGTTCTTTCATGAAATGTAGAATTATTAGCTATAAATAGCGCAGCCTGATTATCACATTTTAGGTGCATAGGAAGAGGCACTTCCATAGTTAGGTCAGTCAAAACGGACTTGACCCACATCATTTCTGTGCTCTCTTGGTCCATTGCTTAATACTCTGATTCATCGCTAGGTTTGGCCACAACTGTCTGTTTCTTGCTCTTCCATGAAACCAACGAGCTACCTACAAACACGGTGAAGCCTGAAGTTGACTTCCTATCCTTGGGACACCCAACATAGTCTGCATCCACACATCCTAACATAACCAAAGTTCCGTCTCTCCTGAATAGAAGTCCTGCACCTGGAGAAGACTTGAGATACCTCAAGATCATGTTGACTGCGTCCATGTGAGCCTACCTAGGTTGCTCCATAAATTGGCTAACCCTGCTGACAACAAACGTTATACTAGGCTTGGTAATAGTTATATACAATAGCTTCCCTGCCAACTCTCTATAATGTCTCTTATCCACCTCTGCAAAGTCATTATCATATAGTCGAGCATTGGGATCCATTGGAGTAGTAGCATGTCTACATCCTGTCATACCCGTCTCATATAGGAGATCAGTGACGTATTTCCTTTGCGTTATTATCATTCTCTGTTGGTTTCTTGCAAATTCCATCCCAAGAGAACACCTCAGCTTACCAAGATCCTTAGTCATGAACTGTTGTCCAATAAAATCCTTGGCTTCCTGAATTCCTTCATTATCACTGCCTGTGACAACAATATCATTTACATAAACCAAAATAGCAACAACACCTTTCTGAGTTCTTTTAACAAAAAGAGAATGATCTGCAGTAGATCTGGTAAATCCCTGTAGTTCAATGAACTCTAAGAGCTTCTTAAAACCAAGCTCTCAGACTCTGCTTAAGGTCATATATGACCTTATGAAGTTTACACACCATACTAGACTCCCCCTCAGTAGAAAACCCTGGTGGCTGTTGCATATACACATCTTCCTCAAATTGCCATACAAGAAAGCATTCTTGACATCTAACTGGAAAAAAGGCCAGTCCTGTACCACAACAACGATAATAAGAATGTAGAGTGTAGAGTGACGTGCAACAGGAGAAAAAGTGTCTTAATAGTCCACCTCATAAGTCTGAGTGTTTCCACGAGCAACCAACCTGGCCTTGTATCTATCCACGGAACCATCTACATGATATTTAATGGTAAACGCCCATTTAATGCCAACAACAGAAGCACCTGGGGGAGCAGAGACGACACTCCACGTACCACGAGATTGTAAGGCAACCATCTCATCTTCCATAGTAAGATGCCAATGAGCACCCTGTAAGGCCTCCTGATAGGACCTTGGTATTTGTATCATTGATAAGGCAACAACAAACCTTTGAAAGTAGCCAAATAGCCGTGCCAGAGAGACATGAGAGGAAAGAGGATGCATTTACATGCACGCCGCTTCTGTCGTAGAGTAATAGGTACATCCAGGTCAACGGTATCCTTAGAAGGAGTATCATCTATAACATCCTGCACACTCAAATGACCAGTGCCATCAGGGGAACTCAAATGCTCAGGACATACCTTGGGCGTGCTTGATGGTGGTGGAGGCACATGAGCACGAGGCCAGCGCTAGTAAACCTGTGGAAAGAAAGTAGATATGGCAGGATGTGTAGGAAGTGGGGGTGGTGGAGGAGGAGGTGGTGGCGGAGAGGAGGAGATGGAGGTGGTGGTGGTGGTGGAGGTAGTGTTGGAGCACGAGAGACAGGAGATAGTGGCATGTAAACCTCTTCTCCATGCTCTGACATAATGAGCTTGTCGTTTGTAGGAGAGAAATACATGACGGATTCAAAGAAGGTGACATCTGCACTAACATACTACCTTCGTCGAACAAGGTCAAAGCAACGATACCCTTTTTGGGTCTTAGAATACTCAACAAACGCACACTTGACTTCTCTAGGAGAGAGCTTGTCAAGACTTGGAGACATCTGATGAGTAAATGCAACACATAAAAAACATGAGGTAGAAGAGAAAAAAGATCCTTCTCAAGAAACATAGTCGAGGTCTCAGTTTTATTTCAACAGATTATCTGCCAGTAGAGAGTGTCGGTCATGGTGACCCTCACACCTAATCATGCGAGGTGTGGTGACCCTTAGTTGGGCGAGAGATAGGAAGCTCGATTAGGGCAGTGCGCGTCAAGTGTGCGGCTCTAGAGAGAAGATGGCGAGAGTGGAGTGCGAAGGTGCGAGTGTGGAGTGCGAAGGTGCGAGAGTGGAGTTCGAAGGTGCAAGCGTGGAGAGATCGGTTGTGGATGCGGTGAAGGGGAAGGGGGTGCTCCTTGACGGCGCCGATGGCTCATGGAGCGGTGAAGGTGCTTCGAAGGGGCGAACCGCGGAGGGGGATTGGGTGCGCGTATCGCATAAGAAGCCTGGTAAGCGTTGTTTTCGATGTGGCGAGAGGGGTCATCTGGCTTCTTGTTGCTCTCTTCCACCTCTATGCTTTGCATGCGGGAAGCCGGGTCACCATCGGGATTCTTGTTGGTTACTTCATGGTCGCCGCCCCATGCACTCTGGGGTTGTTGCCCCCTCGATAAAGATGCAACGCTTCTCAGGTTCTCGTTCCGGTCCTGCGGCATGGAGGGAGGTTCGCTCTTACGCTCGGGTGGTCTCTTGTGGCGAGGGCGCTCAGATGGAGGCTGGTGGTGCTGTGGGTGCTGGTCGTGCTGTTGTTGCTGGTCGTGCTGCTGATGCTGGCCGTGTATCGGTTGGGGTAGCGACAGTGGGAGGTGCTTCGTCGTTGGAGGAGGCCATGTTACGTGCGAATGTGCATGGGGATGTATTGCATGGCGAGGCGGTGTGTGGTCCTGGGGTGTCGGATGGCGTTGCGGTGCGTGGGAAGGCGGTGCATGGCGAGGCGGTGCTTGGAGAGGGGGTGATTGGCGAGGCGGTGCATGGCGAGGCGGTGAGTGGGAAGGGGGGTTTGATGTCGGCAAGCGCGTGGAGGCTGTCGGGGTGGCTCGCCGGTCAAATGTCGACTGGGCTGGTGTCAGTTCGCATGTTGCCGCTTTCCTGGGTCCTCTATTCCATGGGGACTTATTTCTGTTGGATTCTTCTCGCTGTTGTGTGTGTGGCTTATCCCCGGAGCAACGGGATAGGCTGCTGAGCAATGGGCCTACTGACGACGTTGTTTGGAGGGTGACTCGAGTGGCGGACGACGCCTCTCAAGCCACTGAGGTCTGTGTCGCGGCGATTCGTGGTGTTCCTTTCCTTTTGAGGAATGTCACTTGTCTTTCCAAGGCCTTCCGTCGATGGGGGGAGATCTTGGCGGTCGTGTACAACGGGCTTGCACCGGAGCAGATTAGAAGATTACTAGGGTTCTTTTCGAGTGCAGCAAGTCTCTTCTCTATGATGCGCAGGGAAAGACTTTCTTCGGCTCCCTAAAGATTGGCTGGTGGTGCTTCAAGCTAGAGCTCTCCATCATCGTACCTTCGCCAGTGGCGGTGCCGGAACGGGTGGCGCTGACGGCCGGTCCTGTGGCTTTGGGGCATGCGCGCGTCGCTTCGCCTTCGGCCTGCTAGATGGCGCGTTTTGCTGATTACTCCGAAGCATCTCTCCACTTGCATGACGTGGCTGGTCCTTTCGGCGAGCCTCTTCGTATCCCGTGCCCTTCGCCTGCAACTCCTGGATTCTCCGAGATTAGGGCGTCCGAGGTGGACTCTGCTCTTCATTCTAGACATGCGGTGTCGGCGCCTGCTTTGGTTGTTGGTTTTTCGGGTCCTTCGTCGGATCTTAATCACGTGTTGGATGGCGGATCCTTCAATTTCGGATCTTGGCCGAGGGTTTTTCATCCAAATACCCAGGCTTTCTCGCCCGACTCTGGTACGGCTTTGCCCTGGATCCACATAGAGGAAGTGCGGGTTGATGTGGACGCGGGGGGGGGGGGGCATCCTCGGCTTTGGCTTCTCCTGCTACCCCATTGCGGGCCTCTTCAGACTTGGGTGGTGCTTTCTCTCCGCAGCTTCCATTGGTCTCGGCGGTATTTTGCGACGAGGCAGGTCTTTCTATTGGACGTTTCGGGAAAAGCTATCGGAGACGCAATTCTTCCAGGCAGGATCCCGTGGTAAGGCTCTCTTGTGCGACTCAGCGGGAGGCTGTGGCGGATGCAGCGGGGCTTCGTCGTATTGGGGGAAATGGCGGGAGGCTTTAATGAAGGTTTTGGGGGCTTGGTGGTATTTGGGGATCCAGCGGAGATTTTTAATGAAGGTTCTTTCATGGAATGTTAGGGGCCTTTGGGATCTGGACAAGCGTCGCTCATTGGGTTCGCGGTTCTCTGAATGGTGTTGTGATGTTGCTCTCATTCAAGAAACGAAGTTGCGAGGTGTGGATGATACCATGTGGCGCTCTCTTGGCGCAGGTTCTTTCGATGAATTCCGTGCGGTCGATGCGTTGGGATCGGCTGGGGGCTTTTTGATAGCTTGGCGGTCTCAATTGTTCTCTTTTAGCTCGATCTTCGTGGGGCGGCATATGATTTCTGTGGCTTTGAACAGGTCCGACTCCACTCAGCCGATGGTATTCTCTTGTATTTACGCCCCTTTGTGCCATGTTTTGCGGAAGGAACTATGGGAGGACATTCGTGTCGCGGCTTCTTCTTTCGGGGACCTCCCTTGGCTCTTGGGAGGAGATTTCAATGTCACGATTCATTCCTCCGATCGTCCTCGTGGAAGGGGTGGTCAGGATCCGGGTTCACTTGATTTTATTGAATCGTTGGATGAGCATGCGTTGGAAAGTATGGTCCCAAACGATATCGGCTACACCAGGCGGAATAATTCCTCGCGTTCCAGAATGGATAGATTCTTGGCTTTGGGGAAGCTGGTGGAGGCCTTCCCCCTTTGTTCGGTCTCTTCCCGTACCCGTTCTTTTTCGGATCACTCTCCCATTATCTGGGATTCTGGCGAGGGTCTTCTCCCTCGGGTTAACATTCGCAAATGCATAGATGGTGTCAAATAGACCCTCCATTTCCTAAAGTAGAGGAATGAGTCCATATGAAATGATAACTATTCTTCCTGGATGTACTGATCTGTATGATAAAAATTGAGCTCTATCACTGCACAAATGATGGATGCACCATAATTCATTATCCATTCTGCCATGTTTGCCTTATGACAACTAGTAAAGGCATAAGTTATATCTGAGGTGCTCGAAGAGGATCTGGCTATGGCAGGATTGTTGCAAGGTCATGTAGGAGCACTACTAGTGGTGACAACATAAGTCATGATCTCCCTCAGATGAGAGAATATTTCCAACTTCTGATCAGTGGTAGGCACATAAGTGGAAGTAAGCTCAACCTTCTCAGCCACACAAGTAGTTGTGAGGTAGTCATGTTTCAGGTAGTAGGTCTCATCTAGATGATCAGGTCAATAATAGTAAGTTCACGGTCCACATTGACATCCGTCTCTGCCACAAGCATCATGCCCTTTGAACTGAGATTTAATGCGACCATAGCAGAGGAGGTCTAAGTGGTACCGTAAATGGGACTGTGATCCTGCTAAGGCAGTTGTATGCCTCATTTATTAGAGGTATAAATGCACCCTTGAGAAGCTGGGAGTATGTTGCATCATATTAAGTATCGAAAGCCACAAGAAAAACTCCAACCATAGCGATGTAAAAGTACTTCATCTGTTTCTATATAGATGTGTACACTCACATGACGCTGTGTAACTTCTTGAACATGCTCCGAAATGAAGATTAGAAGTACAGAGGATGAACAGTCTATCTGGTCATGAAAATTTCATATTGTATCTAGAAAATCTTGGTCTCATTCTTCACCTGATCATAGGTGGTGGCAAGAATATCCCACATAGCTTTAGCACAAGGCTGATGTAAAATATCATTTGCTATCTTTGTTGTCAGAGTCCTAGAGAGCCCTACATTCACGTACGAGTCATCCTAATTCAAGGAAGCATTCGTCCCATTCTTTTCAGTTGACTATAGCTTCGTCAAAATGTGTTCCTTGTTATTGCACCGCATCAAGGTCATAAAATACATGGTCCATAAAGCATAATTGATCACGTTCATCTTCATGATGGGCGTCGGACCCTTGAAGACACTGAAAAAGGAGAATTCACTCTTAAATTCTGACGTGATGATAAAGAGGCCAGGAGAGAACTTGGATGGAATTGTTGACAAATCTGAAGATGTCTACACAAACATATGGAAATTGGTAAATGCAAACTTGTACCATAACCATCCCCCTCAAATACGAGTCCGCGCTATGGTTAGTAGGGTGATTTATTAGTATAAAATCACCTTTTTCAGATCGAACGCAGGCCTCTCACGACCCTCGGATGCAGAAAAACTATTGAGGTCACTACAGGGCCCTGGGAAAAATTGTGGACCACCGCCAGGGGCTGTCGTTAGTGTTGGTGGTGAAATGATGGTGCAGTAAGGGTCGTTCGGGGTCTGACAACATTACTGGGACCTCTGGTGGGGGCTTTCTGGGGGTTGGGGGCTATACAGTGCATGTGTATAGTTAGTGGTAGTGGTGGGTACTCACGAGTGGGTCGACGAGTAGAGGACGGATTAGGGTACAAGGCACCAGTCTAGTACTATTACTCTAATACCATGTGGAAAGAAAATAAAACTTGTTTTTCATGAAGCCCTTGATTTGTCTTATATAGAGAGGAGGAACCCTGGTGGGCAAATTACATACTATAGACAGATGAAATAGAAATACTTAAACGAGGGAAAGATAAATATATCTATTAACATGCGCGACAATAATATTTTGTCCCCAAGATGTTTAGATGCTTCAAAGGACATAAAATGCATATTATTCTCTAACGTGAGGTTCAGAGAGGGTTATAGCAATTTGGGCCTAATTGGTTGTATTTCTTGAGGATTCTAAGCTTTTAGTCCTCTATTTGGTATGCATGCTATTTTATCCTAGGATGAGAGCTTGCGGCCGCATGTTTTTTGGGTGATTCGGGTATAATATGTAAAGGGATAATCTTAAAGCAAGAGTGTTTTTGAATGGAAATGTAATCATGTTTGCAAAGTCTCCATTTAAGACTTCTCCTTATAACTTCCATAGTTTTTAATATAATCAAGTTGTGAATGCCCTATCTTGGGCTCACACCATTTCTTCTCTTAAAAATCCCTTGTAAAAAGAATTAAAGACGATAATTTTCAAACAGAACGTAATTGCAAGCATAGAGTTAAAACTACAACTATCAACAATACAGAGAACAATTAACTTTATGTATATATATTAATAATACTCACACTTCCAAAAATATCACCAAGCCATTTGCCATAATACTACCAATTTCCTACATTTTATGGTGAATAAATCACAACTTAACTGCAAAAGCAACAAAAAACGTACAAGGAAAGGAGTTTATTTTTGTGTAAACCATATAGTAGTATGAGAACCTCCAAATAATCTTGCCAAGGACATAGCACAAAGAAATCCTTCCTCGGAATGACCAATTGAAGAGTTCCTTGCATCTCAACATAATTCCAACAAAAACAAAATTCAAACGATTACATAAGTAATAAAAAATAGCATGCCACAATATAGAAAATGAACTTATCTCTAGTGCATGCATTTAAGTTTCATTCGTTCCCTTCTAAATCTTCCGATGATGTAGTCAGACTTTACCAAAATAAAAATAAGTAAATACATGCCTCATAAGAAAAGGCAGCATCCCTGTAGCCAATGCCACGAAGCCCTTGAACTTAAATACCAATAAAGAGATAATAAGATCTTTATGGCAGGAAATGAATAAATTAAACCAATATAGTTAGACCTCAGGATCCAGATAAAAAGATAAAAAGATCTTCCAAGGCACATATGATCATTTCAATCTAAACTGAGATAATGTATGAGATATTCCATTTATAATGGTAAAAAACCTAAGGGAGTTTTCAGCTTTCCCAGTTATAACATTAGCCTACAAAGAAACCTTTTATGACACATTATCAGCTATTAAATTCGCCTCTTTAAATTGACATAAAAAACTTCCTTTTTTGTTTATTTTTTCAAATTTTCCTTTCTTTCTTTTTTTCCATAATTCTCCATTCTTTTCTCTCTTTTTCTGAATCCTCTTTCCTCCTTTATCCCTTTATTCTAATTCTTTCTTTCTAATTTCTCTTTCTTTTTTTTCCTTTTTTTGTTTCCATTTTTCTCACACATTAGTTGAACCATTTCTGTTACTGGATCTTGAAAATATGAAGCAATAACTTTGCACTATCATATCATCGAAGTTGCTTTTTTTATCAAGTAAAATGTTGTCATTAACATGATGTTATGTGAATAGGGATGCAAATAGCTAGATACTGGCACAAAGATAGGTCTCACCATATTTTCTATTTTAAATACAAGTAGAGATATGGAGAGATACTAAACTGGTGTTACCAAATTTGAGAATCGGATACACATTGAATAAGGATACTAGCAAAATAATTAATAGATTAGCTTATATATATATATATTAGACGGCTTATACATGATGTAAATTTATTAAATGTATTTATTTCATAAAATGTAAAAATATGGTAAATGTATGAATTTATGCTACCTATAGTTAAAAAAATATTGAAAATATTTATATATACGATAATGGATATTCGGATATGGATATTTGTGAATATTAAAATGATATACATATCCATTTTAAAACAATAACGGATAGTGATGTCTATGAAATGGAAATAATGGAAAATA